>JAOXNX010000026.1:21525087-21539026 GCA_028566075.1 Solidago caesia | reverse complement strand
CCCCCCCCCCCCCCCCCCCCCCCCCCAAAGGCGCCAAGACATTTTAGAAAAGGCTTCATTGTAGTGGGCCCTGGATGTCACCGGTGGCAGGTACCAGTCCATCTAATAGATGGTTAAGCTTCAATTCAACCAAAACATGTTCATAGTTCCAATATATTTTTTTTTACAAAAGTAGTAAATTTAAACGAAATTTCAGGTACAAAATAGATAATTAAGTAACATAGTTATCACAAAAGTGATTTCATTAAACAACTTAAGACTATTAGATAAACCTGGCATTAAGTGTTTTCACGATTACGCATTTGTTGGTTCGAAGTTCAATCATAGCATTTAATATCACGAGTTCGAAAATGATTTCATTAAATAAATTAAGAATATTGGATAATAATTAATATACATGAGAATATGGGAAATATAGTTTATCTTGTTGGGGCTGTATGTGATATATGGGAATAATATATATTTTTGAATATATTAATATACATGAGAATATAGGAAATATAGTTTACCTAACTCGATTTCGGTTATAAACCGGACCGAAAGCAGTATTTAGAAATGGTTAGTTTTTTTTGGTTTTTTAAACAATTCGGTTTATAGTTTATCCTGGTTGAAACCAAACCGTGAACACCCCTACGTCCAAAACCAAATATTTACAACTTTGTCATAACATCATTAGAATTAGCACTCAACATTTATTCATAGTTATTTACTTTTGATTACCATAGATCTAGCAGAACTAGTGGATAAATTTAGCATAACTAATCCAAGTAGGTATATTTTTATTCTTATTAGAGTAATGATATATGTGACTAATTTAATATTCTTAAAAACGTGTTTAAAAATCTAGTTTTAACATATGGATTTCACTCATTCTCTTTCGTAATCTTAACATTTGATATGTCATGTGTGAGCAGTGAATTTCTAAACCAACACTGGATTTTTAAACATGTTTGTACACCTACCAAACACCTACCAAAGGAGTCATATTTATCAATTTTCTCTTTATTAATATACTTTTTTTTTTGAACAACAAAGCTTAAGCTACTATACACCAAATATTCAACTAAACTACCCCTACTTAAGGTTGAACCTAACATCTCCATATTAAGAAGCAAACCCCCTACCAAGTAGGCTAACCTCACATTGACTCACTTGGTTCGCTTTACTTTTAAATTAGGGATAATTGCATAAAATAGAAATCAACTTTGGTCAAATTCACGTAATTAGCAACGTCCTATAAAATTTTTATTTTTTAGAAACCATATTCTATTTATTCACGCAATTAACAATGTCCTATAAACTTTTTACTTTTTAAAAACCATTCTCTATTTTATTCACATAAATAGTAACATATGATCGGTCATATGTTACTATTTATGTGAATAAAATAAAAGATGGTTTTTAAAAAGTAAAACATTTATAGGACATTGCTAATTACGTGAATAAATAGAAGATAGTTTCTAAAAAATAAAACGTTATAGGACATTACTAATTACGTGACTTTGACCAAAATTGGTTTCTATTTTCTGAAGTTAACCCTTTAAATCATATTGCTTTTTGGTTACATAGTTAATTAATGAGTTTTAGTTAATTTTCAAAATATGTGTAACACAAGTTGACCTTTTAAAAGCTACAATCGTATATTTAAGTTGTTAGGTTAAGCATTACACATTTTAGGCCCCGTTTACTGTTTGTTTAATAGACTTAATAATAAAATATATAATACATTAAGTCAAGTTTCAGGTTTCTTTTTTTACTTAATAAATAAAAATAACCGTTAATTACCTATTTATTACATAATACATTAGTTACTTAATACACTTAACATTTAATAATAATAATAAAAAAAAAGGCCCATTAATTTAATGTTATCCAGGGTACTTGGTTTGAATTTCCCTTAGTTGTGTTATTATAAGATAATCATGATTATGGTTTTTCTTTAATTCGTTTTAAAACTCGATCATATATTATTTTTATGTAAAAAGAATCAACTTTAATTAGATCCTTAGAATTTTATATTATATAGTATCACAATATGCGGATTTATCACTAACTTTTTTTTTAACGAACAGCATTGCCTTTTCATATACCCAACTTCAATTCCAGAAGAAACTCATTATAAGAAAACCTTGTCTTTAGTTCTGAGAATAATTTTGCTCACATCAGATTTGAACCCAAAACCTTAAAGTCTCGAGTTCCCCAATATTAATCCATCTATTAAATTCATAAACTCTAAAGTTCATCATCACGCACGTTTAGACTAAGCAAAAGTTTATTCCATAAACATTGGCATGCAATAATTGATAACGTCAAACTCTTTCTTTTAACAAAGTGACAAGTTTTTTTTTGTTTCAAATAGTAATAATTGATATGATAATTATGGTTTAACCAATTAGATATGATAAATTGTGAATTAGAAAATGCATTGGAGTGGGTTTCATAGTAAGACCACTTGATTGATTGTGGTTACTAATGACTAATCTTTTGCTTAATCTTTTTAGAAAGGGAAGAATTTACTTCTTATGTGGACATCATTTTAATCATATCCATGTTGGGTTCCTTTATGAAGAAACCACAATAATTACTTTCGTTTAAATAACTTTAATTTAACATAAAAGTTTAATAAAAAGGTTTATTTTGATTACTAATCGCTTTTTTTAGTTCATGAGCATATTGAAAAACTGATTCAAATTCTAGTCAAACATATTGTTCAACCACCACCAAGGTGGTCTAGTGATAAGACATTATGTTTTATCAGAAGATGTCTCAAGTTTGAAATCTTTCCTAGATAAACAGTTTAAGGACAGTCAAAAAAATGATTGAAAACAATCATAAGGATATCTTGATTAGGCTAGATACATCTTAGTCAAAAAAACCTCGTTATTTATGGATAACCCTGTTAAAAGTTGTACTAGTATACAAGCTTAACATGATTGATTATGCTTAAAACTTACACACTTTTTAGCATTTCGTATGCGGGTAATACGAAAAGTGATGAAGCTAATTGTGCACAAATAAGAAATTTCTACGGTTTAGACATGAAATGTAAAGTTTACAAAAGATCAAGGACCCGAAGAGAAGTACAAAAGATAAGGAAGGAGTGGGAAGCTTATACAAGCAGAGGGGTGCAATATGTAAAAGAGGGCATCCAAACAGGTAATTTGGTGTGGGACAAAACAAAGTGTTGTGCAGCCCACAAATACAGTCTATTCATTTCATCGAATTTTAAATTTTTTCCCAACAAAACGACTTACAAAGTTTTTAAGCATTTGAATAGAATTCGGAAGAAACACTTTTCCATTTGACTCGTTTCGCTTTCAGTTAAATCATAAAAAGTTAACCTAATTGACCAGTTATATATAACCAAATTGACGCATTCATAAGTAACGGTTAAAATAGCCACCTTCATCACATAAAATTGAAACGTTTTCCAAGTAAGAATGCTCACTACGGATTGAAACATTGTTTTGGTAAATTTTAGGAGCCAAATTAACAAGTCGGCGACACATGGAATAGCCCACATACATTGAGTTAATATGCAAGGGGTTTCTGGGTGTTTGACTATGCTTCATGCTGAGTCAAAACACCATAATTCTTTAGGATGTAAAAGTTAAAAACATTCCGTACATTTTGACCTTCCAATTGCATCCAAAACGTAAACATAACTTTAGTGGTGGCAACTTCAAACCATTGTGCGTGGGTGGGGGCGAGAATAAATAAACCTTCGCCTTAAAGAAATAGATAAAAATATTGACAAAAAACTTTTGCAGGTCATCAAGCCAGTCAACCTGGCCCACCTACCCACGCATCTTACGACCTCTACTAAATTAGTAGACTTAATAAACACAGATTTGTTCATGTGTATTAATGCAGATATGGATACGTGACCGGTATGTTTTTTGTGTTATGTTTACCTTATTATTAATGCAGATATGCGAGACGCGGCCGACAGGTATGGCTACTCACTCCTTATTTCCCACCTGTTTATTATCAGTTTTGGCCGGAGGTCCTTATGGAAACAGCCTCTTTACCTTCGGGTAAGGGAAAGACTGTGTACATTTTACCTCCCCCATACCCCGCTTATGCAGGGATTGGGTACCGTTGTTGTTGTTGTTGTTGTTGCATTTTCAGGATTTTACACTGGAACAAGATAGTGTGACACCTACTATTGGATGGAAGGCCTACTATGCAGCTAGTAGAGCAATTATGAATACCAATTAGCAATTTTTTGACATCATTAGAGAAAGATCTCTTCTAAATATGGGTCGGTTTTGCCTTCATGCAGATTATGTCAAATGTATTCATGCCTCAGGAGAGCTCTTTAGTGGGTGAGCTTTACTCTTCAGTCTTCACCTATTGGCTTTTAAATATATATTTCTGGTTTAGGCAACCAACCCATCTCCACCAAGAAAAATGTATCCAAGTGAATACACAATTTATCGATGTAAACTTATATCTTTTAGGCAGGTCCTTGGTCTATATAAAAATAGGTGAGAACATCAAATGTATGAATCCGAACAATACAGAATTTAAGATATAAGTTAATGTGGTTAAGGTTTGTAAATTTTCTAATGTGGCAGGTCCTTATTCTATATAAATGATTCATCATTTAATGAAACATATTGTAATAAATTTTCTATCGCCCGTGTTTTCACACGGGTTCTACACCTAGTATTAGTATATAGATAAATATAGATATATATCAAACCTAACCGTTTGATATGGTGGTGTTGTGAGCAGCTCGAGAAGATCAAAAATCTGACCATTTCAAACCTGATAAGGGGTTCAACGGTGCTGGTGAAAAGAGTGGGACGAGAAGTGGACCAGTTGAGTTTGAGAAGAGAGTGGGTGAAGAAGCTAATCCGTTGGATTTGTCCTAGTTTATTACTTTGGTTGAGGAAAGAAACCACCGGATAAAGTTGGAGGTGGAGGGACTATGAGAGAGCAAGTGGTGGATCGTCTACACGAGGAGGGTATGAGGGTTCTCGCAAGAGCCGTTTTGGGTTCCAAAAAGGGCGCCAGATTGGATGGATCCAAGGGCGGTAGGGGTCAATGCCCCCTTTCGAAATTTAAATTTTGTCATGAAATTTTAAATTTTTCTACGGATTGTTAAAATTATTTTATGGATTTTTAAATTTTCCCCATCTTGAAATTTTTCGATGAATTTTTTAATTTTGTTCCTTCTTGAATTTTTTTTCTGGTACCGCCCCCTGTATCTGTCATCGTGCGAATTGCTTGCATTACAAACTTTTTACTTCCGAGTTAATTTGGATGGGTATTTTGAAAAAGTTTAAACAATTTAAGCTTGCACAAGTATAAGCTCAGTTTGCTGTTTATCTTCAAGTTGATGTTTCTACACCATGCAAAAAGTAATACTCTTTTCCATGTCTTATTTGACCTTGATAAGAATACAAATAAAACATAATATTCATTGACCATTAACTGAGAAACAAACCTTGGAATGAATAAAATGCAATTAAGACATTGCTTTCCCTGCAACATAAAGATAACACCAAACTTCTTAACATTCATTAGACGCATGCCCGCACGATGCGGCGGCGATGGTGGTAGCGGCGACGGTGTTATGGTGGCGGCAGCGGTAGCTGCAGTGGCGTGGTTATTATTGTAAGGGTAATTGATGTAAAAGGGAGTAGTGTAGTTACTTTAAGAGTTGAGGGATCTATGTTGTAAATTATTTCGTTAAAGGTATTAGAGTGATGACATCGTATGGAAGAAAGGCGCGGTAAACCTTCTTGGCCACACGGTAACACCGCCGCCAACACTCCAAAACACGGCGTGGCAAGGAAACGCGGTAATGTTTGTTGTGGTTTGCTTTGTGCGGTTCGAAGAAGAGAGCCGTTGCAGGACCCCCCCCGCCCTTTCAAGGGTCAATTTTTTTTATATATATACCCCTTTCCAACCATTTTTAACTACAATTATCCCACATTCAACAAAAATACTCACATTTCAATTTTTAACACCAACAAAAATACTCACCTTCAACTACAATGGCTTCCTCATCTTCGAACAATAGGCTACAAATGACACTCTTCGAGGTCAAGAACTCGATGCAGTTAGATATGTTAGACGACAGTCGGTTCCAAGACGACCTATGGGAAGTGATAAAGAATTTACAGGCGAATAAGGATGGATGCAACCAGGAAATAAAAGAAATATGAGCGTCGGGGTGGAAGAATACCAACCTTGAAAAACTTTATGTTACGTATCAACAAGAGAAGCTCGACAAGGTGGATAAAGCAATTGGCGAAATTTATGATGCCTATTTCACGTTGCGAGAGGCGATTTCGCACGCCGAAATGTGGCAACAAAATATCGGTGAAGATAAGACGGTCGACGGTATGAAGTGTCCACCAACTAAAATAAACGGCCTATGAAGTGAAGTGAATTGGTCAACGACTCGACGGTGTATGTTTTTTTTTTTTTAGGATTTGTAGCCTTTTTTTTAAGGATTTTTATGTTTTTTTTATTTTTAGGATTTGTAGCTTTATTTTTTAGGATTTGTGTGTGTTTTTTTTTATGTTTTTAGGATTTATAGTTTTTATTTTTAAGATTTGTATGTTTTTAATGTTAATGGAATTTTAATATTTAAAAAAAACGAAAATTATAGCGAAAAATAGGTTGCCAACAAATAATGAGTGTGGTATGAAAAAGGTAAAGATGAGGTGGCATAAGAAAATTAGTTGGAGTGAGATATTGAAAAATGGTTGAGAGATGGGATGTTATCGCTGTTATAGATATATTAAATGAAGATGTTTAAATTAATAAATAAATAACATTTTTGGTTTATCAACTTAGTAAGAAAAGGGGGGGACTCTTTAATAGATATTTAACTTAAAGACCATATTGTCAGCATAAGTTTTACAAGAACAGTTGTTTTGCAGCAAAAAAAAAAAAAAGACAACCAAGTAAAAAAAATTTGAATGCTGGGTAACTCTTTCGATATCTTGTAGTCTTAATTTAAGAAAAAGGATAATGTCAATGAACTTCTATGTATGATTCCACAGGAATTATACATAATAATCACATATGAGAACTCATCCATCCAAACATATTCTGATAATTATGACCGATTCCAATAAAGACTTCCAGCATCAATATAATTGTGGTCCTGAACTTGGAAAAACCGAAAGCATCTAATCTAACAAAACATTTCTGAATCAATTTGCTCAATATTTGGGAAGATTTGTCTCAGAGTAGCCAAATAGTCCGACGACTTGGCCTGCAAATTTTAAAAGAAATGTTACATGTTTATGGAAAAAATATATGGATTTTAGTCTTCTATAAATTTGCAATTGCATGCTTGGTTATTTGCGTGTGTTTTATCCTTTCTGGATCACATTATGATATTTCATCCCTAAACGCTGGCATTTTGGTACCATCTGACCAACATCTATTAATAAGATCATGATCAAATTGGTTCACCTTTTAGCCTGAAAATAAGACCAAATGACAAAATAAAATAAAATGGGGGAAACATGGAATACAGATTGCCACATATATAGTTTATGTAGTAGTGGTGGTGTAGTAAAACAAATAATTAGCAAGTCTTCCAAGGGCCAAAAAAATGTCACCTTAAAATTATTTTTACAGGGCAATTAATTTTATGTACAATATTTTACTGCTTGTTAACCATAGCCTAAAGGGTTATGATTAGCAAAATCCTTAATAAGTTTCACGGAAGGATAGAGTATCATCTTGAACACAAAGTAAGAAACCAAAGCTAATGTAGAAGCCCTAATTTTGAAATTTGAAGTATATAAGATTATGCTTACACATGGATTGCGCTCAAGGTAGATGGTGGTGAGCTTCTCTCTCGAACCAGAAAGTGCCTCAGCAATGCCATTTAAAGATGCTAGCTGGTTGTCATTAAACCATAGATCTTCTAAGCTGCAATGAGAAAACAGATGAATAGAAACAACAATTTTAAGGAAAAATATGTATGATAAGAATTAAGTCAAATAACTGATGTATACATACCATGTCAGTTTCTCGATATCCTCGATTGCTGCAAGTTTATTTGAAGAAACATCCAAGACCCGCAGGTTCGCCAACCTCGATAGGCCTTCCATTTTCGCTATACCATTATGGCTCAAGTATAGTTCTTCTAAGGCAGTACACTCCTGGTGACAGTGGAAACCATAAAAACAGTTTCCTAGTAATTTTGGTAGAAAAGCCATACAAAATATTTGGGGGTGCTTGGGTAAGCTTATTTGATGAGCTTATCAGCTTCTTGTGTTTTCAAAACACAAAAGGCCCTTCTGCAGTATATTAGGTGATTATGGTTAATAAGCTATTTTCAGAAGGTCTTGAGTAGCTTTTCCAGAAGGGCTGATTAAGCTAATAAGCTTTTTTTGTAAAAAAAATAAATAACATAAGCTCCTTCATTTAACCCAAACACCCCCTTACTATAAAATAACAAAAGAGCTACCTCTAGCCCTTTCATAGAAGTTAGTCGATTGCTTTGCAAACTGAGCTTCTTAATGCATTTTAATCCACATAAGTTGATGGACTTTATACGATTGCGACCTAACCATAGCTCCTGTAACTTGGTCAAGTTTTGCAGATTCTCCATCACCTAGAAGAGAAAAGTTTAAGATAGTCCCAAACAATACATACTTGATATTTGAGGTTTGTAGGTATTTTGGCAGTCAAATATGGTGTTTATGCAAGTTCTAGTTTTTATATTGGCAATATATCTTACTTGTTGCTACCGGTGATTGGCCAATCGAACACACAGTTTTGGGAATCTACTCGTAAGATTTCAGGGACTATGCCAGTGAAAAAGCCAACAAGTCCATCATCCGTATATTTGAGCAATGTAAAAACTATTTGCATGCAAGTATGTCTCTTTATCATGAACTGTTTGCAATCATTAGTATACTTTTTAGTGGTCTGCAGAATGTATGATCAACTTAAAAAACATCGACTCACCCGTAATCTGTTGGAACCAAGTTCAAGAATTTGCAATTCAGAGAAGTGCTCAATCTCCTCGATCTTGGCAACTTCATTTTTAGAGACATAGAGTTCCTTGAGTGTGCTTGATGCCTTGGACAGTCCACTCATCGATGATATTTCATTAAAGGAAACATCAAATACCAAAAGAGTTTCAAATATGCTGACATCGGGAATAGTCTTCAGCTGGTTATCCCTGAGAACTAACTCCTACATAAACAATCACAAGAAAATAAATCCACATAAAATTCATCTTGAACAGCAAAATGTGTACATTGTTCACCTAGGTACAGAACATGGATATAATCATATCAAAAGACAATTATTCTGAATAATGGATATCTTAATTAACTTCTGATAGATTTGGGCAGATATAAGTGGCATAACAACGAGGCATAGTTAAAAGAAACATACATTAATTGGCTCAGTAAGATTTGAGTGCCTTAATATGGCTCATTATATAAGCGGGTGTAATTGGCTCAGTAAGATTTGTTTGCCTTAATATAATGGTGATGGATCAGCAAAGCTCCTCTTTGTAGACAACAATTTCTAATACAAGTTCCATCTTAAAGTAAGTGGAACGGATGTCCTGACCCAGTCTTAAGTGTTTGATAAGCTTAACGATTTAAACAATAAAAATGTTGATCTTGTTTCACAAAGAACTAATTCAAAGTCAAACCTTGCAATTAATATTGGATGCAGCATGCATCATTTTATCTTCCTGGTTCACGAAATAACACCTCAAAATAATACTGTTTCAAAAGGTAAAATCGATCCACTTAATGCTAGATCTCATGATGTAGAAACGCAAATGTAATAAATTGGTAAGAGATCAATCATAGAAGCATTCACAACCATAGACACATCCAGGACAGTGGTAATTAGTCTGAACTCCATCAATAAAAGATCTGGACTTCGTTAAGATCTTGCTTAAGTATGAATATCTACTCATGATGTTACATAAAAATAATTTCCTTAATAAGGTGGACACTACTCACCAGAGCTCCTCTCTCTGAAGAATTACTTCTATGACAACCTCCACCTCGTATAAGGGATGAATTGACCCATGTGTCTTAAGTTTTATATAAGAATAAGTATTAGAACAATTCAAATAGTGATCATGTTTGACAAGAACGACCTCAAAGTAAAACATTACCAATCATATAAGCATTCACAATATCTTCAAATAGAAAACAGCATAAATGTAGTTGATTTTGGTACATCAGTATTTCCAATCCTACTTTTATAATGTGTTTATTAACATTATCTGTGCACGTGCATGTCATATTTAAATCACACAATGTCGTATCAATCTAAACTATAAAATTCTGAAGACTGATTCTCTAATTAGCCAAATCTCTTATGGCACCGAAAATTGATTCCTAACAATCCAAAAGGATCACGGGGCCGTATTACTACATTTATACAAACTTATAGGAATTATGAAGTCACAAAATCCGAATCCGATAACCACACGTTACTTTCTAATCATAATATTCTCAAGTGTAAACCAAAATAAACCTACTAATTTTCCAAAAAAAAAAAAAAACTTACAGATGGATAGTTCGATCTCTATAGCCTTATATATACATTAATACAGATCAATTCATAACAAGTATTTTAAATTCTCAATTAAATCACATATCTATATCTATATCTATATATCTATAATAAATAAATAAAAAGTTGTCCTACCTGATGTTCTATAATATAGTAAGTTTAATCTAAACTTATTACTAAAAATCGAAAATAATATATATATATATATATATATATATAGATACGGATACAGATATATGTATGTATGTAAACCTCAGAGCCAGAAATCTATATCCACGTTAAAACGTATATAGTTTATTCGAGTTTAATCTAAACGTAATATTAAAAAAAAATTAAAAAGAAAATTAAATAAGTTTATATAGATAAAGATACAGATGTATGTATGTATTGTATGCATATACCTCGAGGCCGGAAATGGAGGTCCAGTTGGAAATAGGTTGAAGGCCGGCATCATCGAAGAGATTTTGACGAAGAGAAAGCTTTTTGAGATGAGATAAATTAGAGATACGTGAATCTAACTTATTTAATCGATTGGCTGTTAAATCGATCTCGATGAGGCTGGGCGGGAAGTCGATTGAGTCGAGATCGTGAAGCTGATAGCTGCTGGCATCCAGGATAGTTAGCGATTCATCGTCTTGTTCGGTGATCATTGGATCGTTTTTTGATGGTGCTTCCATTGATTTTGCATTTACATAAACCCTAGAAATTGGTTTCCCTTTGATTATTATTCACACTTTCTTATTAGAGCATCTAGGTCGATGAAAAGGTTTTTTTTACCATTAAAAAGTTTTTTAGTTTTTTTCGTTAAAAGGTTGATAATCTTCGACCTATTTGATGAAAGACTTTTTTCAAATACTCTCACACTAATTTATAAATACATTTTATTAATATGATTTTATTTAACATTTTTAATTTAATATTATAAATTACTGATGTGAAAATAATAAAAAGTCATTGATAGGTTGATGTCATTAGAAATGCTCTTAAGGGTGCTTGTCAGGAGTATTGGAAGGAGGGAATGAGAAAGGTAAGGGAATATCTTTTTTTTTTTGAAAGATAACTTTTATTCACAACGTATCCACCAAATTGGCGATACAAAAAAAACATACAAAAAACCTACAACTCTTACACTATATTGAATCTATACCAATCGATCCAACTAATGGACTCTTTCTTCTTTCTATGCCTATACCAAAGAAACGCCAAAGATTTAATATTAAGCACCAACGACTCAATCTTGATAGTGACATTGTTGAAGCATCGGTCGTTCCTTGCCTTCCAAATACACCAACATGCCACCATAATAATTCCTTTAAGAGCTTTCTTTTCCTTCTTCCCGATCCCAACGTTCTCATGAATTTCCACCAAGTCTTTAATAGAAAACACAAAAAATGGATGAGCCTTACACCAAGAACTGATAAAGCTCCAGACCAAGTTTGCCCACTCGCATCCGCAAAAAAGGTGTTCCGCGGTTTCTGTGTATTCCTCACAGAGCACGCAAATACCATTGCCAAAATAACAGTGATGAGTACTCAAAGCCTCAAGAGTCGGGATTCTATCCATAACTAACCTCCACATAAAGATATTAACTTTCAAAGGAACCCATTTGGACCAAGAAAGCACGTACCTATTGCTGTAATCATAGGAGCTACGAAGGAAATCTTTGACAGCTTTAACTTTCATATCCGAACCGTGAATGCCTTGCCAACTCCACTTGTCTCGACTTGTCTCTAGCAGCTGAAAGAGACAGACCGTCGAGACTAGAGCAAAGATTGCTCAATTCGTATAACTCCTCAGCAGTCTGGGGAGGCCTTTTCCAGTTCCAACGAACAGAAAAGTCTCCATTACCCTCGTCAAATCTATCCACCACCTTGCAGGTCTTATCTTTTTCAAGACTAAAGATGGAGGGAAAAGCAGATTGGAGAGGTTCGATCCCAACCCACGTATCAAGCCAGAACATAATATCGTGGCCATTACCACATATCCCTTTCACAACCTGTTTAAGACTAAGATCCAAGGCCTTAATCGACTCAACTGCTTTGACGATAGCTCTCCAAGTGCCCGATTGATACCTGTTCACCGGGAGGAATCCCCAATTGTTTTTATTATCATGGATCGCCACAATAACCTTCTTCCATAGGCTGTTCGACTCAGTTTTAAATCTCCACATCCACTTAGACAGTAAGGCTAAATTAGTATCGTTAAGGTTTGAGATCCCCAGGCCTCCCGCCGAAATAGGAGAGGCGACTCTATCCCAAGAAACCCAATTGACTTTTTTATTCCCATCAGATCCTCCCCAAAGAAACTGCCTAATAATTTTTTCCAGACCATTAATAACCTTCAAAGGGGCTCTAAAAAAAGACAGGTAATAAGTGGGAAGACTCTCAAGAACCGATTTAATAAGAGTCACCCTTCCACCTATCGATAAACTAGTGGCCTTCCATTTGGACAACCTACTCTCAAAAATATCGAAAATAAACGACCAGCTAGAAGCTTTGTTCATGTTTGCACCAACCCAAATACCCAAATGTTTGAAAGGGAAATTACCAGTCGTGCAATTGGCTACAGCAGCCATCTCCCCGAGCTCTTCCCCAGACACCCCTACTCCGAATAAATTAGATTTCCCCATGTGAATTTGTAACCCAGAGCAAATATGAAAAATTCTCAAGATACGAGAGAAAATTTTCAAGTTAGTAGCATTCCAGTCACCCAAAATAAGACAGTCGTCGGCATATAGCATATGAGAGATAGAAAAATCTGATGAAATTCGAATCCCATGGACAGTGCCAACCTTGACAGCTTGATTGAACATAACCGAGAGCGCCTCCATAACCACCAGAAAGAGAAAGGGCGAGATAGGGTCGCCTTGTCTCATACCCTTTTGGAATTGGAATTCAAAAGTAGGAGAGCCATTGACTAACACTGAAGCGCGAGCAGAAGAAAGAATCCCAAAAACCCATTTACACCATAACTCAGGAAAGCCCATTTTGTCGAGAATTGACAGGAGAAAATTCCAATTTACATTATTGTAAGCTTTGGCGAAGTCTATCTTGAAGATGAAAGCCTTTCCTTTCCTTTTTTTGACTAAAGAGATAACCTCATTAAGAATTAAAGGCCCGTCCATGATATATCTACCACCAAGAAACGCGGTCTGATTAACAGAAATTACCGTCCCCAAAACAGGTTTAAGACGATTAGCCAATACTTTAGAAATCACCTTGTTAATAATGCCAACAAGGGTGATAGGTCTGTAGTCGTCCAAAGAAATCGGGTCCACGACTTTTGGGATGAGTGCAATAAAGGAAGAGCTGCACCCAGCGTGAAAGGTTCTTGATGAGCGAAATCTAGTTTTAAAATTTAATACAAAGACTACTTAAAAACTGACTTCTACACACGCGCGGGCAGT
>JAOXNX010000026.1:21472219-21493262 GCA_028566075.1 Solidago caesia | reverse complement strand
ATTTTTATAATTTATCGATGTACGGTTTTTGAGATAAAAGATTTTGAATGAATTAGTTGAAACTAATGATTTATGGATGAGAGAGAAAAATGAGGGAAAATGTGTGGCTGAGATTTGTCCCTTGGTTTCCAAAAAAAATTAATGATGCATTTGAACAAACCTCTACATATATTATTCAACAAATACAATTTATTCAATCATTTATCCACTCATCTTATATCACTAAGCATATACAGGAAAACTGAACTACGGTTTTTAGCTATGAAAGATGCATCCATTTTATCATGTCTCATGTAGCAGTCTCAACATCCGGATATTTAAGATTGGAGGAGGTGCTAGGTTGGTGACTGAAGGTAGCCGCACCACCAGACATGGCGACAGGTGGCGGTGGTATGATGCAGTTTACGGCGATAGTGAAGAAAAATCATGATCGACAACAAGCTTAGGGTTTTTAGCAACGGTAGGGTTTTCTTGTTGGGTGGGAGATAAATGAAGTAAGGGTACCTGGGAGGGAGAGAAATGAAGGGTTTTCATGTTTTCAACGGCGATAGGGTTTTCTAGTTGATGTGATTTGAGTAGTTGCAATTCCATCTATGTCTTGCTAAGTCTGAAGATGATAACCAGGTTTAGTGTTTGTGAAATTAGTACAACAAGGCTTTCACATTGCTATGAATATATATATATATATATATATATATATATATATATATATATATTATGGTTAAAATAAAACAAGTATTAAAGTAAAACAAATAAAACAATCATTTATTCTTAATTGAAAATCGTCGTGCATCGTGAAAATCTTCGTGCATCAATCTGTATACTTGTGTTCTATGAATCTTTGTGCATCAGTTTTATCTTGATCCAATGGTCAAGATCTTATCTTATTTGTTTTACTTTAATACTTGTTTTACAATAACCACTCCCTATATATATATGTATAAAGTGTCTATCATAAGACTTGAAACCCACAACCTTTAAGTTAATAGATCATTACGTACACATATGATCACAAGAAACGAAACACAAGGGTATATGTTTTATAATGGATCACTGGTAGCACCCCTGGAATTGGTGTGTCCACTTTGTGTTCGAATCCTGGTAATGTTTTAAAGGATTTGTTCTCTCATGTCTCGAATGAGTATAACGTTAACGTTACAAAGGTCCCTTCTCAAATGTCTTTGGCAAGATTTGAACCCTTGTCCCCAGGATGCCCCCTTGGATGTGTATATGTTTTATACGAGTAATTAATATGATGAATATGAATTTTTATATGGATATGGATATGGAATAATAGCTTTGTTTCATGGTTTAGTGTACGTATTTGAGGTATAAATGAGTAAATGACTTAAAACATGTGTCTTAGAAAACATGCAACCTGAAAGGTAAAGTAAAAATGGACCATTTATACTTTTTGCATGTTTTGAAACTTACGGCCTTAATTCCCATTCCCTTAGCTACTTCTTCTATTTAAACCATGATGATTTCCGAATTGTAATGCAACTGCCTCAACAGTAGTAAACCCACAACAACAAAGACAACGACGACGACAACAACAACACAACAACGTACAACGATGACAACGACCAAACCAGTGATGGTTGTGGGAATCGACGAGAGTGAGCAGAGTTTTTATGCACTGGAATGGACATTGGATCGCTTCATAGTACCCTGTGCCCCAAATCCTCCCTTCAAGCTAATCATTGTTAACTCTAAGCCTACATCTGGTGCTTCTATGGGCTTCTCCATTCCTGGTAACTATAACTAATTAATCCTTAAATTAAAGTTTAGGCGATATTTCCTTTTTTGCATGTATTAATTAATTTGTTGTATATATATAATATAATAAAATTGCATCCCCCATATATACATGCATAGTCTTAGCAAGTATAAAAGGTTGGCCCACGATGGGAGCAACACTAATTAATACGTTGTTAGGTTGTGAGTTTAAGTCCCGACCAGCAGGAATTGAACAAGTGTGTGCGAATATCTAACGTTAAAAAAATTATGATGAAATTGTAGGCGTGATAGATATTTTGACACATGTGGATCAGGATTTGAAGAACATCGCCGAACGTGTTGTGGAAAAGGCAAAGGAGCTTTGCATTTCTAAATCGGTATGTAATTATACGAGTATAAGTTTTTGACTGTGAGTCTGTACGTGAGTGAGACAATATATTCGGAGTGCTTGGCGATCAATATTTGTTCAACTGATGGGACGTACGTCAACGTTCATCTTAATTTAATTACTACTTATATGTTGTATCAAAACGCCATATATTTTATATGTATATATAAAGGCAATTATTAATCATTATATATATCCAAATTAATTTGGTTATCAAACTTAAATGACAATATTATCTGAAAATTTTAATAGGACTTATTCTTTTTCTCGATCAATAGCACACCACTAATTAATGCCTTTGAATATTTCATGGTTCAATTTTGAAATATCCTGATTATGTGCAGGTGAATGATGCAACCATAGAGATTGTGGAAGGTGATGCTAGAAATGTTTTATGTGATGCTGTTGACAGGCACCATGCAACCATACTAGCTGTTGGTAGCCATGGTTATGGTTCCGTTAAAAGGTAATATCTATATATATCCATATATATATCTAGGTAGTTAACTTACACTAATATGATCATTAGTATTAAACTTTGTTTTAGTGTAGCTTTAACCTTTAGGCCGGAAACTTTAAACACACATATATGTCACATATATATTACATCAATATGATACGTTGGATTATCTATGCATCTAATTAAACATGTTAAGAAAATTATGTATTTTTAATGTGCAGGGCGCTTTTGGGAAGTGTAAGTGATTATGTAACCCATCATGCTCACTGCACCGTGATGGTAGTCAAGAAGCCAAAGGGCAATCACGAAGCCACCCATCATTAATTAGTATTTACAAGATCGATCGATCGATTTCGCCACGTACTCTCATATATGGTGGTCGGTCCATCGATTGCAACGTTTAACTTTCTGTTGAAACCATTTGGTTGGCGGGCGGTTTGAAATGACGACACTATATCTATATATATATTGTCTTAATTATAAGTAGTATGCTTGTTCAACTTCATATATGTGTGTAGTTTCATAAACATATATTCGTTTCTTGCAATTGTAATCTTTGTGTTTTATTATAAATAAAAAAAACATAAAATAATGTTTTGGACAAATATGTACATGTCTTGAGTATCTTATTTCGTGGTTATATCGTGTTACAATATAATTCACTTATTAGAAATGGGTTAAGTTTTCATAACATTATAATTCGGGGATATATCACGCAACAACTTTTGGACAAATTCTATATATGTTTCGCATAGAGGTTGCAAAAGCTTAATTATTATTATTATTATTTATTTATTAATTAATGGTTAATGTTTTACCATTTCTATTGCTATTCAAATATTTTTAAATTCGTTAGTATAAGGGATTGAACTTTAGCCTTCTTTCCAAGAGGCAAGTATCTCTACCACCCAGCTAAAACTGGAATGACTATTATTATTATTATTTAATACTTCATCCGTCCTATTTTAAATGTCCTAACTTTTTGAGTATTTTTCTTTTCAATTTTGACCATAAATATTTTTATTTGTTTTATATAACCCTTGCTATAAAATATATGAGTAGATTGAGTTTCAAATGTATTTATATCAGGTATTATATAACACAAACAAAAATATTTACGATTAAAGTTGAAAGAAAAAAGACTTAAAAAGTCAAACTAGGACATTTAAAATGGGACGGAGGGGGTATATTATAATACGATTTTGTCAAAGCTAATTTGTCATGACACTGTACACAGCAAACTCATCATTATATTATCTTTCTATATAACTAAGAGAAGATTGATATGGTTGATCCTATGCATGTGACACTCTTTTTTGATTGCCACATCAGCTTTAATCTTATGTGTCAGTTTCATATGGCTTTGTGTCTAGAAGTTTGTCATCTCAGATGCCATCTCATCCTTATATGACACCTCATACGCCTAACATAGTTAAGGTTTTCACTTTACAATAAATAAAAAACCTTGCAGCCACTAGGATTCGAACCCAAGTCTGTTGTGACGAATGCAATACAAGACAAGCAATCTAACCAATTAGGCTAAAACATGTTTGATGTTTTTTTCTCCATTTAATATTAATATAAATGGTTATTAATTTATTAGATTTATTAATTAAAGAGTTTAAGAAATTTTATGATCCTACTAATTTATTTACTTTATTAATTAATGAGTTCAAAGAGAATCTTGATATACACACATATAAATGAGGATAAATTTGCATTTTTTTTTTTATAGTTAATTGCATCATTGGATTTTAGATTATGTGTTATTTTATCACATTATTCATTATATTCCATTTTTTACGTCACATATATAGACATGTCATACTCTTTAGTTTAAGTTATTAGTCAATTAGTCAAATGGGCATAATAAAGATTTTGCCAATCAATATCAATATCAGTATATAATTTAAAAATATGTATTTACTGTATAATTGTGATGGGCTTAAGAAATTAAGCTACACATTTGAATTTTAAAAATTCAAAGGTTCTAACCCTTTTTAAAGATATGTATTAATATCAGATTAATATATTTCCATACGTTATAGAAAAATCAATTTGATTTTCTTTCGTTAATATATCAATTTATTATTTATATTTATTTATAGCTTATAATGAAATACATTACATTATTTGTTTTGTCTCTTAAATTTTACCTCTACCTAGCATCCAACAATTTTTTATACTAATTTCGTTTTTTTTAATATTATGGTCAATTCAATTAAGAATGTAACTATTGTGAAATAAAATATTGTAATGAGAATTTATTTTTTACTCACGGTCGTATTTTTTTCAAGAGTTAAGAGTAAGGAAGGTTTGATTTGGATATTGGACAAACATAGAGATCGTTACCAATTTTAAAACTAATATGGTTTTCTATGAAGTATTAGTAGATTAGTAGATATGTAATTTATGTGATTACTTTAATGATTTTATTAATGTTATTTATTTGTGTTTAAATGTTTAAACTTATGAAGTTAAAAGCAATTATCATTAATTATTATTATCTTAACATTGTATAGAGTTTTTATATGAAAATATATTCTCAATTGTTATATTTTATTTTTAGCTAATAGCTATCGTAATTATAATTTTTTATACCCGTACTAATTAATCCAGTTAAATATATAACAAATGAAATGGTTGTTGACTCTCATTTACTCCATCTCAGTCGAACCGTCACACAAACACTTAAGCATAGTAAAAACCCTCATTTACTCCATCAAAATCCAAAATTCTTGCCCGAGCGATGTTCTAATAATTAGTAACATTTTCGCTGCTGTATCAAGGTATCTTATCATTATTTGTACAATGATTTATTGTTTCTACTTAATTTGAAAAGGTGGAAACCGCGCGTTTAGTTCAAGAAAACACCCTTGTTTTCCATTTTTGTTTTCTTGGAAAACAGAAAACGCGTTTATGTTGCATTTTTCTAAAATAGTTTTCTAAGAAAATGAAAATTTTTGTTTCCATTTTTTTAACTAGAATTAGAAAACAATATTTTGATGTTTTCCATTTTCCATTTCCATTTTTCATCTCCCCCTTCCCTCTCCCTCCACATCTCCAATATATATTCTAGTTTTCCAAAATGGAAAATGAAAATAGCATTTTCTAATATGAACGCGTTTTCAAAATTTTCATTTGTTTTCTAGAAAATGAAAACTCCCTCCATTTTCTAAAAAAATTAGAAATAGAAAACTAGAAAACATTTTCTCCAACTAAACGCACCCTTACATATTCTCAAAAACAGTTTATGTATAATTTGTTTCTTCATTAGCCAATGTTTAAAATTTACCCATTTCATCCATTCTAAAATGCAATTACAAGTGGCTCAATTATGAAGCAAATCACCCAAAGGTGCATCACTAGTAATAACATGTAATGCCTTGAATAGGAATACATATAGAATGACAACTTGCTGGTTCGATCACATAGTCCCTCAAATGAATAGAATGGAAATAAATAAATCTATCCATTGGTTTTGGGTCTAAAAAGCACAAGGCCTAAATAAGTATTGAGTATAAACTTTTTACTTTACAGCAAATTAGCTCAAGTCCTTAATATACTAACCTGGAAATAATTGAAAGAATTTTTGCCTATATCGTTCTCCGGAGTCTATCATCAAACACACAAAAAAACGACAGTCATTGCAAGTTAATAAAAGGTAAAGCTAGCAACCAACTTTCTTTATAGCTCAAAAGTGAAGTTGATACAAACTTGATTGAGCTAAGAACCCAAAGAAAACCAATTTTGCTAACACTTTATCAAATTGTTTATTAGTGGCACACAAGCAAACTAAAAAATGGACATCTCACCTGTGGATCCTGAATGGAAATCAGTGACCGTCTGGTTGCATTTAAGAACCTGTAAGCAGAAAAAACGACAAGAAATTAATAATCAACAAGTAAAATAAATGGAGGACATCCAAATAAATCCAACAAATTTCAATGAGAAAATATGCATTAAAACAACTCTTAAAATAGACAAGTGTCTGCTTGTTTCAACCGGTGCTAATAGTGACGGCGAAGATCAGCACGCCATCTTGTCACCTCAAGTAAAAGGGAACGTCCAGAAATTTTTCTTACCCTTTGCTCTTCTTAGAGAAGAATGTGCCGCTTTCGTTGCAAGATATGCCAACATCAGATGTGTTCAACTTACGCCCATACATATCAAAAAAAGTTACCTACTTCCAAAAAACAGAGCGTTCTTAGTAAAAAGAAAAGAGCCAAGGAGAAAAACGAAATTAGTTCCAAAAACAGAAAACAAGAAAAGGAATCATACCAGGAGAACTCCAAGATTACGTTCTGGATAAGCGTGGGTATCCAATGAGTTCTATACAATCAAGTAGAGCAAAAAAAAGAATTCTATTAGATACCAGGAATGATGACAAATAACTAAATTTTATGTTTATGAGAAAAATCGAGTAATATATATATGCCTAGAATCAAAGATATGAGCCTCATGATAAAGCAGAAAGAAAAGAAACATAAGACATGAACAAAAGGCAAATGATCAGAGGCGACAGTGATTTAAGAAAATTAAGTGTTCGCTGTCTTAATCAGAAGTTACTTATAGAATAAATGATCTATTCATACAATCAAAAATGAAACAAGTACCGATGTGGTAAGTGCTTTATAATATGTACCCGCAACATTGCTATTAACATAGCCAGGAGCGCATAGGACCCAATCCCGCCTGAATACACCTGCACTAACAAGAGCTGATTAGTGATTACCTTTAAAGAAAAATTATTTGGGAAAAAAGACAGAAAAGTAGCACACACCTCGTTTAATTCTCGTTGTTGCAGAAAAACTTTCAAAATCAGACACAGTGGCCTTAAAGGGGGCCACTTAGATATAGCATCCTGAAAATAAATGTGTATTGAAAAGTTGATATATTCGTACAAAATTTTGCAACTATTATTTAATTCTCTCATCAAACAAGTTGTTTCTTCAAATTCAGATGTATACACAAACCTGTATATATATAGCAGCTTTTGGTCCATTGTCCATATCAAAACTGTCAAAAAGAATACAAATATTCAAAACTGATACTACTCTAGTGTTAACAAAATAACTTTAAAAAAGGAAAGAAAAAGAAGATGCTTGCAATGTCTAACCTTACATCAAATGAGATGCCACTTCTTTTCTCCACAAACTTGATAATCGGCACACGAGCCTTGCCAATCACCTGATATATTTTAAAATTGCAAACATATAGATTAGACAAAGAATTGACTGAAGCGATAACGCGTTTACCAAATCTTCAAGAGTACCTGGATCTTTTTTGCAACACCTCTCTGTGATAAAGCCCTGGAAAGAGCACGTAAACCCATTTGAGGACTTCGGATATCCGATTCCAGTATCACCATCTACACAAAGCAGCAACAAATTCTACTATAAGTCTATAAGAGCTAATTATATAACAAACAAAACCTGAATAGCTGTAAAATAGCATCAATTGTTCAAACAACAGAATGACAAACTGTTGCATATGCATCAAGAACTATTGGTTGTAAATATCTATTCCAATAACTAACTAAAAAATTAAATGTTCTTACATCAACATCACTGCTTGGTAAGAACAAACCGGTCTTGAATGAACCAAAAACCTCTACCTACAAAGAAAACATAAAGCATCAAATTCTCCATCTTTCTAACATCTACTGGTATTGTATTAGACTCTTCATCTTTCTAGTACCTTGCATTTCGGCCAAATATACTTTATAACATCAGATACACTTTCAACCGCAGTGGTACGTGACACTTGCTCTTCAGCAGTTGGAGATAAAAATTCACAAAAATCCAGTATCTCTACAAAAGCACAAGTTAATACCCTTATAATCATACTAAAATTTTCAATTTTTTTTTATTATTTTCATTTATTTTTTTTAAAAACCCATTCCAAAAAAATAAATAAAAAAAAAAAGCAATAGAATTTTCCCCTCGGATCAGCAATCTGTAGGGTTTAGGGTTTGAAGTTCTAGGGTTAGCCTACCCGTACGGTTTGATGACATCCCCCTCGGATTAGAGGGGTAAAGCAAGGCCGAAGGCCCATCAGAGTTTTAGAATATAATTTTCCCCTAGGATTAGCAATCTGTAAGGTTTAGGGTCTGAACCCTAGAACTTCAAGCCTAAATCCGTACCGTTTGATGACATCCCTTGGGAAATTTTTATTTTTTTGGGGTGGGGGGGGAATGGGTTTTTATTTAAAAAATTAAATTAAAAAAAACCAAAAAGGGGGAAATAGTAGTAGTTCCCACCCTTGTTTTGGTTCTCACATTAACCCTATCCTATATATGTATATATACACACACATACATCATGATATTACTTAACATCCGAACCAACTAAACAAAGCAAGATTTGCATAAACTACACAGCATCCTGCCTTTTTGCATAAAAAGGAGTTAGGTTTTGCTATCATTTATATCTAACTTTCAGATTGTCTCTTTTCAAAGCAGGATGTTATTCTATCTATCTAGTACCTCTTCATCAGATAACAAACCACCTTAACCATATCATCAAACCCGTGCCACATCCGACATTTGATATATAAATAGCAATAAATTGAAAGTTTGCTACATACAATAGTCTGAAAGTTAGATACACACAATAACAAAACATGACAAGCTGGATACTTTTTTATTCACTTAGCCATGGCAAAAACAATGTAATTAGGTAAACTTTGTACACACTATGTAAGAAATCGATCGGAAAGGTATCAATTTTGTTGTCAAACCTACTAAATTAACATCAAAACTACAAATATATTTACAATATCTCAATACAAAACTTAATTGGGTTCCCAAATTTATCAACAAAGATTATAAAAAAAATGTCAGAACAGGTCAAATTAATCGATGTTAATGTCATCTAAAGTTATGAAATTCGATGTCGAACCTTCTAAATTAAAATCAATATCAATATTATTAGTATTATATTTGCAGTATTTCAATACAAAATTAATTAAGTTCCCAAATTTATCAACAAAATATTATAGAAACATGTCAAAACAAGTCAAATTAATCAAATATATATATATATATATATTATATTTTAAAAAATAAAAAAAAATTGCACCTTTATGGAGTTGAAGCATGGGGCTTTTAACCTTGCAATTAGCACGAAACCAACCGGTTTCAAGTCGTCTTTCAGGTTCATCATCAGGTGTAGCTAACCGAGACCGTTTCAAAGGAGGCGTCGGCGTTCGGAAATCATCGCCGTCGAGAGAGAAAAACTCCGGCGCGGTGGTTTCCGGCAACAGCGTCGAATTTGAAGATATGGGTATGTTGTTACGCAGCAAGAAGTACGGTTCTGAGTCGTTTCCGTCGATTTCCGCCGGCGGCGGTGATGGTGTTCCGGCGACGGTAGTTGTTGTTAGCGGTGATAGGGTGTCGTATAGAAAACCGGAGATTTCCATCACGGCGGGAATCGTAATGACGGCGTGGTGAGTTTTATATGTATGTATTGTTGATGGCGGTCGGAAAGTTTTTTGGGGGGGAATATTAGGGCTAGGGTTTATGGATTATTATGAAGAAAACTTGAGAGTTGTGATTTGACAGTTTACACCCTTGTACTTATGGAGGAAACACAAAATGACATGGTTGGATGGGTAGAGTTTAGTGTTAAACGATATATAATGTACGCTATTCATTGATTTATTATGATGATGATGATGTTTAATATAAGAAAACATGTGGTATCATGAGGACATATATATCTATCTACTTACCAATATAATAAAACAAAGTTGTATCACTCTTTGATCGACATGTATCGTTTTATTTAAATGATTTGTGTCCTTTTATTTTTATATTCAATAATCTTATTTTTTAGATAACATAAATAATTAAAATTTTTAATTAATTAACATATAAATTACAAAGTTAAGACCACTTAATACATCCAATTCTGTAATACTCATGTGAACTTCATTGTATAAAATAAACTAATTCTTAAATTTGTATTTGTTACATACATTTATAACTCATGAGTTGTTTTCCGATCCATCATGTCATGATGCATAATTTATCCAGACTTGAAAAATAAAATTAAAAGTTACATTTAGTAGTAATATAAAATAAATAAGATTAGTTACATGTAATATAAATTAATACAAATATAAATCTAAAATTGGTGTTTTAAAAGATGTAATACTTGATGTAGCATGTTTAAATATTATTTTCCTTAAAAAAATAAAATCAATCGTATGATAATATATATATATATATAGATATATATATTTAATCCGTATACCGTACGAGTATTAAGACTAATATATATATATTCGTAATATATTGGTGTACTATCTACACAAAAAGATAAAATAAAATAGTTTAGTTTCTTAAATTTTTTACTCATGGTCTTTAACAATCTACAATAATGGTATGAAGGTATAATTACAAATTATATAAAGTTAAAAGGATTAAAAAAATTGTGAATTAATATATATTTTAAATTTTAAGAGTATTTAACTAGCTTTAAGATGGTCTGATGGTAAAAAAATAAGAAAGTCTTAAAAAAAAAGTTCAATTTAAAACCTAAATAGATGAAAACCAAAGAATAAACTTTCTAATGATGAATATTAATTAGAAATTAGAAAGTCAAACCATTTAACAACTTATCCATTCAAACAATTTTATAAGTCTAAATCATAGTTAAACTGAGTTCAGGTATTCAATCCTTGTAGTCGACACCACTCCATTGCCTTGCTGCTCATTGACCGAGAGGACTGAATCAATAGCAACACAATGGGGTAGGAGCTTGAAGGCGCTTCTTCTGTGTTTAGGTTTGAGCTCTGTTTCGGATATAAGATCTCTGGATCGCTTACAATGCAACTTCAACTCAGCTCGATATACCTCTCACGTGTTGGGCCTTGGACGGTTTGATGTGCAAGGTGTCTAGAAATAAACCTTTTGCCCTTTCCATATACGTAAATTACTTATTTCCATGAAATATTTAAACTATATTTAGAATTTTCAAAAAATAATAATAAGTGCTGGAAACTATATGTTATCGCCACATTAAACTAGTGTGAAGTAACACATTTCTTTTTGGTAATACAGACTTCATTATCTTGACTTAAGTAACACTATTTGGTTGCACTCTTCTACGAAATTCAGTGCACCAAGGGGCCAAAAAGTGTTAAAGGCAACGATTATACCATGAACGAGTCGGGTAGGGATGAAATCCACGTTGGGCAAATTTTCCATGGAACAAAAATGTGTCGTCTAAAATTGGATGCCTCCAATGGATAGCATTCCAAGTTATTTTGCCACAAACATATTTATAACCTGCATAATTGTTAAAACAGACTAAAATACCCATATTTGCCACTTGTAATCAGAAGTTACCTAAACAAGTAAATATATGTCCAAGCGAGCTATATGAAAACAAGTCAAACTTTGAATTATAAATAATTTGGTCAAAATATTGCATAACATAAAGATATGGGTCCAATAGATGAAATATCTACTGCAGACGATCAAAATCCGATAATATTGGCAGCTTTTCACAGTTGATTATAAGCAGACATAGTAGTAAAATGGAATGGATAATAACCATGTGAAGCATTAGCTAGGTGCAGATGCATGCTAGCTACTTTCCTTTTCACTTAAATGAATGAATTCATCAGCTTCCGGAGCTCCAATTTTCTTAAATGCGCCTATAAGGGTCTTTATGTATGAATCAACATCTTTCTTGAACTTGGTTGAACAGCTCTCGTTAAGCTTATCAACATCTTGTGCAGCTCCTGTCACAAGACTCCCCACTTGCACACCTTCTGTATAGGCTTTACATGCCAGTAAAATATCACGAACCCTTTGGCGAAAATGCTCAACCACCAAATCCTCAAAGTTCTGCATCAAGAAGAATGTTAAGCATACCAACTATAAAGGAGGAACAAAATAACTCAAAACTTGTGGGAATAGAACGAAACAGATTTAGTAGAGGTGACAATATCAACGTATTTACTTATAAATGGGTTGATTCGGGTTAGAACTGCCACTCAAGACTGTTGGACCACTCATCAATTTCATAAGCTTAAAATGATAGGTTTTATCTCTAACAAGTCAACACAAACGAATAAAAAAAACCTATTTTGAAAGAGGGTCAAATGGATTAAAAGCCCTAAAATATTCGTCCAAAAACAAATATCCACCTTACTGTTTGATTTGTCCCATAATAATTGTCCACTTCTGAAATAAGGTTGGATAGTTTTGGTTAACTTTCCCATATCATCCTTATAAATGAAGACAAGTTACAATACTCAAAGAGCTAATAATTAACTCGCAAAGAAAAATTTGTCATTTAAGTAAAAAGTAAGTTATAATCATTATACTTGCCTTAAACTATCTATAAGTGGATAATTATTTTGAGATTGAAGGAGTAATTTTTTGCATTAACCGTCTTAAACTCATTTTAGTCAAAAGTTAAGATTATTATTAATATGATAAAAACTATACTCCACATTGATCAGTCATTATGAATAAAGGAATTTAAAATGATTGAAACCAATATTATTTCACACCTGAACTATAAGTATTCTTTTGACACATTACCCGATCTGCACGACCCACCAATTTTTACCAACTCTAAATCTTACCTTGGGTGGGTTGTTCATGGCATACACCATTGTTTTGAGCGACAAAATAAGGGTATTCTCGTTGTATTTCAAGGATCTCTTTTCTCCATTTACAGTGCCACTCGAACCTGCGTATCCAGGTTCATTAAAGTATGGCTTCATGTTCAAAATCAAACCCTGTATGGAAACCAGAACTTGGAGCATAGTCGAAGTGCCAGGGACCCACTGCTCATTCTGACTGCCAGACCATGTGTTCAGAAGGCTCAAGCAAACAAAACCATTTTTGTACAAATTTGGATTTATGTGAAGACCACCAGAGCGATACTGCACAAGCTGAAAATTGAAATATATCACATGAGTTTAAGTATATGCATCACTCATGATATCAAGTGTATAAAATAAAAATGGTGACTTACGGGTGGGCTATTTGGATAGGTGCTCGGAAAACACACATCAAAAAAGAAGAGACCATCATGATATGGAGTCCCCTCTGCTCCGATAATTACAGCTCTTAAAATATCCATTCTCGATTCATAAACCCTTACAAAGATTGTGTCTATAACCAAAATAAATGACAAAAATTAACATATATACATTAGTATTTCATTTATAATGAATTACTGAAGGCCAATCTATGAGACATACCAGGCAAGTCATTCTCAAGAATCCTCCACTCTTCCTGAATCCTTTTTGCCCAATTTTTTGGTGGCTGAAACATGTGACAAGTATGTATATCAAATAATGAAAGCGAAGGTAAAAGGATGAAAGGTACCAACGTAATTATGAAAACAAAAACACGCTAACTTGCCTGTTTCATTGCTGAGTTCTGTTGTGTATAATGATGATCCGAATAGTCCGCTACAGTATCAAACTTTTTAAAAGTATAACCGGGATCCACTCTAACCTCCTAAAATAGATGAAAATTACAGCTAACTAACACATAGAAAACAATATAAGATACATACTCAATATTGAAGCTTATCCTTCCCCTTGTTATTTGACTTGACCTTTTTCCTAGAGTTCGTTTTCTTTGAATCAGATTGTGATGAACTACCAGGACCCAATGAGATGTCCGTAACACCCTAGGAATAGAGAAGCTGACCTATGATTATAACCAGGCTCTAGAGCAACACAATTCAAGTATAATAGTAAATTAGGAACGTTTATTCATAAGAATGGGAAAGAGAGAAACTTATACCTTCCTTTTTTTACCAGATACTGCATCATTGCGGTCTTCATCCGTATCAACATCAATTATTTCATGAAAGGCAACCTGAAGTGCCAATAAATGAAAGATAAATAAGGTTATCGAAAAATATAAAACATTCAAACCAAAATACGGATAAACAGATTCTTCTTTTTATCAACAACATTCATACGAAAAGATGAATAATCAACCATCTAAGCATATTACAAGAATCACCCATCAGTCTCCCTACAACGAACTTCATAACATCCTCAAGTCCAAAGAGCTTCCATCATTTTGTCATATGCAAACAAGCATTTTGGTGTATGTTATCCGTCCCTAGCAGTATTATAGTGCCAAGTGGTCGTTGGTGCATATTCGATCAGGAAAATGGTGTATCAAAGTGGGAGTGCGATAGGTCTGAGACTATGTGTCTTTGATGTTCAATATATATAAGGGTAAACATAAACATCATTCATCTTATAACTAAAACAAAGAAACATGTTATTTCCATGCAAAATTATCTTGTCCTGTTTGGATTCGTTAGCGCGTTCGTGTCGTTTTTATATGTTATCCTGAGCTTCTTGTTATTTTTGGCTAACATAACAAAAGAAATAAACTAAAGCTACAATATATTCATCATTCAAGAAACCAACATTGCTTGAGATATATACCTGCTTCTTCTTAAGTGGTCGTTTACCCTTAGCCTTTGATTTCGGTATCTGATCGGCCGAAATCTCCATCACTTCAGGTTCCATGACACTTGACTTTCTTTCCTATAAATAAATCAATACACACACAATCAATAGAAATCTATCTTGCACACACATATATAACCAACTACTATACTGACATTAAAAATTAATTAAATAAATAAAAATAAAAAAAGCTTTACTTGGATTTTTGTGAGATGTATTTTGCAGTTGCTAGTGATCGCCTAATTAATACTATCAACATTCAATGGAAAAATAAAAAACCCCTTGTTTCCAGGGTTTTGATCACTATCACATACGGTTTTTTTTTATTTAAATTTACGGCAACCATATATGTAAAATTAGTTTAAATATATATATATATATCTATATATATCTCAATCTCATATTTGTCGGGGTTGATAATGTTTAATCTATAAATTTGAATAACTTATCGTTTTAATCCTTGTATAATTTTCAAAATTGAAAATTGATTGATACCATAACTTCGTATGAAAAACCTTAAAAGCTAATAAATTTAATTTTGATCTTAATATATATTAAAAGAAAATTGTCACTTATTGATCAATCATAAGCTTTGTATCTTAATATACACATTTAAGGTATATTTAATTAGAGAATATCTAGTATGCTTTAGTAGTATATAACTTAGATGCTTCCAAGACAAATTTATAAAACAAATTTATATTTCCGGTCCTCGAGCTATTTTAAACATACACATATAATCCCTCATTTACCTTTGAAAGCACCTAAAAGTTATATGCTACTAGAAACATATAGGTTATTCTCATTTATAATATGTTAAGTAAAACTTTGCATCATGCACGGATATTTAAAATGAATTATTAAATATATGTAATAAAAAAAACCTTTTAAATTTAAATGTAAAAATATATGAAAAATAAACTAGTGAATTCAAATGTAAAGAATGCAAATAAAAAAATTATAATTAAACTTTATTAGATACACAAAGAATTAATGTGTCATTCGACAATGGCAAATGTACTTTCAGTTATAACTTTATTAGATGGTGTTTGACTGTTTGGCTTGGCTTATGTCGGTTTATTCGAATTTTGACTTATCTTTGATAAGTTATGTTTTTGTGACTTCTTTTAGACTTAAAAGATGACTTGTAATTACAAGATAAGTCCAAAAATAAGATACAAATTAATTCAGGGTTAGTAATTAGAAACCAAGATACATACCTTAAACATTTAATAAAATCATATAAGGTTGTTAGCATCAAGATCCTTGCATTTTTTATCCTTCTCAAAGAAAAGATATATAGATGTTAATAACTGTATGAATAAGTTATGTTTTGATATAATAATAAAAATAAAATTCTGTTACACCTTGTTTTGAAGTGGCCGGGGACAAACATTGTATAGTGATTGATCAGTGCCGTTCGACTCGTCTTGATACTTGATAATGGTTCGGAATCTTGTTGACAAATATTGATCTACATCGATCAGCAAGATATATACGACTGTCACTTGTGTTACAACACAAATGAAAAAGGGAAACCATCTACCATTTGAGCTTGAAAATGCAATCATTCATTCATTCATGTTTCATACCAAGTGAACTTTAACATAACTTACACAAACTTGAATAGACCGAGAATACGACTACCTGCCCTTGAAAACACAACCTGTTGTTGAACTTAAACAACCACTTGAACTTACACACAAACAGATGAACTTGAACAAACAACCACTTAAATTGAAAACACCACCACTGGAACTGGACACAACCAACATAATCTGTACTTAGACCGCAACCATTTGGAACTTGAAAACGCCACCCTAATCAATACATGAAATCATCCTTGCTATTCATCACATTAGATATCATTTGGACCACCTTTGAATAATTTTCCCAAATTTTGCCTTCCTTATTTGGTAACAAACTTAAAAAAGATCAGAGAGAAAATGTGTAAACAGATACTATACATATATTTCTAAAGGGAGGGGAGTAGTAGGGGACTAAATATGCAAACAAGTCAAAACTTTAGCATTGAAAAAGAGTTGGTCAAAATATCCTCTATAATCTCTACATAGATGCAAGGTCATTTGGGGTCCAAAGATGAAAATATTGCAGCAATGTATTTAACATTGGCATCTTTTTTTCTACCACTGATTATTGTAACCGGATGCAGGAGTAAACTGGAATGGAGAATAACTATAATAATGGGCAGGGAGTGGTGCAGATGCAGGTAAAGGAACCTTCTTTTCACTTATAGACAGAAATTCGTCGGCTTCCTGAGCTCCAATATTCTTAAATGCACTTATAAGGGTCTTTATGTATAAAACTACATCATTCCTGAACTTGGCTGAATTTAAACAGTCATTGTTAGCCTTATCAACAACATTTGGTACGCTTCCTTTCACAAAACACCCGACTCGCGCACCTTCCGTGTAAGCTTTACACGCCGACAAAATATCACGTACATGGTTACGAAAATACCCAACCACCAAATACTCAAAGTCCTGCATCAAGAAAGAAAACATTAAGAATAGCAAATATAAGGAATAAAAAAATATACTCAAAATCTTGTGGGCACAGGATGGAGAGTTTCAACCCATTTACTTTTGAACGGAGTCAAATAGGTGAATAATTTAAAAAGGAAAAAAGGACAAAAAAAAATAGCTTAATAAAAAAAAGCGTCAAATGGGTCTAACGGGTCAAAAATATCTTAAAACATATTTTTAATTCATTAAACACTTTGGCAATCATTTTACTGAAAAGTGTTTCACATCAACCGAACCTAGCCGGATGGTATTGACCGGACCAAGAAACTACTCGTCCTGATCTATTGACTGACTTTCCCCATTTATGACAACACTTCTAACTCTTACCTTGGGTGGTCTGTTCATGGTATACACCATTGTTTTGAGTGATAAAATAAGAGTATTCTCATTGTATTCCATTGAATATTTTTCTCCAAGCGCAGAGCCACTCAAATATTCACGTCCTGGTTCATTGAAGTACGGGTTTGAATTCAAAATTAAACCCTGTATAGAGACCAGAACCTGGAGCATAGTCGAAGTTCCAGGGACCCACCTCTCATACCAACCACCATCCCATGTGTTCAAAAGGCTCAAGCAAACTTTTCCACAGCCGTACAGATTTGGATTTATACGCAGACCACCAGAGCGATAATGCACAAGCTGATAAGATAATTAAAAACACACACATCAAGTTAACGGGATATGCAGTGATACCACGAGGATAACATAAAAAAGACAACTTACAGGCGGAGTATGTGGATAGCTGCTTGGAAAACACACATCAAAAACAAAAAGACCATCATGATATGGAGTGCCCTCTGCTCCAATAATTACAGCTCTTAATAGATCCATTCTCGATTCATAAACCCTCACAAATATTGTATCTGTATCCAAAATAAAAGATCAAAATTTACATATATACATTAGTGATTTTTAGTATATTATTAAACACATTAATTTGTGAGACATACCAGGCAAGTCTTTCTCAAGAATCCTCCACTCTTCCTGTATCTTTTTAGTCCAATTTTTTGTTGGCTGAAACATGTGACATGTATATATATTAAATAATGAAAGCGAACATAAAAGAATGAATGGTAACAACATATTTATGAAGGCGCAAAACTTGCCTGCATCATTGCTTGATTCTTAGATGCAAAAGTATGATCCGGAAAGTCCACAACAGTATCAAAATTCTTGAAACTTTCATACCTTTTCAGAACCTCATCATTATCATCAAGCTTTGCCATGCTAGAAGAGCTTCCAACTAAACTTGAACTTTCTAGGTTCGGGTTCAGGTTCGGGCCATCTCCAGTATCAAAGCCCAGTATTGTATCGTACTTAGGATACATGCCCCCATGTTCGGGAAACATAGCACTTGGAGAACCCTCATTCAACTCCATATGGTTCTTCATTATTGAACTTTGCCATTCAGAAACTTTTGGATCTAATGCTGGAGGATGATAACCTGTGGAGAAACTTAAAGTACCATTACCAACTTGAGTATACGGATTATAATAAAAACCGCTGCCCGATCCTGCATAATAAGAGGGTATATCATCTGCTATATAACTTTGAACATTGCTTGGTGGCTTTACATCAAAAAAGCTGGACCTCCTCCAAACAGCTGGGTTTTTTTCACTTGATGGACGCCAGATAGATGACGACAATGGATTAACCCCATGTAGTTGACTTTGACTTGCTGCAAACGGTGTTGGTGAAGTGCCCTTATGCGCTTGAATATAAGGATTATTATATAAACTGGTACCAACTCCTGTATAGTTTGAGGCCATGTTATGTGCTGGAACATTTGTAAGATGGCTTTGTGGCTTTACATCAAAAAAGGTAGACCTCCTTAGAACAGTTGGACTCTTTTTATTTGAAGGAAGACAGGTAAAGTTGGATGTTGATTCATCCCCATTCGGTTGACTTTTACTTGCTGCCAACGGGGCATGTGAAGTTACCAATGGCTCAGCAGGGGTCTTCTTCATTTGGACAAAATCTGGTAACCATGGAATGGGAGCTTCAATTCCAGTAGGAAGATCTATGTTATCAAAATGGGCTTGCAGAGCCCACAAGTCCTCATCAACATAATCATTTATATCAAAAGAGTTATTTGATCCTAAGGTAACGGGCTTCACTGGAACCTCCTATAGAATTGAAGTTAAGTATACATATTAATCACCAGAAAACATAATAAGAAACATGAATCAAGAAAAAACTAAAACCTTCCCATTCTTATTTACCTTTTTTTCAGACTTGACAGTGATCTTTGGATCATATTGCGATGTACTACTAGGATCTCTTGTATAATTAGGAGACCAGGTAGATGTAGACAATTGGTCAACCCCGTTCTGTTGGCGTTTAGGGGTCTTCTTTTTCATTTGGGTTATATCTGGTAATGGCGGAAAAGGAGCTTCGACTCCAGTAGGGAGATCTATGTTATCAAAATGTGCTTGCAAAGCCCAAAAGTCATCATCAGAAACATAAGCATCCAAATCAAAAAGCTCATTTGATTCTGGGGTTGGACTCTCCGCAGAAAGATTTGGCTCCACTAGTATCCCCTATAATGGAGAAGAATCGAAGTTAAGTATAAATATTAAATTATTAATCACCAGAAAACAAGATAGAAAAACATAATCAAGATACAAGCATATACCTTCCCCTTTTTAATTGTGTCAATCTTCTTTGCAGAGTTGACTGTGGCCTTTGAATTAGAATGTAATGCAATCTTAGGACTCAATGACATGTCCGTTGAACCCTAGGAATACAGAAGATACATAATTATAACTAGGCTCCACAGCAACACAAGTTAAGTATTGTAGTAAATTTTAGATAATGGAATGGAAATGAAATAAATTTGTACTTTCATCTTTTTGGTAGAAGCAATCTTATCTTCAACGAATACTACATCATTGCGGTCCTCGTCCATGTCAACATTAATCATTTCCTGAAAGTCAGCCTGAGAAGATTGTGTAACCGGAATCAATGAGTTGAGAGAATATACAACACATGTGCCACAGAATTAATAGACAGGTCAATTAGTATGTTTTTAAATTAAGAGAGCAATTCCATACTTGCAACAACACTGCACCTTAGCTGAGAAAATACAAAAACCACTATCAATTTAATTCTGATGTCACTTTATTTCTTTTCAAGCATCCAATTAGTTGCCATTATTAAATCAAAACATTCACTTAGTAGGGTGAAACAACGACTAACAGACATTTTACCTCGAGTCAGTTGTGTATACTAAAAACAGAACCCAGAAGAGCTTATAAAGCAGTGATATTAAATTTGAATTAACATGTCAATAAATGAAGGGAAAAAAAAGGTAATTAAAGAATCCAAAAAATTTATACCAAAGAATCGATAATTAGATACTTTTTAATCACATTTATTTCTGTTTCATGAAGTCTGAACTTAACCCATCTAACTTTATTTCAAGAATCAAGCAATCAACAT
>JAOXNX010000026.1:21445835-21459573 GCA_028566075.1 Solidago caesia | reverse complement strand
GATGTGTAAAAAATAAAGAATAACCGGTTACACATCAGCATCTCCCGGTTTCAAGGTCACCTAGACCCACAATAGATGTTTTTGTCAAGTTTTAGGTTACAAAAGCCGCGTTTTTTGTTAGGACCCCTATAAAGCTTTTCGGCCTAAGTTGGAGTACTTTTAAAACAATTAGCCCTTCTCTTAACCTACAAGTTTCCAGTCCCCAAAACCGCCGCTCTCTCACTTAACGACTTAACCTACATATACAATACAACTTTCCATGTAGATTCCCCATACCCTTTGCTCTAAAGAATGATACCACAGTGTAAAGCTAGTGTATTTGAAAGTATTTATATGTTGACTTGATTAACTTGATGACCGAAACCTGCAACTTTTGGTGAAAACATTTACAACTCTCAACCATGGACAAACCTTGTAAAGGAAAATATGACTGATTGGGAGCACCAGCTAGTCCCCTATTGGCTCCGTCTCTAAGGCCCATCACTTGTCATGGACTAAACCCACTAACTTATAATAAAATCAAATTAGATTAGATGAATAGATGATAGCTCATTCGACAAGTTTAGTCAATCAAGTTCTTATTCACAGATTTAGTCAACTAAAAACTCCACTAACTGTTTCTTCGGAAGGCATAAAGTAGTACTTCGTATTATTAATTTCGGATAAATAAGGATTATGAATAGCAGAGTTGATAATACATCACACCGCTTTTGATTTATATACATCACATATTTTGTTGTAAATCTTATTCGTGTATGAATAAAAAACACTTGCAAATTTATTACCTCGATAGATATTGATTAAAACATTAATGTAACTTTGCAACTAAACCCGATAAGTCACCGCAAATGCCACATAATGATTGCCAAAACAATGAAAAAAAAAGTCAAGTTTGCATCGTAACTATGATAGCTATATGCCAAAAACAAACTTGATTTATATTTAAAGCATTTTAACTTTTATTTTTCCCCAAATATCTTACCCTACTCCTATTTAATTCTTTTAGTCCCACTCTTTATTAAAATATGACAATGTAAATTGTGAAGTTTTATTGTACGTTTTTAGTAACCCTTGATATTAACGATGTACAACGTTTAAACATGTATAATTAGCGTTTCTAAAGGCTTCTCACCAAACCGCGTCGGCACGCGGGTCTTAAGCCTAGTTTAGTATTATGGATGAAGATCCTATCAAGTAATCTTACCTATCAAATTGACTTTGTGAGATAAAGAAAACTAATAAAATATAACACAGAACCCACGATAAAACCCCACATATTTTTGCACTAAATCAAGTTATTTATTAACTTAAGTGAATCCTTTTCCCTTGTTTACATATCGGATGTTGCTTAATTTGTTGGATCTAAAAGCACTTATTACTATTTTTTTTTTTTGAACATTCAACTTCATTAAAACAGGGCAACCAGCCCGCAAAACGCAGACGGAAGCCAGCCAATTACAGCATGTACATCGGATACACATGTTTATTACTACTTATTTAATGACCAAGTTTTAATTATCCACTTTCCCCATCTTATAATCACATCAAAAACACCGATACACATGTTTATCTATTTATCTTTCTCTTTAAGATTGAAGTACACTCTTTCACTCGAAACAGAACCACCAAAATTTTTATGTTGCATAAAATTTTAACGGATTGGTAGTGCTCACCTAATTGGAGTAGATATTATATCCATAAGAGTAATCATATACACATCGAATATAGATTTTGAATATTTTAGAAATAAAAATAGTTTCATCAAAATATTTCTTATCTTCTTTAACTAATATAAACTCCAACATCAGGCTGTCTCTGAAAATGAATAAACTTTTGAGACCCGGGGCAATGGAAAAAAATAAACTCCTAAAATTATAGCAGACAAATTAAATAAATAAAAAAATGAGGTGGCAGTGTTATTAATTTTTTGGCAGTGCTATACTGCTATTAATGAATAATTGAAGACTTGGCAATTTGGCATAATGAAACTTGATCTCATATTCTTTGTGTTATTAATTTTTTGCTATCGTCTGCTGTGGTAATGATATATTTTTTTTTGGGCTTTAAACACAAAACCTAAAGACCTTAAATTCTTTATTTTTGGGCCCCTCAAAAATTTGGACCATGACCTTGGACTCTTGCCCTGCACAAGAAAAGCCCCTGTCCAACATTTATTCTTAATCTCTGGTTCGCACATGTATTTTGCCACAAAATATTTTTCCATTAATTAACATGTTGACCTTATATCTATTTTAACTACGTACATCATTATCAACATTAATGCAACCTAATAATTCATGAAAGCCAACATATATTGTGTGACATACACACACAATTTATATTTCTATTTATTATTTATATAATATATTTCTAGTAATTCAATGTGTGCATGATTGCATTTGAATTGAAAAGCAAGCAAGCAAGCAAACGGGTATAGGAATAGGATTAAAGGACACGGATATGCCACGTGCATTAACTCAAAAATAAATGTTTAAATAGTAACTGATGATAGTTCAGTTTATGGCTTCAAATAAAACTAACTTTGCTGCTACAATATCATCATCTTCTGGTCTTATTTAATACATTTTTATATTTTACTTATTATATCATACATACATTTTATTTAATTTTTCAATAATATTCATAAACAATTAAAGTAAAAAATACTACAATCAAGAAGCAGCCACCGGTTATTTCGGAAGATTCCATTTCCATATCTGGAAACTCTTTTTTCATCATAAAAATAAAAAATAAATTTTTTTTTTTTGTGGTTCTAATTTATATTTATAGAATTTAAAGAGAACTATAGATACAGATAATAAGATTATTTATTAGCACCAGTACTATTGTTTCTTTTCTTATAACATATTTATTATTATTATTGTGTTTTTATAGCTAGTATTTATCAGTAGGTTGGTTAGTTTTTTTTGTTTTCTTAAGTCGACAAAAGATGTGTTAATATATAAAACATGGTGTGTGTGTGTGTTTTTGTTAATTAGTTGTAAAATGTTGTTGTGATCCGAGATGGCTGTCTTGTTAGTGTTACTGAACAGTTGGTTTGATTTCTATGGAGCTGCTATAGGTGGGTGATATGGAAAACTCATCTTATAGTGGCTGCAGGCAGAGATCAGCAGCAGCTGGTGATCATGATCATCTACCAAACATTGTTCAGCCGTTAGAAAACAAGGAAGTTATTAGTTTGAGACAATGGTTAGACGACACAAAACGAGTAGTTGACAAGATTGAATGTTCCCATATATTTATGCAGATAGTTAAAATTGTGAGCTTCTCACATTCCCAAGGCTTTGTTGCTCATAACGTTAGACCCTCATGTTTTGTTATGTCGTTTTTGAACCGTGTATCGTTTATAGAATCTCCGTCTTGCTCGGATTCGGGGTCTGACTATTGCCAAGATGTAACAATTAGTCAGACGTCATCACTTGTGTCGCATAAGGTATTAGATCACGATCTTTCTGAATCTAACCTTAAACAAGAAGACGAACACGAACAAGAACAGAAACATGTGTTTCCCATGAAACAAATATTGCAAATGGAAACAAATTGGTATACAAGTCCAGAAGAGGCTGCTGGTGGTGAAAGTTGTTGTGCTTCTGATGTCTATCGATTAGGCGTTCTTCTTTTTGAGGTTCGTGTTTATGTTTATGTGTGATTTAGCTTCATATGGTTCTTTTTTGCTTAATATTTGTTCCAAATCTTGAATCAGAACTATCTGAAGCATCAAGTAACCTACTATGGGTTATCGTCTTCTATAACCCACTTGGGTTTATTTCCATGAACAGTTATATTACCCTTGTAGTTCACCGGAAGAAAAGACTGCAGCCATGTCTACGCTCAGGTATCGTGTTTTTCCTCCACAGTTACATTTCAAGTGGCCGCAACAAGCCTTTCTGTCAATGCGCTTGCTGCATCCCGAGCCAACAAGCAGACCTACAATAGAGTGAGTTGGAATATTTACACATTTTTTTAGTGCCATTTTTGTGTGGCCACTTTGCCAATCAAGATTCTTATGGTTCATAGTTAATTATAATGTAGTGTTGATGCTGTTAATCTCTCATGTGTGAGAACTAGATAAGAATATCTTATTCATAGCGTTATACGTTACAAATAGATAACTTGCTTTGCTTTTACAATTTATCAGTGAAGTGTTACAAAGTGAGTTTCTTAATGAACTTAAGGAAAATTTAGACGAGCGAGAAGCTGTAATAGAGCTTGAAGAAAAGATCGCAGAGCAGGAGATGTTGCTGGAATTTCTTTTATTACTGCAACAACGAAAACAAGAAGCTGCAAAGTACCTGCACAGGAATGTTTCATTTATATCTTCTGATTTGCAGGAAGTTACGAAACTGCAAGCATCTGTTAGGAGAAAAGAAGGTTCGAGCTTGTGTTTTGGAGCTTCATTTTCGAGTAATATTCATCAAAATGATGAGCTTGCTAGTTCAGGGTCCAGAAAACGCATCAAAATGCCTAAAGAAAATCAAGAAAGTTCTAGATTGATGAAAAACTTCAAGCATTTAGAATCAGCTTATTTTTCGACTAGGCACAAGACTATCAAACCTGTTGGAAAACAACTGCCTAGAAATAGAGCGAATCACAGTGAGTGGATAAGTCCATTTTTGGAGGGACTGTCCAAGTACATGTCTTTCAATAAGTTAAAAGTCAAAGCTGACTTAAAACAAGGTGATCTTTTGAATTCTTCAAACCTTGTGTGCTCATTGAGTTTTGATCGCGAGGGGGAATTTTTTGCAACAGCCGGTGTAAATAAAAAAATTAAAGTTTTTGATTTTGATTCTATCTTGAATGAGAATCAAGACATACATTTCCCTCTTGTTGAAATCCCTGCCGGATCAAAGCTAAGCAGTATTTGTTGGAATCCCTATATCAAAAGCCAGATTGCTTCAAGTAATTTTGAAGGTGTCGTGCAGGTAATCCGCGTCTTACAGTTGCTCAATTTTTAAATACTTGGTACGACGTGGCAATTTCAAGCCAGTTATTTCTAAACGGGTTGAGATGGGTGGTGTGTAACATCATAAATTGTTCAATTCAATAACTTAGATTAGTATTAAAAAAATGTTACATCATAATTAACATAATAATGTTTTATTATTTATAAAATGGATAAAGAGTGTTGCAGGTTAACCTGGCCCAATCCATTCCCACCCGTTTAAATCCAAACCTGTTTTGACCTGTTACCCAACCCGCCCTTCTTGCACCTCGAAATGGCTGACATTAGTTTGTTGATTCGAACATTCAGTTGTGGGATGTTACACAAAATCAAGTATCTGTGGAAATGAGAGAGCACGAGAGACGTGTGTGGTCTGTGGATTTCGCAGCAGATCCAAAATTGTTGGCCAGTGGGAGTGATGATGCTTCTGTCAAGCTCTGGAACATTAATCAGGTGATTAAATAGTTACTTAGATATTGAAGTGCGATATCAAACAATGTTTGAGCACATAATAACTCATTTTTGTTTATTTCGATTGCAGGGAGCAAGTATTAGTACCATTAGAACAAGGGCTAATGTGTGTTGTGTTCAGTTTCCTTCCGATTCTAGTAATTTTCTTGCATTTGGTTCTGCAGATCATAAAGTATATTACTATGATCTACGCAATACGAGTATGCCTCTTTGCACATTGGTTGGACATAAGAAAACAGTTAGCTACATCAAGTTCATAGATTCAACAACTCTTGTATCATCGTCCACTGATAACACGCTGAAGCTCTGGGATTTGTCAGACACCACATCTCAAGTTCTTGACTGCCCACTTCAGTCATTCACTGGCCATGTCAATGTAAAGGTATATTTTTATAGTTAACAACAATACCCAATCCCACAGATATGCGGGGTATGAGGAAGGTAAGATGTAGACAGTCCTCATAACTGTACCCAAAGGGAGAGAGAGCTCTTCCCAGAGAGACCCCCGACTTAAATAGTATTTCAAAAAGTGTCGTGTAAGTACATGAAAGGACTGAGTTTTAAGAAAAATACTTATGATAGTAACATATTTTAATAAAAGTATATGAAACAAAGATAAAAACATTTAAAGTGGCCTACAGATAATGTGCATCTAAGGTGTGAGTTCTAGAAAATATTCTACACATTGTGATGATATAACAGAATTATACATACAACTATACAAGCACACACGCCTACATACACACACACCTCAATCTATCTTCCTCCCTCTACTCATAGTTCTAAATGCATCCCTATCCGAAGTCATATCGTAGGGCAGTATATACACACATGTACATACGCCTGTCAATCTGTCTTCTCTCTCTACCCATCTACTGTATATATAGTTCCACCGTAATATAGTAGAGGTGGAAAATTGGAAAGGTTGGGTAACTCGTAATTTTATATGGACTGAAACATGTCAAAGCAGCTTGACTCAAACACTTAAGTCAAACTTTTGATAAATAGTTACTGTGTCAAATGTGATTACAAAAGATTATATTAGTAAAATAATAATCTAGTTTTTGAATAAAATGCTTGAGGAGACTTCACGCATTGAGAACAAACATTGTGCAACTTCAATCTCTTTGACCAGTTTCTATTCTAGCTATTTTGCTTTGAATTTACCTATTTGGTGTGTTGGAGATAAAACATAACCCAAATCTAACACATTCATTAGTAAATGGGTCGAAATTGCAATCTCTACTTTCCGTTCTATGGGATCAATATTTTTCTTTTACTGCTTTGTTACCACCATTGTTTGACAAATTAGTTTAAGTTCTCCTGGACCATCTAAAGGTATTGCAATGCTCAACTTCACAGTTTGGATGCAGACAGTAAAACTACCTTTGGCAATAAATTTATTCGTTAAAACTGTACTAGCCCGAACCTACAACTGATTCCCTGAAAAAATCATTGTTCTTTTTTTTTGCAGAATTTTGTTGGCTTATCTGTATCAGAGGGCTACATCGCTACTGGTTCGGAAACAAACGAGGTACTTACCGCTAATCTTATTCTAGGACACTTGTCTATAGAATCATAGTCTGTGATACATTTTTCTAAACAATAAAACTAGATGTAAATGGTATCTCTCTCTTCTTATTTTCATATGGTCTTTTTAAACATGTCAACAGGTTTTCATCTATCACAAGGCTTTCCCTATGCCTGCATTGTCGTATAAATTCAACACCATAGATCCAATATCAGGAAATGAAGTGGATGAAAACGAACTGTTCATCTCATCCGTGTGTTGGCGTAATCAGTCCTCCACCTTGGTAGCTGCAAATTCCACGGGAAATATCAAGGTCTTGGAAATGGTTTAGTTTTGAATGTGGTTCTTTTATCTCGATTCGAGTCCACAAATTTTGGGATTAGAGGTATGCAGATGTTTGTGTATAAAAATCAGTAGAGAATAGTAAAAACCGGTAGAAGATTATATTCATTTAAATTTTGTAACTTTTGTCCCTTGTGCAAGTCCAAGTAACTATATGTAATATTTTCCCATATTGCAAGGAAGATATCATTGTGATTCTGCCTGTTTTCTTTTTCTTTTGTATAATGAATAAAGAGTACCAGTCTGTCTAGCTTATAAGGTCAAAGTTTGACTTTTACGGGTTCATTATTTGGATACAATAAACTTCTTCAATTATAGCATTTGCATTGGCAATTTGGTAGGGATTTTTGGATTACAACCTCAAATCATCATCTCCTTGTTTGAGTCTATAACTATATCCATTTTATCCACAGTTTTATAAACTCCCCATAAATCCATAATGGCAATGCGTCGTGGTTGATACACCCATGGTTACCCCTCATGGATCAAAACAATATCCTCGTGAAGTCAACAAAACCAAATAGTTAAAACAAAACCAAACCAAACCAACAGTAACTTGGTTCGGATTTTGAATAAATTTGGATGGTTCGGGTCCATATTTAGAAACTGAAACCTAATGAGATTTAGCTAATTAAAATGATACATCCAACGAACACCCGTAAAGGTCCTGAGGGATCATTGCTTTATATTCAAGATTTCACCTTTCAAGAGGAGGGTGACAGAAATTCATTTAATATAACAACAAAAACATTGCACTAATGTGGTCACTGTTCATCAGCTTGCAGATTAAACTAGCAGTATAATCAAATTTAATCCTTACATCCACAAGCAAAAATGCTATATAGCATATACTTATACTTTAAGCACTATTTTCAGTTCTACTTCATATAAAATTATAGACATTGATTTTCACTAAACTTAGGTTGTTGAAGTAAGTTGCTTATGAGCTTACTAAGCCTTTGAGCACCCGAGCCCGCTTTAACCCGTTTGGCATTCCCAACTTTGGTGCACAAAGGGTCACCCTTGCACCATCCACCTGGGGTGAAGCTCCCATTCTTACGATGTAATAACTCTTGGTCGATTCTATCCAAAACAAGGGTATCTTGCTTAAACTTGCGTGCAAATGGCGCTCCACTTGCTATCATTTTATCTGTGTCATTTACGGTAAGGACATGTGGATGTTGTTTTGGAGGGGTGTCCCATGAAATAAAGTGCATATCGTGGTTCACCACTGTTGGAACAAATTCAGGGGAATTGCAAATAACTGTTTGGAAGTAACCTTCTGGTGACGAGACGAAATTTGTGTAGTACATGAGTAGAGTTCTTGGAAGATTATCCCAACCCCATATGCAATATTCGACAAACGAACGTGATAATATCATCCATGCCGACCCTGCAAAAATGTGATATATCTTAACGGAATTTGAGCATAATATTTTGCCATTTGAGACTCCGAATGGATGTTCTTCCTGGTTGCATCATTTTCAATTCTTGCATACAACATTAACGGGGCATTTGTTTTGTGAAAGTGATTATCAGATTGTTGCATTTTTCACATGTACATAATCTTTTTTTGAAAGGCAATTAAATAAATTCACACTAATTCAACACATATTTACAATATATCCACCATGGGACTTGGACCCACAACCTATAGGTTAATTGATCATCACACATACCACATGAGCTAAAGCTCAAGGGTACACATGTACATAATTAGTTTCTAATATTTGGGTAATCGGTATCTGATAATTCAGGGGTCAAAAAATCACTTATGGATAATCATTTCTGGAGTGGCTACGACAAAACTGATTCTAGTTATCCGTTTATCTGATTATTTAGAGGTCAATTTGACATGTAACTTCTTTAAAAAATCAGACTTTTTTCCAGATACTTAAAGATTATCTGATTATCAACCACAAATTCACAGCCTGTTTTGTCAAAGCTGATTATCTCGTAGTGAATCGTTTATTATTCTCCATATCACAGAATCACTTTAAAAATGCAATACCAACCACCTTATCTTGAAACAATTGCGTAGGTTTGAGTTAACAATTCATACCTGTAAACAATTTAAAAGATGTTGGGAGTGCCCGTTTTGGTTGCACCCAATAGATATCAGACTTTGTGTTCTGGTACAGTCCTGGGTCAACCATCAACGGCATTGCCCTTTTGTTCCTGCATACACATATATATACACTTTTAATAACGAATTGCACATAGTGCAAATGTGTAGAATTACACGGTGCTTACTCTTTCCAGCCTAATCGGCTTGTGTACTCTATGAAATTCAAATCCCGCTTCAAATCACGAAATGAAAAAAGAAGATCTGCAATGAAGTTCAATAATAAATTGAAACTGATTTGACGAATCAATCCTTAATTTATTACTTGAAATAAAGAACGAACCATCTTGAGTCACAAGAGGATAATCCGAGGCACTTAGATTTATAAACCAATCCCAATCTTTATATTTCTTGAGAAGAATGGCACACGCATGAAGAGTGTTTGCCACCATTGTTGGTCCTCTATACGTAACCATATTAGCTTTCGGGATCACATAAACATTCCCAACCGCAGCAAAAATGGTATCATTTTCAACTCGTGAAGCAAGCTCCATTCTCTCCTCTAGTGGTGATTCAAGATCAAGATGAAGAACATAATAGTTCCACGGATGATACAATGCTCTTACTGTCCTCCATAACTTATTCAAATCCCCTTTTGATCCCGAAACCAAATATGCAAAACGAGGTATATTTGGGCGAGCAGGAGGTGGAGGCGGAGCAAACTGAACCTTTTCTTCAGCAAAGTTGTTGCTTGTTTTATTGGGCCTAATTCGGAAAAACGAATTGATTTTGGATAGTGAAGACAAAGTGCCCAAATTCAAACATGTTGCAAAGAGAAAAAGAGTCACAATTGAAGTTATAGCTAACGGGAACGCCCATCGTTTCTCAACGTGAAGATACTTCATTTGTTTAAGTCTCAACATAATTTCTTGTCTTCTTGATTCTACTCTGTCATTCAAATCAATTCTTTTCAAGAATTTGTAGCCCGGAAACAAGCGTAGTCCTACAAGATGTTCAAATAGTAACCAATTCGATCAGATTTGGTTTTGTGGCTGTCGAATCTTTAGCTGTTTAAGATAACATCAAGAACACAAAAAGATCATTTTTCATGACTCCTTATTTTACTAATTGATAAAAACAATCAAGAACTCAACTTTAAAGATCAGACAAAGAACATAGCAACAAAAAAGTAATCATACGCTAAAAAATAAAATTATTTAATATCAATAAATACACACAATAATATTATATATATATATATAATTCCATAAATTGAGCTAAACTATTTACATATCAGCTATCAATCTAAAATAACAAAAACCTCAAATTGTTAAACAACCATTCAACACTACAAAAATCAACATATAATCCAAAAATGCAAGTGAAACAATACTTATATCAAAGATTAACATAAACATAGTATTTTTAATTCTAAAAATACTAACTTTAATATGCATAACTACAAATTAAGCAAATCCAACACTGACCCATTACATTAAAACAGAAACCCGGGAATTTTTTCACAAAAAACTTACATAAATGCTCAAATATTTACCTGGGATTTTCAGACAGCATTATATTCAAGAAATATATATAGTACAAGTGAAGGACAACTATCCAAGGTTTATGCTGCTTATGGGAGAGAGAACAAGAAGGCACAACACCCGCGGTGTTTTTTTATGATTTGATGAAAAATTATTTTATCTTTGGATTTTTTTATTTTTTGTTCAACATTTAGAAATTGTTTTCACATTTGTATAGTTGTTTTTGATCGATACGACATAATGGAATTTTGTGAAATTTAATGACACCGACTATTTATCATCCCAATTTTATTTAATTTTAATTTAATGTTTCATTTATAACGGTCAACTAATTTTATATTTAATTCATGTAATGGAATAATAATATCATGATAATAAGTAGAGTGTTATGTTATTAAATTATGGACTGTATTGTTAAAAAATAAATAAATTATGGACTGTATTGTTTTATTTTTTTTAACTTCAAATATTACTTTATTTAATTGATAATTGATGGTTGAATAAATAAATTTTAACGGGATAATCGCTTCACATGATTATGAATTGTAGTAATGTATGGATTAAAATCCTCTAAAGTTATAATCTATCTCAAGTTCTTTAAAATTAAGTAAAATATTGGTCTTATTTTTATTTGTTGGTGACCCTTAATCATGTTTTTAACTTTAGAGGATCAATTTGTAATATATGTTGTAAGTAGTGTGTTGATGCCATTCCAAAAAAAAAAAGTAATGTGTTGATGATCGACTATTTAAGTATTTATTACTTTTTCGAAAATAATAATCGATTTTTTATTTTAGACAGAAAAATGACTTAAAAATATAGAAGTTGATTTTTATTTTATTTTATAATCTTACATAAACCTTTCAAAATAAATAACTCCAAACACGAGTAAGATATATCCTACATACTCACTCTTTCTCTTGAAAGTTGAATTTGAAAAAATATCAAATAATTAGAAACTAAGTAAAGATATATTCTGCATACTCACTCTTTCTTTTGAAATTGGAAAAATCTAACTTATACTACTTTATACAGCATATATGAGGTGTGACTTAAAATATAAATTTTTTTTTATCATTTTAATCCTATATTTAATATTTTAATAAAATTCAATGCAATAATTACATTTATACTATTTAATATAAAATAATTTAATCAAAGCAAATTTAAATTAATTAAAACTTAAATATAATTTCGGGGGATAAGAAGAAGGTTATGGAAGCTATTAACTATTGTGCGTGGTGGTGTATTTGGTCGTATAGGAATGACAAGATCTTCTGTTCGCATACTCATCGTCACGAATTCCTTGTGGATAGTATTATTGCACATTCGTTTTATGGTTTTCTTCGAGAATGGTTAAGAGGAAGCTGTCGTGGGTGGAGTGGCTGTCCAATCCGCTCTTGTCCGTACCTTGAGACTTATATGATAATGCATCAAAAACACTGCAGAGTGAAAACCGGTGGCTCGGTCTCTGTCGGTGAGGGTTTTTCTCGTGTACTGTGTAACCGTAATCTGGACGAGTTTTTTGACCCTTTTTGCATTATTCGTAGTTCAAGTCTTAAGATAAGCCTAGTTTGTGTTAATCGTTTATTCCTAGGTTTCGTTGGATTGTTGTATAGTTTTGTATTTTGGTTCTATGACGTTTGTATTGGTGGGTTTCTAGCACTTCGCTAAAGACCTGTTTTTATTTTAATATAATTTGCCTTTTTTAAAAAAAACCTAAATATAATTCATTACTACAAATAACGAAGTCAACATAACAATACATGTAATAAATTAAAATAAAGAATCAACTTTGTCATATAACCCACTATAACTCCCTCTCTTTTACAAAACCATTACAGACACCGCTGTTCAGAGCTGGCGATCGGCAAACCAGTAGCCGTCACCCCCAACTTTTTAGTTATGTATTCTTGCTAAACAACTTGAAACATTTGACGAACGTCCATTACACTGGTAAATTTATAGTGTCAAATAATTAGAAACTAGTACAAAATTACGAATGTGGATAAAGTGAAAACTTCTTGTATTAACAATAAGGGTTAAGTACCTTTTTCGTCCCTGTGGTTTTAGGAAAAACGGCATTTCGTCCCTCCCGTCAATTTTGTTCCTTTTTCATCCGTGTAGTCGAACTTCCGTTAAAAAAAACTCAATAATGTAGGAAAAGCTAAGCATAGATCTAAATCTATATCTATACATTTTCATTCTATATCCATTTATCAGAAATCTCTAGCAACAATCAAATTCAAATCAAAATCATCATCATCACCCCGTTTCAAATCAAAATCCGTTTAACTTTATTTGATACAATAATTCAAGCAATCAATTGGTTATTATGGGCTTATGGCGTTACTTGAAGCTCCGGCAGCGGTGGCGGTTTAGAGAAGCTCCAACGGCGGTGGCGGTTTAGATCTCATCGGAAACCAACTCACCGGACCTCTCCCTTCCTATATCGGAAAGCTATCAAAACTCATATATTTGTGATTTTTGTTTGATGTGAAATGGGGAAAGAATCCGGTCAAGTGGAAGTGAAATGGGGAAAGAATCCGGTCAAGTGCAAGTTTCGATCGAGATTTGTGATTTTTGTTTGATGATATATTTGGTATTTATTGTCTGTGGACTTTGTGCGTGTCTCAGTGCTTTCCATTTCCACCACCGGGATATGAAAAACAAGAACATTTCCGGCAACCACCATCTTCATTTCTTTAGAAACTATACCCATAGAAATATGTATATATAGATGGTAATATATATATATGGTGATATACATATATAGATATAGATATATGTATGATTTAGATATAGATGGTGATATATATATA
>JAOXNX010000026.1:21429972-21445735 GCA_028566075.1 Solidago caesia | reverse complement strand
ATCCCTAGCCATATTGCAAATCCAAGATTCGAAATCTGATCATTCAAATACCACAAATGAATTCATTTATGGCTATTTCATAAAAATATCAAATTAAGTTCATATATTGTAGCTTTACTTAATTCTAGTAGAAGTCTTACTTATTTTCTTTAATCATGTTTTTATAAAAATATAATTAAAATATAACATCTAAGGCCCCTTCCTATGGAAGTCATCTTGGAGGTCGGCATGCTTTTTTCTCTAGGCATGGTAGGCATCATGTCATCTAAGGTCATCATCATTCCTTGTTATATTTTGGAAAGGGTTGAATGAGATGTGGGTGGGGTTATGTGTGAGTGTATGTGTGTGTGAGTTTATAATTATTATTTTTTTATTGGGGATGAGGTGAGGATGGGGTTATGATAGGAAGGAGGGTGTTTTTGGGTGTGTTTTGGAGAGAAAAAGCTGATGTGACAGTGAAGATGAGGGGAAAATGACAGCATAATCAGGAGAGACCTAAGAACAAACAACAATTCTAAACAATTCTTTTAGTAATCACAAAAAACCAATTGAGCACCATCGTTTGTATAGAAAGAAATAGTTGCTTACATGAACTAACTATATCGAAACAAAGCCAAATACTTGTAATAAGTCTAAAATATCACGAGGCCAAGTTTAATAAGAATTACTTGGTTACAAACCGCAATAAATCTATATATATTTGACTGTTATAAAAATTTGTATATTTGAGAGATATGAATTTATGGAATTTAGGTAAAAGCACATAACCCTTCATGTCGATTAATCAAAATATAATATTTAAATGGTAACTTCAAGAACATAAACTTTTATCACATGGTCCTAGCCCACATGTCTTCCAAAAATTAAATATCAATCATATAGTCACATAGAAGAACCCCTATTAATTAAAAAAAGTAAAAAATAATAAAGAAGGACATTCTATCTCCGGAATCACATTGGTTATCATCATTCCACCTCTGGGTTATGACGCCGGTAATAACTTCACTTAATACTATACCCACATGATTTTGACATTCTTAAGAAACGAACTCGTGTCTCTCAACTTCATCTGTGGTCTCAAACTGCATTGGTAACGAGAACCACTCCATTTATTAAGGATTGGAGGAACCCCTATTAATTAACGTAAATCATTGACTAGATATCTACTCTGTTTTCATTCAAAACTTAAACCTTTTAAGTACTTAAACATGTAAATCGATAGGATAACACATATATATAAAACACAAAGATCCGACTCATTGTGATTTGTGAAATGAGATTTGACATAAATATAGTTGATTCCTAAATTCTTTTTTGTAATATATAATACCTATTTGTTAGCATAATCGGGCTAGCGCACATTATACTAAAACGAAAGGAAATAAAAAAAAAACAATAAGAATTGCCGATTTACAAGTTAGTCAAAACAGTTTAATCGTGGTTGTTAAGCTGATTTCCACTTACTTGGAATGTATTAATTTGAAAAGGATTAGCTTCTAGCTTTTTATTTAATCAATAAAATATGTATACCCGTAACATATATCCTTTTGTTTCCGTAGGTAACATAATTATAGCATAATTATAAATTAAGGTAACTTTATTGTGAGTTTTATAGGATACATAAGTACATGGTAGGGATGATCATTGAAGAAAGAAAAATTATTTCCTTTAATTAAATTGATAGAGGCAGGTTGCATATTATTTCAGATCTTATTAAAAGTTTATGCATGCGGGCAAAAGGAACACAACTAAAATAAATCAAGTAACAAAATCATTAAAGATTATAAATTCAATTATTGGTTTGAGAGTACCTTATATTCGGTGCATGTATTATAATCCAAGAAAGAAACCAATTTAGATCATCAGTAAATACGAAACTTACACTACTAGAAAACTGGGCTTTACTGACGGAAAAAATCTAACGCAATTACCGACAGATTTAATGACAGAAATACCGTCGGAACGTTGTTAATGTCATCTAAGTCAGATTAGCGACGAATTAGCGACGGATTAGTGACGGAGAAATTCCGTACGTAATTTGTCAGAAAAACACACCCTTCACGGACGGATTAACGACATATTTTTTAAATATTATTTTATACTTTTTATTGTAAATAAACTTGTGTATTTACCGACGGATTACCAACGGATTTAATTCAAATTTTTGTTTAAGGGTTTTATATATATATTTGTGTGGTTTAGGATGAAAAACACAATTTTTATATATATGTCCGTCGGTAATCCTTAGATATCACCGACGGATTACCTACAGTTTTAAAAAGATTAATTTTTTTATAATATCCGTAGGTAATCTGTCGGTGATAGCGACAGATTACTACGAATTTTCATACGTTTTTAGTTTTGTAGCCTTCGAACCTAACTACGCAGCTCTATAAACTTCATATACATAATGAACAAACATATAAAATTGTAATTATATCTACGTTATACTCACGAAGCTTGAGTTTTTCGTTGTCACACGTTCTTTAATTACCTTTTAACATAAAAACCATGTTCATCATGGACAATCGTGACCATCCTGTCATCCTTTCTATCATACTGTGCACGAATGATCACATGATCCAACATGAAATTACGACTTTCACGTTTGCTTCTTTTTATTCGTTTGTTGGCCTAAATATCATTTGAATCGGAATACATAAACAACACCCAAGTACAACTTTACACACCCATATTATAGAAGTTACCCAAAATTTTGGTTTTATATGTATTTAAGGGTTATATATGTATGTATGTGTTTTAGTTTGATAAACCCAAGTTTTTATATATGTCTGTAGGTAATCTGTAGCTATCACCGACGGATTACCTACGGATTTTAAAAATAAATTAAGTTTTTATCATATCCGTAGGTAATCTGTCGGTAATAGAGACGGATTTCCTACGGATATTCATCTGTTTTTAGTTTTGTAGCCTTCGAACCTGACTACGCACTTCTATAAAGTTCATACATAATCAACAAACATACAAAATTGTAATTATATCTATGTTATACTCACGAAGCTCGTGTTTTTCGTTGTAATGCATTCTTTAATTACCTTTAACATCAAAACGATGTTCATCCTTGACAATGTTGACCATCCTGTCATCCTTTCTATAATATGTTGCATGAATGATCACAATATACAACCTGAAATTACCACTTTCATGTTTGCTTCTTTTTAATTGTTTGTTGGCCTAAATATCATTTGAATCGGAATGTATAAACAACACCCCAAGTACAAATTTATATTCACATATTATAGACTTTACACAAATTTTAGGTTTTAATTATGTTTAAGGGTTTTATATATATATATATATATATATATATATATATATATGTGTGTGTGTGTGTTTTAGGTTGAAAAACACAAGTTTTTATATATGTCCGTAGGTAATCCGTAACTATTACCGACGAATTACCTTGGAATTTAAACTTAAATTTACTTTTTTATCATATCCATAAGTAATCTGTCGCTAATTTCTAACATCACCTACGGATTACCGATGCATTTAATAAATTAGTTAAATATTTATGAGATCCGTATATATATTAGCGACGGATTACCGACGGAGATTTATTTATTTATAGTTTGTACATACTTTTGTTTTAGATATTAACATTTATATATATATATATTTTTGAAGGGTTTTGCTAAACAAAGCCCTAAGAGCTGTATATAAGGTGCATTAAATAATTGTACACTTACCATAAAATTCAGGGGGTGGGCTTTTGATATGGAAAGTACAACTTTTTTATGCACGTTAAGTGCAGCCCTAAAGGCTGCATTTAGCATTTCTCTTTTTTGAATGGCAGAAAACATTTTTAAACATTTATATATATTATTATAGATTTGTACATATATGTATTGTATAATGTAAATTTTGATATTTTTCTAAATCCTTTTTAATGTAAATTTTAAATATTTTTTAAACTTTTTAAAAATATTTTCTCCAAATTTCTTTAACTTTTTATTATACCCTCGCCAAGAAATTTTCTCCAAAATAAAAAAGAATTCCTTATCCACCAACTTTACCCCTTCTTTCTTTCTTTCTTTCTTTCTTTCTTTCTTTCTTCTGCATCTCACTTTCTTAACCTCTCTCTTTTACCCATTTTCTTTATTGTCGATGGGCTCCAACAGCACCTCTCTCATGCCGTAGAACAAAGGGCTCCAACACCACCTTTCCCCTACCACAACAACCAACCACCACCACAGCCATGCCACCACTACATGACCACCACATCCGCACCACCCCACCACTCAATGACCACCACAGTCGTACCATCCTCGCAAATGTAAATCACCACCACCATCACCATAGTCAGACAACCACCACCACTTTAGTCATTTCAACGCATCACTATATATATCTTGATCGAATTGATCTGTGAATTGAAATAATATTGACACACAAGAACAGTACAAGTAGGTCATCTATTAGATCTAACTACCGAGAGAGAAATCCACGAGTTTTTCTCCTTTTCCAGTAAAATTGAAAGCGTTTTACCGATTCTGATCGTTAATTTCAGTGGATTGAAATAATTGGACAAGCACCACCACTTTAGTCATTTAAATTATGACTATATACATGTTATACCAATTTTGATTGTTAATTTTTGTGGTGATTGAGCACCGGACCACGAGTTAAGCAAAGGGCTTGATTGATGAGGATTTTGAGGGTGTGAGGATGATTCGTTGGCTATTCCCTTAAGGTAGGGGCCAAGCCGCTTTACGCCTAAGAATTATGGGTATGTGTGTTGTGGTGAGACTGATGCCCCTTATGAAAATGTCGGGTTCTCTTTTATAGGGGAAAGGTGACTTGGAGGAGAAGTCAGGCTCTTGGGATTTTTCCCTAAGAGTTCAACTGACTTAAAGGTATCATTTGAGATATGATCTCTTTCTATGTTTATCAAGATACTCATATTTATCGTTTAGACAAAATAGGGTTGGAAGGATATTGCCGAATCCCGATTTACCATGGATGAGGATCTGGACCTTTATTCAACCGCCTTTGTAGAAGATAGCTTCATGACCCATATTCCTTTCTAACACAACCTAATGGTCTTAGCATACGTAGTATTAACTCTTTGTACCACTGGAAGGAGAGACTAGAGAGAAATGTGTGTGTGTGTCTTTGGAAAAATGAGAGAAAAAGTAAAAGAAAGAGTATTTATATGAGAAGGAAAAGTTCAGTTTCTACCCTCACTACGCAACTCTATTACACTTTTCGTCCCGTCCAGACACCGTAGGTACATTACACAGTATTTGGGTTTTGAAACTTAATCGAATATGCTTTTTGCATTTCAGACATGTCTTTTATGAACTTTGTTAGGAGAGGTGCGGCTCAAACCTCTGGTGGGTCCCCTATGGCTACTGGGCTCCTTCTAGAGCGGCTTCCCCCCAACCTGGTGGTGAGGCTGAAGTCACAAGCATGCATCCCACTACAGAGGTACCTGCCCCTCCCGTGGTGGAGGAGGTTGCCAGGGGAGGCTGCAGAGGTAGGGGAGGCCCCGAGTCAAGCTGCTGCGGACACGGATGTCAAGATTACTGGTTCTTCAAAAGGCAGGGAAAAAATGCCTGAGAGGGGGGCTGCTTCTCACCTTCGGGCTAAGCGGGGAGCTACCCTTCCTCCCAAGCCTCCAGCAAAAAAGAAAAAGACCACCAAGACATTTGCTGTTCCTGGGTACATTTTTCTTATTTATCTGCATTTCTTCCTCTGAACAAGGTACATTTTTCTTATTTATCTACATTTCTTCTTTGTTGTTCCTGGGTTCTAGTTCTGATGTGCTTTGTTGTTGTCACTTGTAGAGAACTCAAGTTCGGAGTATGAATGGTAAGAAAAGACTCCAAAAGAGATGGAACAACTGAGAGGTCTAAAGGAGTGTGACTATGTGAGATTCGTGGAAATCTTCAACAAGGACTTTTTGAAGCACGTGAAGATAGGATCTGCGGCTAGTGTCCATATGATGGAGGGAGCTGTGGAATTAAAAAGAGTGCGTGAACAACTGGAGAAGAGAAAACAGGAGTATGACACTCTATGCAACACCACGAGGGAGGCCAATTTGAGAGCTAAACGGCTGGAAGAAGAGATGAAGCTGGTTGACGCCTTGAAAGAGAAGATCAGGGATGGGGAGTCTGCTATAAAAATGCAAGACAATGAGCTGATGGATGTGAAGGCGAAATTGGCTCAAAGTTTATCGGAGTTGGGGCAGGAGAAGGCCAATATGGATATGGTGCTGACGATGGTTAACGAGCTGACAAAACAGGTGCAGGAGCATGACGCAGAGCGTGCATGACTGATCACAGAAGTAATCCCATATGCCTGTCGAGCCCTTGTTAACAGCGATGAGTTGGGACAGTGGATAGGTCATATGATTTCGTTGAATAGGGATGATGATAGAGCTGCGATATTGAAAGAGTTTAATGATTAGGGCTTGATTGAATAATCTAAGCGCACAGACTATTTTCCCGATGTTGCAGCCAACATAGAGAAGGTTGTACAAAACTATAAAAGCGTTGAGTTTCCCTTCTTAGAGAAATTGACTTCCAACCCAAAGTCTTCTTATCGTGATCTACTCTCGATCATGCCCGAAGAAATCCAGCAGGTTCCTTCTATAGCCCAGTCCTCTCAGCCCACTTCTCAGCCCAAGCCTCCTTCTCCAGTCCTTCCTCAGGATCCTCCCGTCGATGGGGCTTCAGCTATTTGATCTTTGGTTAAACTCTTCATGAACAATATTTGTGGTCTTCGGCCTGTATGACAATTTACTTTATGTTTTATTATGTGTGGCCAATGGGCCTGTACAATGTTATCAGTAATTGCATGAATGTTTGGATATTTCTTGTGGTTTGTGTTGGCCACTTACAGGATCACGATTCCTCAAATTTCAGGAGATTGTTCCTGTTTGGGGTGAAATTTCAGGCTAAGGATATTGGTTTGGAAAAGCCTCGTTATGATTGTTTGTGCTTCAGGATCTTCTTTTAAAAGACATTCCACAGGATTACTTTAAAGATATTAGCTTACTAACAGATTTATGGTCTAATATCTTCGATTGTTCCTTTTTAAGATGTTTATTGCAGGATCTTGAAGAAAGCCTCAAGATATTTCTGCTTACTAATATTATTCAGATAGCGAAAGACTTGGAGAGACATTATTCAACACATGGAGAAAAGATGAATAAACGTGGAAGACTAAGTCTAGCTGAATAAAAGGACCCGTGAAGAACTTTAGCTCCAAGAAAGAATAAGTGAATAGCGAAGTCTAAGGGATTAATGTCCATTAAGCTAAGTCAAGCATAACGTGCAGAATATCCCAATAAAATCGGGATTACAACAGAAGTAGCAGTGAGCTTTACTAGTATAAATACGAGGCTTATTGATCGAGCATAGGGACACAACAAAACAGTTTAACAACCTACACACTCACTGTTCTCTTCTCATCTTTCATTTCTACACCTTTTACTCTCATTTTTACACTTAGCTCTCGATCAAAAGTGCTATTTAGCTTGTAATATCTTTGATATCTTTAATAAATTAAGGTAAGAACGATTGTTTCCTCTCAGGGTTTTTATGCCGGCGAACCTATAAAGGATCAAGGGCTTTTCCTCGCCAACAAATCGCCGTGTCATTGTTTTTACCTTATCTTTTTTTGCAAAGCTCAATATCTTGATTTACAAACGTATATCTTGAATTTCTTTACATAAATCTTGATTTCAAAACTTAGTTTACAAATACATTATCTTTCAAAACGTTAATTAGTCTTTTACATTGATTTCATACTTTAAGTAATTCAATATTTTGAAAGCAATTAGCACCTAACCTCGCGAATGAAAGTATTGGTCACTTAATTATCTTGAGTCTTCTTAGTTGATTATCTTGAGTTATTTTTACCCAAAACAATAAGCCTGTGCTTTCATTTTTATTTTTATGAAGATAGCATACAAATTGATACTTGTTTAATAAAGACATATAAAATTGAATTAACAAGGACATATTTGTTTTTTAATTCTTCATATTTTTAAGTGTATTATCGTCATAAAAAGTAGTTCTTGACAAAATTTTCATAAATGAAAAGAAATATAAATTTGGATGGCCTAAAAGTCCCTTTTAATAAAGAGATGGCCTAAAGAAAAACAATTAAATGTTTGAGTGGCTTCTATGGTTATTATCCCTAAAATATATGAGTTAAATATAAATGTAAACTAACTGGAAAAAAAAGTGTTTTATTTACTGCCCAGAGGCGATGGTGGCGGAGTCAAGATATTGGAAGTGAGTGACGACTAGTGGTGTGGTGGTGATGGTGGAGGTGGGATAGGGGTATTGTAAATATTTTAGGGGATGAAGGTATTGTAGGTATTTTTGGTGATGTTATTGAAAATATGGGTATTTAGGAGCTCGAGTGATAGAATAGTAAATCTTGTTATTGAAAAGGGATTTTTTTTTAGGGGTTGGGGGGATAAATGTATTATAAGAGAGTATAGATAGAAAGAGATTATGTTAATTTGGAAAAAAAATATATTGCACAAAAGTCTATTATCATTTGCAATAAAAGCTTTAATGAGGTTATTTGAATAAAACATTGCTTAAAATTGTAATTATCATATTGAAATATTACGATATAAGCTTTTATTATGGTCATTCAAATAAAATGTTGTTCAAAAGTATATATTCATTATTTTTACACTATCACAGTTGGAATAAATAATAAAAATAGATTGTTATTTTAGGCAGAATAACTCATATTTAAAAGGGATAAGTACTTGGGAATGTAATGAACTATACACGAATGTTTATGTTGTGTAATCAACTACTCGGATGTTTATTGTATGTAATGAACTTTCAAATCTCGGTTATTGGATGTACCCAACCAATAAAAAACTTACAAGTGGCAGCTTATATGGTTGTCACATATACTCGGGTATATCTAATAACCGGGATTTGAAAGTTCATTACATACAATAAACATCCGAGTAGTTCATTATACAACATAAACATTCGTGCATAGTTCATTACATTCCCAGGTACTAATCCCTATTTAAAATAACAATAATATTTTTTTGCCATGTAAACATGTGCAATATAAACAAAAAGTTCATATCATCAATCCAGTCAGTATCCATTGGAGACGGCTTTTGTTTGTAAATTATTTGTCAACCTAGTATTTCTCTTTCTTATATTTGGTGCATGTTGTATTGCTTCAGAAATTAACACCCTTACGATACAATGGATAAACTTGGATGTTCCGGATAATCGACCATTGATTGTGTTAGAGTGGGTTTAAAACAGTGTGTACCCGAAGAAGTTCAAGAAGATATTGGAGGCGACATATTTTGTTTGGTGGTGGTCCTTACAGAAGTATAGAAACTAGATTCTCCATAATGGTAGAGTGAAAAGTAGTCACGGTTGTGTTTCATTCGATTGTTTCTTTGTCTTATCTTTGGGTATCATCGTAATAGACAAACTCGTATATCTTGGTCCTCATGGTCAATGAGTCCGTCTTTATTAATATTGTAATTTTTATGTAATTGTTTCCAGTTAAGGCGTCTTGTCGAAACTCTAGTAATAAAATTCCATGGCTATTCAAGAAAAAGAAAAGAATTTCATGTATAAAAATAATAAAATTTGTAAAATCATTAGGGGCGCGTTTAGTTTCTAGTTTTCTATTTTTAATTTTTTAGAAATGGAAGGAGTTTCCCCAACTAAACGCTTCCTAGATATCTTACCTCAATCATTTGAACAGAAGATATTGGTCATTTGATTTGATTGGTAGGTGAACATTTATAATTCCACTTGATTTGGATTGCAACCCATTAAAAGTGGCTTTAAAGCTTTATCAGCCAACTTCCCTTAGGCTGCCCATTTTGACTATTGGATGGTTCGTTACGTGGTTACGCTTACGTTCATCATTCATTTATGGTATTTTTGTTATAACTGCCCGACCTCAGACATAGGATTCTCGGACCGGGACAATGGATTCGCTCGACAAGACTGAAACCTTCGGTTTTATTGTTATGTGTACTACGGATAAACATGTGTAATTTGTTATATGTTAATTTCTAAGATAAATACATTGGATATATTAGATGTTAAAAAATAATTCAAAATTTACCTCAATGCATATTTTTAAAAATATGTAAACCGTTAGGGCTGCAAACGGTGCGGTTCGTTTAGCTATAATTTTTGAACCATTTTTTGGGGTTCGATTATCTATTTTTACCACCCGAAACTGAACCGTATTAGGTGGTTAACCGTAAATCGATTAACAAAAAATTTCGGTTAATTTCGGTTCGGTTTACGGTTAATAATTTATTAAATGTTAAAAAAACAAAAATGCTACTAAAATACAAAACATAAAAAAAGAATATAACAAAAGTTATAAAAATACAAAACATGTTATAAAAAAAAAATCTTAAAAAACAAGAATTACAAAACATGTTACAAAAAACAAACTGTTACAAAGTATAAAAAAACAAAAATGATAAAAAACAAAACACCAATAGAACAAAAAATACAACAAAAGTTAAAAAAAAATTGTTTAAAACCAAAAACTACAAAACATTTGTCATTTCTATACATTATAAAACTTAAAAGTCTAAGAAAAAAAAAGTAAAGAGGTTGTAGTAAACACCTATAAATAGAAGGGCTTAAATGTAACTTTGACATTAAAAAATAAAAAAAAATTACACACCAAAAAAAGGTAGGGGTGACAAGATTTGAACCATGTACTTCTCAAACGAAACAAAAAATATTGACCAGTCCATCTTTAGGTTCATTAAATATATATTCAATCTTTAAAAAGTTACTATTCACATCCTATTGCTTTAATATAAGAAATAATTAATGAGTTCTCTAAGTTTGGCCATGTCTTGATGACATTGCTTGGCAAGAATTTTTGTTCTAGGCATATAGCTCGGTTGAAAGGGAGGAAGCACATGAAATGGCATCGAGAAGGTTGCATTCAAATTGATAGGTTCATGGCATGATTTTATTCCATGGATCCCAATCACTAACGTACATATTTTCTTTCACCATATACTATATAGTGTATTTTCACCGGCTACGAAGTGGGGAGAGCGGTGGCCCGGCGGCAAAAAGCGACCTATACGTTATTGTTGAATGTTGTATTAATGATCATCAATTATCATGGCTGTTTAGGCACATGGTAAAGTGGACTACTATCGAGGCCTGATTTTCGAGGGGTCCAAATTTTTAAAATTATATATATATATCTCTCTATATATATATATTGCTATCACAAAGTGCTCACGTGACATCCCCTCGTCATGCCACGTCAGCTTTTTCTTAGGTGTCGACTCCATATTGTTTCAAGTGACACATCAGTGTCTAGTCAGCAACTAGAAGTAGACATGTCAGCATCCAGTCAGCAACTAAAAGTTGTATATCAGCATAAAAGTCGAGACGTGCTTCAAAGGAGTAAAGAAACTTAGCCACCACACCAACAATTTGAGGATGTTAAGGTTGCTGTTTTTTCAATTGAAATATATTGAGATTTCATGGAGATTTAAGAACCGTAGCCACCAGACGAGCATAGAGATTTATTTCCATTTCAATTCAAATATATAGATGCAATTCCATTCATCATTTTTATTACATATAGCAACCAACTTTATTTATTTAAGACTTTATTATAGATATCAATATATATATATGGAAAGATTCTTGTGAGAATTTTTTTTACAAGAATCACAAGAACTTTAAAATTATATACATGATCACATATGAATGACTTCATTCACATGTAAAACATAATAAAAGTTCATATGAGAACAATTTTTTTTTGTTAAAAACATGTAAAATTATGTATAACTTGATCTATTCGTATATAAACGAATTTGTTCACAATATGAATTACTCTTATTTGTTCTTAATATTATAAAAGTTATCGTGGTTCTTCCAAAATAAATAATTCTCACAATAATATAAGTGTGTTCATCACCTTTATTCAATTGATATATATTCTAAAAATATTGGTTAAAAATACATGTCATTTGGAAAATCAAACTGTAACCTTTGATTCAAAATAAGCTATTTCTACTATCCCAAGTTCCAAACTAAAAACTATTTATATTAAACTTTATTTATATGTTGAATATTTACGGCTCAGGTATTATATTTTGTTAAACTAGCAGCCACAAACCCTTTTGGTGCTCATGTTGTCGACATCTACTACGTATGAGTTTGGTTAGTTGTAAGAACAACCACATGCCCTTTTGTTGCTTCGCTTTTTGACAAAGTCATTATATACGAGTTTGGTTAGCTTTACCGCATTATATCTACACAAACTGTGCCCAAGATAAACAATTCTTATCTGATTTTGTAATTATTATTGTAGAATCATTTATATAGTCACCTTACTATTTTAGAATCATTGTTAATTTCATTACAATTCAGTATTTAAAAGTGCACAAATAATAAGAGTAACACTTGTGATTTTTCTTTATTCATTTTTAGTATTATTTATTTGTGATTTTTTTAGTATTATTTATTGTTCCGTCCAACGGACGGGGATCACCTAGTATATATATATATATAAAAATATAAATTTCGTATTGTCAATGTTGTATAACTCAATCGGTATGGGAGTATCTTTACTACAAATAGTAGAAAATTTTGAATTCAAGCTCAAACACCCGTATAAACGCAACCATTGAGTGAATCAGATATGTCCTTCACATCATTAATCAATGTTTTAAAAACCGGTTCGAACCGGTCTTCGGCTGGTGGGCCAGTTCAATGGAGCCCGGTTATCTAAGGGGACCGTCCAGTGATGAAACCGGCCAGTTTTGACGGTAAAACCAGTTGTGGATGGTTTGAGTTAACATTTTGTCAAAAATATACGTGGAGGAAAAAAAAAAGGTGTTGCTATTTCCACCATATAAGACAAACGATAATACAATTAATACTGCATACCGTATAACTATTTAAAGCATAAAAGTGGTGAAAATAGACAAAAAGATGGTGAAAATAGATGGGCACAAAAAAAATCCACATCTAAAAAATAAACGCGTCGGCAATGGTAGCGTTAATGTTTGATGGTACAACTAAAATAAAAATAATGAAGTGGCTAAGTAATTGTCCACGTCGTGATCAGTGACCCAATCACCACTTATTCTGAGCCGTTGGATCAAGGTAAAATCTAGAGAATAGAAGTTTCTGGCCGTTCACTAGCCAGCAATAATGTTTGTTGGCCACACAATTATTCCGTGGACCCTACCACATAATGGCATTTCTTTTCATTACCTATATTTATGTAGTAGTACTGCTACTTCCATTAACTATTTATGTAGATGTAGATATTATGCAGATAAAATATAAAATACAAAATAAATACGTGTTGGATGCACGTCTTATTCGTTGAATCTTATTCTTATTTTTCGTGTGCTCAAAATCGTATAAGATCGCAAGATAATTTTCTTTACTAATTTTATATTGTGTTACAATTACAATAATTGTTTAAAGAGTTACATCCGAAAATGGAAAGTTTAATATTTTATTGGTTGCCGAATATTCTATTATAAAGGAATAATATTTATTTTGTATTTACTCTTTGTTTAAAGTTTGATAGTTAATTACAATGTTAACATAGATTATCTGCCGTCAATGAGGCATTGACCTTGTTCAACTAGCAATTGCTTTAGGGACTAATGTGGATGCATGAGGGATTTCTATTCACAGACTGGGGTTCAAAACTTGGCTAGATCTTGTGGGATTTTTTCCATTGAGATTAATGGAAGTTTACTACATTTCTAAAAAAACCCATAGATTATATGCAGGAGTGAGAATCGAGTCGAGTTGTTCTCGAGCTATTCGAGCTCGAGCTCGTTTAAACCGAGTTCAAGATTAACTGTTTCGAGCTCGAGTCGAGCTCGGACCGAGTTATGGAACTTGAGTAGTTAAACGAGTGAGTTTTAAAAATAAAAATAAAAAAAAATCTTTTTTGGCTCGGCTCGTTCGAAATATCGTTTAACTGTTTAACGAGCGAGTTGAACGAGTTCCACTTGCTAATCGAGCTACTTGAGCCTTTCATTACATGGTTAAAAATACTCATTATATATCATGTTAATAAGTAGATTGAAACAAAAGACTTCCAAATTTTATGAAACATATTGTTAAAGTGGGTTTTTTTTAGTTTTTTAAATACAAGATTAGTGTATACATGACCATAAATGAGATTATTCGAACTCGGGTTCAAGTAATTAGATGAGTTTATCGAATTCAAGACTTTGAAATATAATTAAATAAAAATTTTATAAAAGATAAACGAGTATCGAGCTCGGGCTCGAATAATAACGAGCCGAGTCAAGCTCGAGCTCGAATAATAACGAGCCGAGTCAAGCTCGAGCTCGAACACATTTTTAAATATTTATACAAGCCCGAGTTCGAGCTCGAACCGACTAATAAATAAATGATCGATCTATCAATTTTCTATTCATTAGCAGAAAGTATAACCTTAGAAAGTAGGTGCAATTTAATGACTACAATTCTTAGTCTTGATCACTACAATGGCTAAACCACCACTAATTCATCACTAGTCTCTGTCAACGCTACATCAGAAAACCCCCACCACCACTAACCTACTACTAAGCCTTCCTAACATCCTCAATACATCACTAACCAACCACTAGTTTGTGACCCACTTATCCCTTATATACCAATTGTGTGTGAGAGGGGATTAAAAAAAAAATCAAAGAAACAACTCATGGTCACCACCACAAATGCTTCCACCACGAGTCCACCACAAGTCACACCTAATGGTGTTGACTCGTGGTCAGATCACCAATCTAATACAAGTACCACCACGGTTGCATTAGGAGTCCTCTAAAGCATTTGACAGAGTTTTAGTTTTTAAATTTTTTAAGAACTACGATTTTACTGTTATACATTTTCTAACAAATAAAAAAGATAATATAATAATATAAACATTCTTTTGATATTAAAAATGATAATTGATAGTTCATTGTTTTAAATATTACAACAAAATATTTAACTTTATATATTGTTTAAAGATACTTAGATGAATAAACTAAATAACATGTAAATGTGTATAAATGCGTAACCCTTATATAAATCGACATACATGGTTTTACTAATAATCATGTACCGATGTAACATAATTATAATTTGCATAACCCGTTGTTAACTTTTCATAGATCTTGTTACAAACTAACATAAGATATAACAACCATTTTAACTATATGAAGTAAAAAATAAATAAAAACATAGTAACTTTATTTAAAACATAACTGAAAAGGAAAGGTAAAAAATAAAACAAAAAAACAAAAACTGAACAAAGCAAAAAAAGAAAACCCCAAACTGACAGCTAATAATGAAGATACTTGGACTTGGAACCTTGCTGGTAAATCTTTTTTATCTATAGCCCAGGTCCGTAAACTCTTGGATAAAAAATGTCTTCCTTCTTGTAATAATCCTTCGTTTGGAACAAACTCATTCCAAAAAAAATCAACATATTTGCTTGGGGGCTCTTTCGCAACCCATGACAGTCTTTTTGTGCGTGGTATTGATGTGAATTATATCTTTTGTAAGTTATGTAACAATGGGTACAATGGTGTGGCTCATATCTTTTATAATTGCTCAATGGTGGGTGATACTAGGCGCAAATTGAGTTCCTGGATTCAACTCAATATCTCGTTTGAAAATCCAGAAGGCATTATATATATATATTGTTGGTAGAGCTGAGAGAAAAAAATAAAATGAAGTTTTAATCCTGGCCATTTAAATTCATC
>JAOXNX010000026.1:21415440-21429872 GCA_028566075.1 Solidago caesia | reverse complement strand
AACTTTCACCTAATCACCTACATCAATGTCTTCTTCATAAACATCTCTCACCTCACCATGGATCTCCCACAGACACCCCATTGCGGGTAGTCTTAGTATTTTCATTAACGAATATAAATATAACTACCATAATGCCTTACATAATTACGGAGGCAAAAAAAATTTATTGGGGATGTTTGATGATTCTTTTATGGCTTTAACTAGTCATAATTACGATGTACAGATTGACTATATCTACCTATTATATAAAAAGACCCTCTAAATTACTGTGCATCCTTTAGAAATTGCCACATCAGCTCAAATAGTAAGGAACTGTTAAAAGCTTGGCCATTACTCCATGTAGCTTAAAAAGTCCAAAACTTTATCACCTTACACACTACCTGCAGGCTCCTTCACTGCCAACAATAATACCTCTTTCATCTCTACTACTCTTCCCACAACAATGTAAAACCACACTTTTTTCCTCATTATTTTCAGAACACCCTTGAAAGTTTATTTATGGTATGAAACCTCATTTTAGTTTTCACTTTTTGAGTTAAATATTATATATTTTGTTTAAGTTTCAGACGATGTTCACTCTTTGTAAGCAATAATTTCGTTTTATTATCAAATCTGTCTTTTTCTTCTTTTTTATTCCCTCAGGTTGGTGAGTGGCGATTGTTATTGCTTGATGTACATGAAGATGATGAAGGATATCATGATATTTTTTTATGACATAAAGTTTTGGAGGTATTTTTTGTTAAGTACCTCTCTCTTCTTTCTCCCACTTCTTTAATATTTTCTTGCTCACTAGCTAACTATGTCATGCTCACATCTTTATTCTTTTTGAAGCATACCATCTAATGTGATTATCGGGGTTGGAAGGAAACAACCAAGCACCGTAGATCATTCACAAATCAAGGTTTTACTCCTTTTATATATAGATACTCATACTCCTTTTAGAAAATACTGTTAAGATTTAGTTTGACTTTTTGAAGACAAAAAGAAAAAAATTCCGTTGTTTCCGGTTCTTCATCTTGTTCTTGTTTTATAAATGGTTTGTAGGTTTATTTTCATATAATTTTATCATAAATATTTGATTTGTTGGCGTACATTTCTAAGTCATATAAAATTATATAGATTTTGATCCCGCGCAAACGCGGATGTAGGTTGTAAATTATTTTTTTTTAGCCGGATAAAAGGAAAAATAGTTAAATTAATAGTTATCTATCTATATAATTAAGAAAACAGTAGTTAACCGAGTTTTTTAAAACTCTTCTCAACCCAAAAATATGTTAAAACGTTGCCACTTGGATTTTTCCTATGTGGCATCTCTAAAATCTTTTTACAATATTTATCTTCTTTATATACAAAAATTATATAAAAAAATTATAAAACAATATGGGTTAAAATTAAAGCAAGTTTGGCTGATTATAAGTATATATATTTTGTAATTACATTCTACGATTATTTGAATATAAGATGTTTAGCACTATTCAATAAAATGAGTGGATGTCTAAGTTGGTTTAATATAAAGCTCAGTCTTCACATGGAACAGCCAATTTGTTTAACAAGCAAACAACGTGAAAATCGAGTTTTGTAGTTGTATATCGCCTTGGTTAATCCACCGTTATATGGTTAAGTGTAATATGAACAACAATATGAGAACATACATAGGAAAAGCATGAAAATAAATCGTTGCAGCCATATCATACATCCATGATGTTAATTAATATATAACCAAGTACCGATTACATGTCAAAGCCAGAGCACGCGTTAAGTGGTTAAGAAGGTAGAGAAGCAAAAGCCATTGTTTTTTGTACATGATCACAACCAAAAGAAGATATATTGGAAACTGGAAAACAAAATACGAAGTTAACTTCACAGATAGTGCAAAAGACTGCGTCTGAAGCAATGGAGCGAGGGTACCCGAATACTGTGTTGATGAGTGTTGTGGTTCCTTGAGGATCTATAAATATTTAGATAAAAAAGTCAGGAGTCATTAGAAGTTATAATTGACAAGAAAAAACCCAAATCAAATAAGAGACAAAGGAGACGGTGTGACTACATGGATTAAGTAATATTGTTTCCAAGAGACAAAAACGACTTTGTTAATAGTGATAGCCACATCGGATCAGCATAGCAATATGAATATAATAGTTAAAAAAGGCTTCGATTACATGTCGTTTATGGTGAGCGCGTATTTTGGAAGCCCTTTTGACGTCAAATACGCTAAGGAGTCTAAGCAACACGATCTAATTCGCGTCCAGTAGGCTAGTATAGGTTGAGTATAAAGTGAAATCTTTGATAAAAAAAAAAAAAACCAAACCAACGTAAGCGGATGGCTGTATATAAGAGCTTACTATACTTCACACATGAGGTATTAATTACATTTGCTTCCAATATGTATATAGAGTTCAGTCATACTAAGATGAACAGATCCGTGTTTGCTCTTGAAAAATGGAGAGAATCATCAGCAGATGGTTCTCGTAACGTTGAATAAAATGCGTCACAACAAACAGACAAAAAAAGTAAGAAAGTTGAAACATAAAGTAGGATGACACTAAAGTTCATCATAATGTGGGACAACATTGGACTGGTAGAAAGCATCATCCGGATCACTTCCCAGTTCCTCTTCTTCTTCTTCCGAGGTGATTTCACTGGGAGCTGCTTCATCTGTTCAACCCTTGCACTCATACAATAGAGGAACCGAGTAAGGCCCTGACTTTGGCTGGGACTGTCCGGCACCACCTGCAAAAATTGCTCCAACCAAGCAATGTCATCACTGACCAAGAGCTCCTGCACATGATAACTATGGATATGCCACACTCCATCCAACACTTCAACCCTCCCATAGTCAGGCAGAAACCTCCAAGCCACCACTCTTCCCATAAACGCATCCGCGTCTTCCGGATTTTGCTCATAGAAGCGTTCGTTCAGCAACCTCATTAGCCTTGAAGACCCTTCCGAGTGATTGTTGCGAGTTATCCCCATCTCCTTAACCTGCCGCAACAAATTCAGTTCAACTTCCATCATGACTTTCCAGACCCCCTTTACTTTGATTTCTCGGTCGACAGTTACTTTGAATGTGTAAGTTTCAGATGCACTGTTAAACTCCCAAGATATTAGGCCTGCCATTTTTAATTTTTTTTTTTGGTTTTTTTTTTTTTTTTGGGAAACTATGTATGGGTAGAATGTAACCTTTAGTTTTGAATTATAGTAAAGCAAAAGGTAAGAGTGAGGAGTTTATAGGCGAGTTAAATTTAATTACAATCAATGCTAACCTTTAACACTTACAACTACCCACAAACGATTTGACTTCTGATTAAATGCACTTAAGATTTGGGTGTACACAAGCAGATACCGTTATTTATTACTAATTATATTTCCAATAAACCTACGTATTATATACAATATGCAAAAGTTAAAAATCAAGCTAACCTTTTAAGAAGATTATGAAAATATGAAGTTGTAGACAAATAATCCCATATAGCTATTATGTAGTAATCACAAGAGACTATACAAAGTATTATGCAAGAATGAACCAACCTTTATTATGTATTAATCTTATATATTATGTAATTAACTTGTGGTAGGTTACAATCGTTGTAACTTTTAGATGCTGATTTTGTAGGATGACTTTTGCAGCATCTAGGATATGTATGTAGTGAATGGCAGAAAATGTGCAATCACTGATACAATGATATATATTAACTTCAAATGTATTTTCTTATTCATATATACTTTTTAGTTAAGAATATTTATGACATTGTCACCTAACACAATTGCTTTATAATAAAGGCCCTTAATTTTGTACTCATTTGTAGTTCTTGAGTTTTTTTTCTTCTTCCCATTCATCACCTCCATCATTTGTAGTTCATGAGTTTTTCTTCTTCTTAACATTCATCACCTCCATGGCCTCTCAGGTAATCTTTGATCTGTAATGAATATTATTCTGTAATATAAGTTTGTGTTTTAAAAGTCATTACTTTGAAGTTATTTCTATTTGCTTATATCAATTTATTTATACCAGTTATCATTCCAAGTTATTGTGGATGGGCCTGATGTTAGTACGGATTTGCTGCAAGGACTGGTAACACCTTCTCTTAATTTATTGCATATATGAATTAACATCAGTATGTTGCATTTTGTGTTTACTTTGCTACTATCTAAATTCCTTTAAAAGTCATGTTTGCTATATAAATTCTTTTTAGATATTGCCAAAGATTATGTCTGATACTATTCCTAAAGAGTGTGGATCCATTAAATTGGTTACTAAATTAAGAGGAAAAGGTAATGACGAACATGAGGTTTCTGTTGCACATGCTGGAAATGAGTTGGTGAAAGTTAAAGGTGCTGAATGGACTGAAATTGTGAAACCAACAATCTATGGAGGTCATCACCAGTTGTGTTTTACTTGGATCAAGGAAAACACCTTTGAAATGGCCATATTTCTTGATGGTATGGAGTTTTCTGATTCGTTTGAACCTGGTACCTCATTAGTTAGGAGCACTCTTCATAAAGCAACTGATGATATTCTTGAACATGTGGTAAATACTTTAGTTGTTCATTAATCAATATTATTAAACTTCCAAATACACAATTATTATGAAATTAATATTTGAATGTAACATATCGTAGCGTCTACCTAATATGGAAATAATATCCATATATATTCATAATGTTCTAATTTAATTCATAAGTTAAATTAAATGTTGAGATAAACTATTATTCATTACGTAAACATATATATTGATTTTATAGTTAGCAATACTTTGGGGGTGAAATTGAAAATCACCACAGGACAAAAGTTAGGAGGCAGAAATGGAAAGCAAAAAAGTCTGGGGGTTAAATCGAAAATCACAATAGGACATAAGTTAAAGAGCAAAAATGAAAAGCCAAAAAGTAGGAGGGTTAAATCGAAAAGAGCAAAAGTTTGGAGTCTAAGTCGAAAACCGCAAAAGGACAAAAGTTAAGAAGCAAAATTAAAAATTAAAAAGTTTAGGGTCAAAATCAAAAAGAGTAAAAGTTTACTATTCATAAAGTTTGTTTTTAGTTATATACTAGATTAAAAACCAGTGTGGTAACACGGGCTTCATTATATACCTTTTAAACAATAAATCCTAAACAATAAATTAAAAACCCGTGTGGTAACACGGGCTTCATTATATACCTTCATTAAAAACCCGTGTGGACTTACTGACTTCATCGTCTGTCTTATGCAAGGAACAATCACTCGAGCAACTTCTACCGCTATTTTCACTCTTGTAGCCAAAGGAACCCTTGCTAAAGCTCCTACATATATAAATTACTCGCCCTGCTCATTTTGCTTACTGAAAGTATCACAAATAGAAAAATGAAGGAATTAACATAAATATCTAACTATTTGTTAAACATTTGTAAACAAAATTTGTCCTGATATTGTGCCTCTTGAAAGTTGAAATATTTGACTTGGACAAGTCAACAACATAATTGTCTGACTATTTGCATAACATTTATAGCAACTTTTAATGAAGCCAAAAATGATGGAATCTTGTGGAACGACATCAACACAATCAACTTAATTCAAATGATAATACTACTGCCATAATAAACAATTTTCACATAAAAATTTCTAAAAAGTAAAAAGAAATAGTGAAGTCGAAGTTCTAATGGGCTAAAGTGGTATTTAAACAGTGATAAGTTCCACTAAAGTCAAATCCTCTCCTTTTTATAAGAGCAGGGTGAATGCAATTGCAGATTAGCTTTAATTCATAAAATCTCCTAAATCACCTCATTCGAAAAAGTTTGATCATGATTGTCAAAATAGTTAGTAAAAAATATATTTAAAAAAATCTGAGCAAGAAGTGTTCTGGGTCAAACCCTCATGCCAACCTCCTTTAACAAACCGCCATTTTGCTAGATCTAACTTCAGGTAATTTACCTCTATATATGACCAGCACAAAGACAGGAAAAGGAGAAACTCATTCTCCCTAAGCACCCTGGTGGTATTGTATCTCAACAAAGAATCAGAAACCGTGCGCAGCCCTTTCACTAATTCTTGAGCAAGGATATGTTTCAAAATTATCGGGGCACATGGTTGTAACTTGTTCATTGCAGCAAATACACCTGATAACACACAAACACAGATTAACAACTCACAAGTGGACCTAGAAAGAAACAAAAAAAAAACTAAGATTGTACTGCTTGGATAAAAAGCTACTCAGTGACCTAGTTGGTTCACATACTATTGCTTCAATCATGGTAAATGAACCTTTTGTGTCCATAATCTCATCAAACATATAAGCTGAGTAGTTTTGGAAGAGTAGGACATACACTTACAAGATGTACTTAACACCAGAAGCAAAATTAAAAAATTCTTTTAATTCACAGATGGTGTCTAAATAGAAAGAAAAGGGTAATCTGATTATAACAAAATTAACATTCTTCTAATTCGCAGGCTTAGCAACCAAGAAATATATTAACATGTCAAAAGATAATTACACATGCTATGATATAAAGCATATACTCCACTCTCATTTTAACATTCAACACTACCAATCACAGTGATATATAAAATAAGTATATATTTGATAAGGAATGATTAGTAAGTTTTGAACATTCATGTATGTTAGCACAAGGAACAATTTGCACATCACTATATATTTGATAAATGATAAAAAAACATTGCATTATATACTAACCTTTCGGTATCTATCCCTGCACCTTCTATCATCACCTCGTTCTCTTTTCCTCCTTTTGCCTTCTTCTCTTGCCCATTGGTGTTCCTACACATTTTAGAGTGGGCTAATGGCAATCAGTCCAGTAACTCACCTCTTCCTCCTGTTCTTTCTTTTTTCTCATGGCTTCATCCAATACTTCTTTTTCCACCTAGATTTCAAACAGAATAGAGATTTTAGAGAATGTACGCATGTTTGTTACAAATGACAATTCAACCCATTTACTAATAAAGGGACTGTTTTGCTCTTAAGTTCTACATAAAGAAAACTATAAAATTGGCAATCTATAAATGGGAATGGGTAGAAAATAGCTGCAAAAAGGCATCGGTTCAAGTGGGTTGAATGGGTTGAAACCCCAAATCCCAAATACTAATTTATGAATTTTTTTTCTTGAAAAGGGACAACAAAATGCTTCTGATCTACCCAACATATACTACAAAACTACCTATTTTGGTCCATTACCCAAACCACTTGTATTCTCTTAACCTTACATATTTGATTAATAAATAAGCAAACCTTAAATAAATTTAAAGAAATATGCTCTTTAGTCTTCAACATACCTGAAACACCATCACCTAAAAATTGTTAAAAAACACCATCACCTAAATATTTGGTTTATATCGTTGTAGATCGGGAAAATAAACTCGAAATTTCTGATAAAATAGCATAAATATCATATGAAAATCCAAATATTCATTGAAGTATTTCATATGATCATTTTAACAAATAGTTGGTGTGCAATGAAAAAAATAAATAAATACAAACTCACATATAACAACATCTTCATATTACACTTCCAATCTTCTTATTCATGCCCTTGGTTGTTTCACCGAAAAGATCAAACAAAACCCTAAATTTAAACGATTACAATCAGTTCCATAAGAAGAGTACAATCGGTTCCATCTTTTAATATATGAAACTTTATTTGATTTTGATTACTATCTGGTTGTAGTCGAATACAATCAATTCCATTTCATAGGGAAACCAAAATATAAAGAAGGTGTAGATGATAATGATAGGAGGAAACAAATGAAAAAAAGAAAGATGAAATTTTTTACCTTTCTTCTTCAAAATACAATCGGTTCCATCAGAAAGTACAATCGGTTTCATCATGAAACTTTTTGATTTTCATTACTATCTGGTTGTAGTCAAATACAATCGATTCCATCTTCTACTCAAAATCGGTCCATCATAATCAACCGGAAGAATATAATTGGTTCCATCTTCAAACTACAATCTGTTTTTTAAAAACAGAGGATATGACCATTTGTTGATTTTGATTAAGAAGATTTTTTTTGGGAGAAGAATGGAGAGAGGAATTAGGGTGAATGAAAATGTTATGAATTAAATGAAATCAAAGACTGAAGGTCTAATTATTTTGCAGCTTTATTACAGTTTAGTTTTAAAATTTAAAAATCCCGCCCATTTATCACGCATCTCTTCTATACATCTATACATAATACATACGTACTTTTCATGTATTTATACGTGTGATGAAAGCATTACATCAGAAAATGTTGCTGGCCTATCCATCTGCTTGACAAATCAGCGTTTGTGAGGTCACCTAAACATCTCCTCTAGTATAGAAGAGATATATGTAAAAGTGAATATAAGGATGTCTCATATAGGGATGGGCATGGGACCGTCCCGGTAGGGATGAGATTTGAGCCCAGAAACCCGAGACCCGAACCTAACCCGCCCGAAATAGGCCCGACCCGACCCGCCCGACCACTAAACGGTCCGGGCCTCGGTCCAGGAAATAAGTGTTATTCCGGGTTTGGTCCGGGTCGGTTCAAAACCCGACAAATACCGGGTTGGCCCGAGAAACCCGAAATGTATAACTTGGGTTGGGTTTTTGTATGCTTCCATGTACATCAGAGAGAGCCAGATATGTGTAAAAGCTAGAAAAGAGTCTTTCATGGCTACTTCGTCGGACCGTAAGGCTTGCTTTACTATTATTATTATTATTACTACTACAAAGAGAAGAAACATGAGAGATGTGTGAAAGTGAGTTTAGAAAACAGAGTGAGTTTAGAAAAGAGAAAGTGAGAATGTGAGAAACGAATCTATACATAAAAAGAAGGAATGAAGATATATCATATATGGGATGGAAGTGTAGAGATAAGAGAACAGAGAAATATATGTTGATTTCAAATGTTTTCAAGAATATAATAGTGGGGAAAAAAACATAAGAAATAAATGAATGATAAATGTCCACGTTGCACTCTATAGTCTCTATTCCCAATTTCCTATATTAATATTTATTTAATATTATTATATTTAGCTATTTTACAACCTGTTACACACTATTACACCCACTAAGCTACATATATCCATATATAACATATAATATATTATATATGTATAGTCACTTCACTCAGAACCTGCAAGTCACATGTACACACATACAAGTTACAACGATATAAAAGAACAACAAAGAGAGAGATGCCTACCCTTCACCACCTCTGATAAGTTACATGGCACGCCATTACGTCCGATTTTGAAACCCATAAAGCTCAGTTTCGGCCAAACCGGTTTAGCTCGAGCCCGACCCGGTTTAGCCCGAGCCCGAACCGAACCCAACCGACACATAACGGTCCGGGCCTCGGGTTTTGATTTGCTGTAGTTTCGGGTTTCGGGTTTGCTCGGTCCGGGTCGGGCCGGGTTTTGACCCGTGCTCATGCCTACGTCCCGGTACCGGTACCGGTCCCATATGAACCGGTACCAAACCGGGACGAGACCGGGATTTCGGTACCAAATCCCGACTAGCACCGAATTTTGGCAAATTATCATAAATCACATGATTCAAATGATTCTTCCTATTCGTGACATTGATCCAACTTTTCGAAGAACGTTAATTGTTGTTTCAAAGTTCGATAACCGTCTTAAGGTACATCAATTCAACAGTCTGCAAATGAAACTAAATTATGTAGTCTAAACTGTAATCTGTATTTAATTACTATTTCTTGATTTTCTTGCATTAGAAAATTTGAAGTTTGGAGTCTTGGGATTGACAATACTTTCAGTTTACAACCTCCCTTTATAAGATAAGATAACTATATCTGCAGGAATTTACTGAACGGTGGGAGGTGGACCGCTACCTGAGTGCAAGTGGCTATCTTGGAGATAACACACACCCGTTCTTTGTGGCTCTACCAAAGGAAAGAACCACAGTTTCAAATGATGAATTTAGGAGGCAAATATCTCAAGTGGATTCAGATGTTAGATGTCACCTCAAAGAAAATGTCAAAGGTGGCTATGATGAAGAAAAGTATAAATCCCACATTGGTTTTGGTTGTCTCAGAGATTATTTGGAAGCTGAGCTTCAAAAAAGATACAAAGAAGCTGCGCCTGCAACATTGGCTTTGCTTGAACAACGTTGCAGTGAAGTCACTGATCAATTAAACACCATGGACTCCAAACTACAGGCAACATCTGATGTTGCTCACCTTCGAAGATCTTCAATGTTGTTTGCATCCTCCATCTGCAACCATGTGGTATTAAGTCATTCCTTATCCGAAGAACAATGGTTTAGTATTTGCTTCTTAGCAGATAGTTTTTTGTTTGGACAATTGGCATAAAGAGTATCAAACTCTGGCCCAGATTCTGTTGTGGTTAACATATGTTATTTGAATTAAAAAAAAGGGCTCAAACCTGCGGGTAATCTTCTAAGTTAACCATTTCATGCTGCCATTCCAGAAAAATGCGACACGGTCAAAGTTTGAGCCATTTCTGACCCAAAACAAAACATTGACCAAGTTGTTAGTTGTTTCTTTATATGCAATCTGGACCTAGTTGTTTAAGTGGAGATTAAAATTTTATATGTTTGTTTCAAACTGACAAACTATTAGTTACTTGAAACATTTTCCAATTTTATAAATGGTTTAGGGAGCATTGATAGATGGAGCAGCGGATCCTGACCCTGAGCAATGGGGAAGAACAACAGAAGAAGAGAAATCAGAAAGTGGGTTGGGGAGCTGGCCTGGAGTAATGGCTGACATAAAACCACCCAATTCTACCCTTCGACTCTATGGTGGTGCTGCTTTTGAAAGAGTGATGCATGAATTTCGATGTGCTGCGTACTCGGTTGAATGCCCTCCTGTTTCAAGGGAGAAGGTAAATCATAAATCCACGTGCAAATATAGTAGAATTTTTATACTGACTGGATTTTAGAGAAGTTGAGGTGGCTATCGCTTGACAGGTGGCAAACATAATACTGGCCCATGCAGGCCGAGGAGGTGGAAGGGGAGTTACAGAGGCAGCTGCACAGATTGCACGTGCTGCTGCTAAATCATGGCTTGCCCCTCTTCTTGACACAGCTTGTGAAAGACTAGCATTTGTATTGAAAAACTTGTTTGATCTTGCTATGGAGAAAAATCAGCATCAGCAAATTGATTGTAAGAACTTTAATGTTATTTCTAGAGGTGGCATTTTTGACTCATTTATGTTTGGAGTGGGCCAATTGTCTGATTCAAGTTTATATCTCCAACATGTCATACGCCTAGAATAAAGAATTAGCCTAAAAATAGACTGGTTAGGTGGATCAAATAGGCCAAAAGTCTGCTGAAGTGTACTTATAATGCATATGAAAATCCTAAATCATTTTACCCTGAAGTTAGTGTCAAGCATACCAATTATTCATAAAAAGGAGAATTGTTTTTTGCATAAGTGTTTTGGGCCAACCTGATCCTACCTGCTTTGACACATACCAGAGGATTACGTATTTTGACCGCCCCATTTTCACTAGTTACCTGACCTGCATATTTTCACACCTCTGACTATTACCTAGTTCCAACTAGTATTATATAGAATTTCTCATACCCAAAATCTTGAATTGATGATAGCTTGTATATTTAAATAGGTTAATACAGTGACTTGCTAATAAGTAAATTATTATGTAATTGATTTTAATTTGCTACCAACTTTATGTGTAATGTCTTAAACCATTGTATATGTGAGAATTTAGAAGCACTTATATCCATATTTGAGCAATTCCTAGTGCTTTTGTGTATGATACAGATATTTTAAGACTGCATGCTTTTGCCAATGCAGTACCTCTTAAAACTTCTGAGTATTCATCCTCATTACATGTAGTCATTTTGAATTTGTGATTCAGATAATTTCACAAAACCTTGTGGTATGCTTGACAGATGGGAAGAAACCTGGGGATATGGATGGGTATGTCGGTTTTCATGCTTCTTTAAGACGTTCTTACAATTGTTTCATAAGAGATCTTGCAACACAGTGCAAGCAACTCGTTCGGCACCACTTGGATTCAGTTACAAGCCCATATTCTCAAGTATGCTATGAGACAGATCTCCTATTTGGGTCGGGCCCAAACTCTACATTCAGATACTCATCAACTACTTCAACGTGCTTTGATTTGTCTGATCATGGGTCATCATTGTGTACCGAAACTCGAAAAGACCAAGAAAACATACCTCCAGAAAATAATAACAGCAATAATGATCAGGAAACAACTCCAGGAAAGCTTTTAAAAGCAGCCGGAGAAGCTTCCATGACGGTACCTGAAACACCATCACCTGACCAACCATGTGACGGAATTTATGTCATCAAAAAGGAACATGGAAACTTTATTGAAGGCGGAGCAAGAAAACGTCATCCTAGAATGCATAACAGTAAAGTGTTGACTAATCTAGCTGGTCAAAATGGTGGCGGTCTTGTATTTGCAGGTGGGGATATGGGCTCACGATCAGGGTCAACTTACAATGAGATATGCTTATCGGCTGCACAACATTTTGCACGGATACGTGAAGTCCTGGTTGAACGGAGTGTAACTTCAGCACTGAATTCAGGATTTCTAACCCCATGGTATGTTACTAGTGCTCTTTTTAAACAAACCAAATTAAATGCTGCTAAAGTTCTATGTGCTTTGACTTATTGTAATTTGTTTGTTCATCGAAGCAAAACAAACGATCATGATTTTGAAGTAATTACATATAAAACTTCTGTACATCAAAATTAAATTGATTAGTTACAGAACAGTTATTCTTGGTAGTTAAAGAAACAATTTGCCAGTCTGATCCTTGTCTGACTTCACGTGAGAACAGAACAAAACCATTTATTTTCTGCATAGTATTTAAGCTTTCGAGATGTACCAAGTGTTTAGGGTGGTAAAATGGGTTGGTTAAGATGGGTATTTTCGGTACATGTCAAACGAGTCAGGTTGACTCCAAACATTTTCTGTTTATTTTTAAGAACTGATTTGTGTCAAATATTACTAAAGAAATATACTATTTCAATTTATAGTCCAGATTTTGAATACAAAATTTCAGATCTTCTCCAATAAAAATACACTTTTGGGGACTTTTGACCTGTTTGACCCGTTCCCTTTTAAGCCATTTTTTTGAATTTAATCTTGTGGTCCATTAGAGGCATAATTTACCCAAATCCAGTAATCGACCCATTCATCAGTAGGTTAAAATTCATACCTATTACGAAAATTCTACCAACAATAGATGCAGATAAATTGTTGAACTACGTAGATTGTATTTGATTTTGTTTTCTGTTGGGCATGATTGTCATTTACTAATTGGATAGTTCTAAAAGTTATTGTTAGAGGTGTTCTTAGGCAATATATTGTATCTCAATAAGCAGGTTGGTTTTATGGGTCTCATTATGTTTCTTGTTTTTTGTGTTCAGCCGTGACCGCCTTATGGTAGCACTGGGACTCGATTTATTTGGTGTGAATGATGAGAAGTTTATGGATATGTTTGTGGCACCTGGAGCAATTGACATCCTTCAGAATGAACGACAGTCCCTTCAGAAGCGCCAGAAGATATTACATTCTTGCTTGACTGAATTCAAGTCTGTGGCAAGATCTCTGTAGTATGTACAGTTAATCTTGTTCGTGAAGTTGTATGAGGAAATGAGTTGGCTGCTTTCATGTTGTTAACAAATATCAAAACTTGAAGCTCCGACCCACAATGCTGCTTATCTAACGGATTCCAATTTCTTCCCTTTTTCAAACCAAACATCATATTGACTGACTGGTATGAGGGAATCTTGAATTTCGTTCCACTGGATTACGTTGAATTCTGATGAAACAACCACACCTCAAGTCTTATCTTGATTCTTGTTTGTACGCTATAGTTTTTCACGTAAATTTGGTTATTGAGCTAGATTTTCAACTTGAAAATTTGGTTAAAAATTTAAACTTCAGCATGATTCATCTTGATGTTTATAGATAGATGCTTCTTGGGCCTCATGATATGGTTAAAACGGTAAATGGATAGCTTTTTTTTTTCTTCCGGGTTACCCGAGTGTGGCCACCCCAAGATAGGAGGTTTCAAAATTCAAACTTAAATGTTTTCTGTGGGAAACCTTTAACCATTAGGCCACTAGTGGTTTCTCGTGATATAATTTTGGAATTGCAATATATACAACACATTTATTTATTTAAGTTGTTTTTTTCTCCTTTGACTTGACTTGTTTCAAGCCGTCCATTTAACCATTTTGCCATCTTCACATATGACTGATCCCATACAAAGGCATGGATTAAGAAAATGGATTTTTTTTAACTTGTATCCTAAGTGCACATATAAGAGTGCAATTAATGCACTAACATTTTTATTGGAAAATGAAAATTGCATTTTTCAAAAATAATATTGACACATTTTTTATCTTTTAAGAAAAATTTTGTATATTAATTACAGCTTATGTGTGTTCACATAGTACAAGTTAGAATATCTTTAAGCAAAATGGATGAAGATC
>JAOXNX010000026.1:21395161-21409200 GCA_028566075.1 Solidago caesia | reverse complement strand
ATGATAAAATTGATGCACGAAGATTCATAAAGCACAAGTATATACACTGATGCACGAAGATTTTCATGATGCACAACGATTTTTAGTTAAGAAAAAGGATTTGTTTTATTTGTTTTACTTTAATACTTGTTTTATTGGAACTAGAACCTACACACACACACACACATATATATATATATATAGAGAGAGAGAGAGAGAAAAAAAAAACTAAAAAGTAGTGAATCTTAGGCCTTCCGTAGTAGCACCCCCAAGAACACCCTGTTTTTCTGGCCACATCAGTTTTTCTCTCTTCTAGAACACCCCCTCGTACTAAGCCATATTCTTCATCCCATCCCCCCAACACACACACATATATATATATATACCTCACACGCATAACAAAAAATAAAAAACTAAACCGACCCCACTTCTCATTCTCTCCCTTCGTCTTCCGCGTCTGAAATTAAGAGAAAGCTTTGGACGCCGGCTTTTAGACGCGTTCTCGTAGTAGCGTCTTGAAGTATGTAGACGTTAGATGTGGCGGCCTTATAGTCAAGAATTTCGTCGTTTAGTTCGTACTAAAATTCTAGGTCAAACTTAATGAGCATTGACATGTATTCTGGTACGAAAACATTAAAATGGCACAATCTAGGATTTAGGATATGCTTGAGTTGCCGTATCCAACATTTAATGCATGATTTAATTTTATTAAACTTTATTATATTTAGGGAAATGCTAAATGTAGCCCTTAAGACTGTAGTTAACGTGCATAAAAAAAATTGTACTTTCTATATTAAAAGCCTACCCTTGAATATTATGGTAAGTGTACAACTATTTAATGCACCTTATATACAGCCCTTAGGGCTTTGTTTAGCAAAACTCATATATTTATTATTATCTATTCTATTTAGGGTTTTGCTAATGACAGCCCTTACGGCTGTCATTAATGTGCATAAAATAGTTGTACTTTTACCATAAAATTAAGGGGTGGACTTTTGATATGAAAAATACAAGTTTTTTATGCAGGTTATTGAAAAATCCTTCTATTTAATAACTAAAATAGGATTTTGGAGACCTGACACCTCCAAATCCCTCCAATATCAATTTTTTTTTTCTCGATTCTCTTTCTTCATTAAATTCATATCTTTTTTTAACTATTATTTAAAATTGGGTTTTGCTAATAGGGCTGTCATTAACGTGCATAAAATATTTGTACTTTTACCATAAAATTCAGAGAGTGGGCTTTTGATATGGAAGGTACAAATTTTTTAATGACAGCCCTAAAAAATCATTTAAAATTTAAGATTTCATTTTCATTAATATTTTTTAACATTACTATGTAATTTAATGTTTTCTTAATGATGTCTTTTTAATATTAAACTATAAATAATACCCGCACAATGCGCGGTGATTGATGGTTGAAGTCAAAAGGTGATGGTTTCTGGCAGTCGGTTTGCCGATTGCCGGTTCTGAATTGTCTAACACGTGTATATAAAAATTATATTTGTTTTTATCGATAGAATATTTATAAATATAAATTATTATGTAACTCAATATATATATATATGTATAATAACATAAACATTAAATAATAAGTTAAAAATGGTAATGTTAAAAAATTTTAAAATTTAAGACATTATGTAAATGATTTATAAGATAGTATAGATATTTTTGAGATTTTGATTATATAATTTTTACAAGCTCTAATTGGACTCTCCATGTGCTATACGTATATTTCTTTTTTTTTTTCTTTCTTAATAACCATACTTTTTACAGAGTGTCTTAGTCGTAATTGATATACATTTATTTGTGACCATATTTTGATCGTAATCTGATGAAACTGTCTAAGTGTTCAGGAAAAGATTATTCATATATATTATTAATTAATTTATTAACTTAAATTGTTTGATAAACTAAATTATCTATTCATAACTATTAACATGTCATGTTTTATTTCTATTATTTAAAATTTACATTCTCTTTTAATTTATTATAGTTTTTTTAAATATTATCTAACAAAAGTCGTACAAGCACGATGGTGAATAACTTATCAAACTTCTAAAAGTTAAAAAAAAAAAAGATGAAATGTTGAGTGGCGACCCACATCGAGGGGGTGAAGGTGCCCTGATTTGCTGACTCACAGATTTGGACGGTTTGATGGTGGTGTATGAGAGATATTACATTATATTTTTTAATCTGCAAATAAATATTGTGTTTATTAGTGGGTGTTAATTTTGTTTTAATGCTGAAATACATACGACTTTTCTTATTATATGAACTTTATTGTTATGAATTTTCTTAGTATATGAACTTTTATTATAATTCTCTCCTTTAGAAAAGAACATCAAAGAAATACGTTAAGGATTTTGTATTTGCACTTTTATGTGAAATATAAAAGCTTAGCATTGTTATCAACTTATCATATTTAATTTTAGTCATTAGTCAAATTTAGTTAGGTGACTAAACTTAAAGATCCGTATAAATGAATTTTGTAACAATTTTAAAGATTTTATCAAAATAAATTTAATTCAAAACAATTGTTGTCGTATATATCATTCGAATCATAAAATTTTAAAAGTTGTACCTATTTTTTGGTAAATTAGTTATTACTTATTAATTTAAATTATATATATTTTTTGTTAATTTGCATATTAACTATTAATTATAAATTATTTAAAGGATATATATATATATATATATATATATGAAGCAACTAATTACTTTTTTCCACAATTATAACAATATATAATCAATTTGAATTTTTTTTCTCCCTCTCAACATCCTATTTACTTTCCCCTTCATACTAAACTATAACATTTGTTGTTTGTCTCCTTATTTTTGTTTTTTGTATTTTTTTTATTATAACCAATATCATCACCATGATTAAAAATATAACTCCTATTAAATAAATATTATATTGATAATTCGTTCTCTTGTATATTAATTGTAGACTGAAAATTAAAAGAATCCACTAACTCTTTTGATTTTTACTTAACAAAGAGATTTGAGATATTTTATATTAGATTTTCCTTGATTTAGTTTGTTGTTTATATTTTTTTATTCATTATATTGTTGTTCATGTTTTTCGTGATATTGTTTGTCGTTATAGGGTAACAAGATTGATCTTTATAAAAAATCACTTTTGATGCAACTATTCTAATATTTCAGTGTTAATGCCAATTATTTAAAAGAAAAAACAACTTTTGCACGTTTAACCCATTTAAAACTTAAAATACTATTTTTATTCCATTGATTGTAATCGAGATTCTTGAAGATTTTGATGTCTTATACATGAATTTAAATTTTATTCTTTTATTACAATTATTTTCCTCCACCATGCAATGCATGGGATTAGTCTACTAATATACAACATTACAACTTGGAGTTTATTACGACTCATACGTGTTTAATTTTGACAGAGAGACATGCTATGGGCTTGTGTTACTACAGGCTCATGATAAGTAGGCTAATGGGCTACATATTTGTGCTCTGAGTTTGACTATATGGGCTTGGTGCGCTCATGATAATTAATAAGTGGGGTGAAGGGTTGCATTTTTGGGCTCTGAACGTTGACTATATGTCTAATGTCTATATGGACTTGATTGAGGAAAGAAAGAAAAATGATTATTGAGTAAATCTTTGATTATTGTTCTTGTGATAATCTGCTTTTGTGGGCCAATTTTATTTTGATTATGTGCTCTACTAAACCAAATGTTTCGTGTTTATTTAAGTCACTAAATGTGTGAAAAATATGTAACCGAATGACATCTTAGCACAACTTTTGTTGTTTCATAAATAGAACAGAGAAAACAATAATAGTTGCAAGAAAATAGTACAGGAAAAACAGGAACATTATCAAATTAGCAAAAAATTCACTTTGCATTTAAATTTAAGTTGGCTATATTAAGTGCATTCTCATGAACCCAAACTAAAAGGTATATCGAAAAGAACTCCTTGATCCCATACACCACATTGATATATCTGAATGGATACCACCGCACGGAGTCGATAACGGTCTCTTTTTTGAAGGGCAACTAGTAGATTTAACAACAATGTGGATATTAGATTTTTTTTATATAAAAAAAAAAAAGCAAGAAAGATGCATCACATGTTCTTGATAATGTCAATACATTCTCTCCACACTGTATCGTGGTTAACGAGACCCGGAATGCAACCCTTATAAGATAAATTTGATACATAAACATGAAAAGATAGATATAAAAACATGGAAACATACAAAAAAACAAACAGCCTTATATGTTGTCTTGAATATGGACCAAATTATTCATCATTGGAACCTTACAACAATGCAGGAGATGTCATCAGTGCTCTTCCTTTCAAGCGCCTCTTCAGTTAGTTGCTTTGCAGCAGACCTTGCATCCTTCACATTCTTGATGCAATCTACAGCCTCTTGATTTGTCATCACCTGCAAATAACACAAGTTATATACTAATATGAGTACATTATAAATGAACTTTTTTGAAATTTGTAAGCAGTTCCGTTGGGTAAAAAAAACCTTCCACACGCCATCGCTTGCTAGGATAATGAAGTCAGTATCATCATCTATCATTTCCATCGATACATCCGGCTCGGAACTCAGGTGTTCCTTCAAGCTCTTGTCACCAAATGCTCTTGCTACCGCTAAGCGCCCATCAACACGTGGAACATCACCTGCCATCTAATAGCCTGTGATATCTTGTTGGAACCATATAATGCAGATATGGAAAACATAACATAGACACCATTTGATTTGGAAGCATATTTTTGTTGATCTTTCTTGCTGAATATACTAGTAATGGCGCAAAAGCCCATGAAAGTAGTCCAACTATAAAAAGGCCATAATTTCTGGTTACAGTGGTGTCCCCTAACCGCTGGTTTCTTCCATTTCTAGTTCTAGTTTCAGCATTCTTTGAATTTCACTTGTATATTTGCTTAGGCCTTGATTTTTTTGTTATTCTAAAGCCGATAAACTAAGTAGCCTAAGATAAATAGTATCATGCATATACAACCATACAAAGTCTCCTTTGTAATGTTTGCAGTACTTTTGAATTATTACAAAATTTATATCCCTCAAAAGATTTGCGCTTCTGTTCTGCGTCAACTACTGAAATACATAAGTTAAACAGTTTTACGCGATATTCTAGATTCATCAGTTACCTGGAAAGGTAGAAACAAAACCTCCTCTGTCCTCGATAACTTTTCGTTCCTTACTAGGTTCATGGTCAATTGATAACTGCTTGGCCACACCCTTCTTGCTTATCACGGCCCGAGAGTCCCCAACATTGGCTACCACAAGCTTTTTACAATTTATCAAAATGGCAGTAACAGCAGTAGAACCTCCTTTACCCAAATCAACTGCTTTATCCAGTATTGTTTTATCAGTTACCCGATACGCCCTTCTGATTGCATTTTCGGTCTTAGTCCAGAAATCAGGCTGTTTGCATGACAAAAACACAACATAAAAATTATAAACTTCGATAACAGTCTAACAGAGTAAAAAAACAAAACAAAAGAAGGCCTTACCTCATTTAAAATATTGTCGAACAAATGAGATCGAAGATAATCAGGAACTTCATGGCTTAAGTGACCATCGAATATAGCAAATAGTCCAAGTTCATTGTCATCAACATATTTGAATTGTGCAAATACATAATCTTCCATATCATGATATGATTTTCCCTTAACTAAATGATACCCATGTGTAACATGTTTATGCAACTTGCTTTTCCCTTTTCCAGTTTCACCTGAAGATGATGATGATAAACCAACCTTTTCCTATTGCCAAGCAAAAAAAAAAAAAAAAAACAACAAAAACAAACAGTTTCAAATATATGTGCTTATAAACCCTCTATATTGTATGTTACAAATTAACTTTCAATCGCTGTCTATTGTATGTATCAGGTTAACTCTTTGTCCAATAACAAATTTTTTTTTTTTGCTGATGTGTCAGCTGTATTAGTTGCCACATCATTAGTTTACAAGGTATCACATACGTACACTAACAAAAGTTGAAAGATTGACACATACATGATACATTCATACAATAGAGCTTTTTTAGAATTAGATACATACTATTGCAAAATGTGAGAAACTTAATACATTTCCATTTGCTTGTAAAATGCAACACAAGTTACACAACCTACAAAAGGTTTTTCGATATATTTCCGTTGTCCACATTGAACGAATTGAATACAACAAGGCTTATGACTCGAGATTCACCTAGATGCAAAATATTTTATTTCTTCACTTAGCTATACATTCATCATCTACTTATGAAACATTGTATCTATTTACTTGTCTAGTTTATTAATCAAAACCACCTGATTATTATGTTTATAACCAATTAATGATCTATATCTATATGATAACAACAATACAATCAGTGGAAAAAAAAAGTAATACATGAAAACATGATCCACAATTAGCTAACTATTTGCACACACACAAAACCTAAAATAGATGGATATATAGATATTTGTAAAAAGAAAGTGGTAATTAGTATACCATAAGTAGTATGTGAGGTGACAAATACTTTATAAAAGTTGGAATGAGCAGAGCTATGGATGATTATTACTTCACTTATATATATATAAGTAATTAAAATAATAATAATAATAAGATATACACACATATATACCTTCATCTTGTTAAGGATTTCACGGCCAGTCATGGTTGGTTGAATATTTGGTGGATGGTTATCTCGTCGGTCGGTTTGTGGGTGGATGGATAGAGAGAAAAAGAAGGTGGGTGAGTGGGTATGACACAGAAAGACTTTTTCTAAAGTTGACACGAAGACTTGCACAAAAGTCCAGATGGACAACTAATTAATGACCCCCCCTCTCTTTCATGTATTGTTTTGTTCGTATCCACTCGTACATTCATTAACGTTGACAGATAGATATATACAAAATGAAGACTCAAATATAAATAAAGAGGATCCACTGTTGTACTGGACCCCCTAAAGTTTGGGCCAACAGTGTAAAATTATTTTGTTTTTCAAATAAAACATAGCCCAGCCCCTTACAAAAAAGAAGCCCATGTCTACTTTTGTTTTTGCAGCCTCCGCATCGGACTAGATTAATTCCCTAACTCCCACACTTGCCTCAAATACTGTGATTGCGTTTGTTATTGATGTAGTTCCGTTATGCTAGTTACGCTTAAAGCTGTATTAGGCAATGTAGTTTATGAGTGTGTGTGTGTGTGTGTTAGCCTTGAGGGAGTGCACTGATGAGGGGTGCGGTACCGCATGGTGCCTCGCGGGAACACCGCCCCCTCATAGTGGGAGGGGAGGGGATGGAATGCGAGAGTCCCGTCTCGTTTTCTCTCTCTATTTTTTTTTAAAAAGGGTGAGGGATGGAGGAAATGAAGAGAGGGGCATTCCTTATAATTGGGGAGAATGTGGGAGGGATGGAAGATTAGGAGAGAATGTGGAAGATGGGGGAAGGGATACACTTTCACCTCCCTTAGGGTTACCTGATGCTGAAAACATAAATTGAACTGACAATGAGCTTGTCAAAAAAATAAAGGTAGAAGACGAAGGACCATTTGCAGTAATGGTTAATCAAACACTAAGGTCAAGGCTGACTGTACACATAACTATTATCAAATTTTTTTTCTTATTCAACAAATTTTACACTATGAAAATGATGGCAAGACGAATGATTTCAGTTTTTCACAAAAAACATAGCCCGGCCCTTATAAAAAAGCCCATGTCCACTTTTGTTTTTGCAGCCTCCGCATCGGTCCATCGGACTGCATTAATTCCCAGTTTCCCACATTTGCTACTTTTTTCTTTGAATTAGTTGTTCATTTTTGTAACTTGTGAACTATTGTCAAATGTTAATGTTAATGTTATTGTTGATTGGTACTACTAGTGTTTTTTCAGGAGTTATGGAAACAATTATGAAAGTTTTCTTTTATTAAAACTTAAATACTAGTGTAAATTTAACAACGGATGTTTGGTCGGCTTCTCATGGTTTGCCCGGTTCTTACATTTGCGTTACGGGGCATTGGATTGATCCTAGTACTTGGCAAATGATGAAGGGTACGATTGCTTTTGAAAACTTTGAAGAACCTCACATGGGTCAAGCTTGATTTCAAGTGTTATGCAACCTAATGGCTTTTTTTAAAATTGAACAAAAAGTTTTTGCAAGATCATTTGATAATGCAAGTAATAATACTAATGCGGTTCAAAAATTAAAATTAAAATATAACCCGCCTTGTCAAGGTATTTTTTATCATGGTCGATGTGTTGCACACATTCTAAACTTAGTTGTGCAAAGTGGTTTGGGTGTTGAGGAGATAGACGGAGTAAGAACCGATTTTAAAACAATGTTACAAGATGTATTTGAGATTGTGTAAAAAAACAAATTCGGTTTGTTTATCTCCTAATTGGGTGTTGAGGAGATTGACGGAATAAGAACCGATTCTAAAGCTAGAATTAAAAGTTATATGAGATTGTGTAAAGAAACAAATTTGGTTTGTTTATCTCCTAATTGGGATTGTCCTACTAGATGGAACTCGACTCTTAATATGTTTGAATTTGCTTTACGCCAAAGAGCTTCTTTGGAAGTTTTTCATGAGGGTCTAGTTCAAAAGCGTCGTGTAGCACTTAGATTTCATGGTTGTGATATTATTGACAAAGTATCCGGTTTACTTAAAGTGTTTAAAAATGCTACAACTTTGCTTTCGGGTGTTTATTATCCCACTAGTCATTTGGTCCATAATCAAATTTGGTTGATTTGTGTAAAGTTGTCCGAATATGAATTTGTTAACGATGGTGATTTTAAAAGCATGGTTGGAGCCATGAAAAAAAAATTGAAAAAATATTTTAAAGAAATGCCCCAGGTTTTTGCTTGTGCAGCCGCATTAACCCCACTTTAAATGTTAGCGGCGTGGAAATACTTTTGGAAAAAATATCGGATGATTTGGGTTATGGGAGGAGGAGGCTATGATTTCGATGCGTTTAAAGAACGATTTCAGCCGATAATTTCAAGCTTTGTTTCAAGTTTACAATGAAAAATATGGTTCAACAACATCTGCAACTTCTAGTTCGTTTTTCACTACACAACATAGCCGGAATCCAACAATAAACTTGTATAATATGGTTATGGAAGAAAACACTAAACGAGCTAGGGGGGACGGTTCAAATTCTAGTAATAGTGAATATGGGAGGTATACGGGAACGAATTTTGTGGCAAACATGGGATATGAAGAATTCATGTCATTTGATAAAAACATATTGGATTGGTGGAAAGCAAGGGAAGGTCAATTTCCCGTGCTAGCCGTCATGGCTCGAGATTTACTAAGTGTCCAAGCTTCAACGGTAGCTTCCGAATCCGCATTTTCAACTAGTACGTGGACGAGTCTTATCTATAAGAAGAACAAGACTCACACTGGGATCCTTGGAGATGTGCATTTGCTTGAAAGATCACTTAGACGCCATAAACCGAGTACAAGATACATCAAGTCTTGAACAAGAAGCATTAGACTTTGAACAAGACATACACAATGAAGAGGTGGAAGATGGTGATTCAACTTCACTTTCCGATGAAGAAATCCGACTTGAAGAAGCAATGCGGGGTAACACCGAAGAAAAATGAAGATGCATATGAAAACCAATGAAGATGTTGAAGACCAATGAAGACCTTTTTTTCCTTTGCTTGAAGACAATCATTTGCAGACTATTTTATTTTAATATGTTAAGATGTATTTCATTTGAAGACTAAGTATTTGCTTGAATAATATGTATTTGCTTGAAGACTATCTATAATAAAAGTGTGAATTTTTAAGTGAATTTAGAGAGTTTTTTGAATTATAGTGAATTTTTCGACTTTTTAAACTTTTTTAAAGAGTTTTATATGTAATTACATCGAATTTTTTTTGTCAATTCACTACATATTACCTATTGGGAGATATATTAGGGCCAGGTGTTGAATCATTAGCAATTATGTGGCCAGAAATCGAATTACGACGAAAAATGTGAGTTTTTTGAATTATAGTGAATTTTTCGACTTTTTTAATTTATTTAAAGAGTTTTATATGCAATTACATCGATTTGTTTTTTTGTCAATTTACTACATATTACCTATTGGGAGGTATATTAGGACCAAGTGTTGAATCATTAGCAATTATGTGGCAAGAAATCGAATTACGACGAAAAAAGTGAGTTTTTTAATTAAAGTGAATTTTTCGGCTTTTTTATTTTTTTTTTTAAAAGAGTTTTATATGCAATTACATAGAAATTTTTGTTGTCAATTCACTACATATTACCTATTGGGAGGTATATTATGGCCAAGTGTTGAATCATTAGCAATTATGTGATCAAAAATCGAATTACCACGAAAAAAAAAAAGTGAGTTTTTTGAATTTTAGTGAAATTTTTGACTTTTTAATTTTTTTAAAGAGTTTTATATACAATTAAATTGAATTTTTTTCTGTCAATTCACTACATATTACCTAGTGGGAGGTATATTAGGGCCAAGTGTTGAATAATTAGCAATTATGTAGCCAAAAATCGAATTACGACGAAAAAAAAGTGAGTTTTTTGAATTTTTAGACTTTTTTAACTATTTGTAAGTGATTAATATGCAATTATATCGATTTTTTTTTTGTCAATTCACTACATATTAACTATTGGGAGGTATATTAGGGCCAAGTGTTGAATCATTAGCAATTATGTGGTCAAAAATCGAATTACGACGAAAAAAAGTGAGCTTTTTGAATTATAGTGAATTTTTCGACTTTTTAAAATTCTTTTAAAGAGTTTTATATGCAATTACATCGATTTTTTTTTGTCAATTCACTACATATTACCTATTGGGAGGTATATTAGGGCCAAGCGTTGATTCATTACCAATTTAGGTGGCCAAAAATCGAATTACGACGAATTTTTTTTTTCCTTCAAAATAACCGGTTCCGTACCCGGTTAGGAACTGAACCGGTTCGTACCCGACCCTAATCGGGTAGGGTGGGTAGGGTTTTTGGGTCCGAAAACCGGGTAGGAACCGGTTCGAGTATTCGAAAAAACCGGTTACATTTTGGTGAGGAGGAACCGGTTCGGTTCCGGTTCCCCCATTACCCGGTTCGTGATCACGGCTAGTATCCAGTAAAAGAAGTTTAAGAAAGTTAAAGGAAAAATAGAGGGCCATAGAAGAAATCCACATTTACTTGGATCAATAACGTTACATCACATCATATTATGGAACTAGAAATATTTTGGGTGGTGATATTAATACCATTACTTTTGATAGATCTATCACAGTTATGCATTGATGACTTGTACAGTCAGCTGTATAATCTATACAGTGTGGTACGTCTATAAAAAATAATGGTACGAATATCACCTCTCATAAAACATACATTGATGAATTAAAGTAGGGGTGCAAATCAATCGTTACACGCCATTATTTATAAGGCATACTATACTACGGAGTAGTAAATAGGGATTATTATCTGTGGATATAACTAACTATGATCAAATGTCTATATTATGTAAAGATCCTGTCAGTCTATGATATGTAATGAACTTTCAAATCCCGGTTATTGGATGTACCCGACCAATCAAAAACTTACAAGTGGCAGGTTATATGGTTGTCACATATACCTGGGTACATCCAATAACCAGGATTTGAAAGTTAATTACATGACATAGACATTTTACGAAATCTTTACATAACATAGACATTTGGTCAAAGTTAGTTACATACACAGGTAATAATCCCTAGTAAATACATATAATTTTCTTCAGGAAGTTTAAGTCATGAAGTCTACTTGCGGAACCAGTACACCCCGCTTTTCTCTGCACCTTGATCTGGTTCTACGTAAATGCAGTCCATCGATTCTTCCCAGAAAGCCTTTAATATCGGGGTATCGTCGTATTTGTAGTAGTCGCCAAGAATGGGTTTGATAGCGTTGGTTGCCTCCACAAGATGATAATGAGGGATTTTCGAAAACAAATGGTGCACCACATGGCCACCAGGGTTGTCATGGTAAACATCGTTTAAGAACCCGAAATCTCTATCAACCGCTGATAAAGCACCTCTTAGCCAATTCCACTCTGTTGAGTCGTAGTGAGCTAGTGCAGGATGGTTATGATTCATCATAGTGATGAGGGCGAATTGAGCGTTCATAACGACCCAAGGTACTCCATAGATGCAAATTAACCATGATGCACCCATGGTCGCCGCATCTTTGTAAAGTGCGTAGCAAGCTACAAGCAATCCGGCATCAGTTAGCCAAACTAGTTTGCGCTCGCTATCATTAAATATAGGACTTTGTGGGTATAAGTGACTTGGAAAACTATCGTACTTCCTTCCGTTAATATCGAGTATATAGTACAACGGAACGCCAATAAGCAACCTAAGGCACATCAAAATAAAGTTTCCTAGAGGATTGTTGAGAACTTCAGAAAACAAGGTGTCCGCCTTCCTTTTGGGGACCCATACCGCATCGTACTCCATTGAACTGGTGTGTGCATGGTGGATACGGTGACTGTATTTGAAGGAGAAGTATGGACTGAGAAGAAATGAATGGAGAAAAAAACCAAGTGCATTATTAAGCCATATGTACTCACTAAAGCTATCATGACCCAAATCGTGACCTATTCCATAGACCAATATAAACACAACTTTGGCAGAACCAATAAATTAAATTGGCCACGCTAGGTAATTCAGGGGTTTAGGAAGAAGGGGATCAATGTAGTTTAATGCGAGTTGGTATAAAGCAAAGCACGAGATTACGTCACGAAAAAGGAAGTAGAGAGAACGTGCGAGATTGCGTTCGTAACAATGAACTGGTATTGCTTTCTTGAGATCGCTAATCTCGAATGGAGGTTTTATCACGGGAACACGTTTGAGGACATCTTTGGCATCAGTTGTATCGTTGATCCAATCACCCGCTCCCATCTTTTTAGTTTGAAAGAAAATAACCTGCAATATAAAGAACTCAGTTGATCTGTACTTATGAAATCAACTTAAGCTTAATAAAGTTTTGTTCTCAAACACTAAGAAGATATCTGTTTGTATTTGAGCTAGTTTGTTTTAGGACAGGCAAGCTGCCTCCTTTTAATACTACTAAATATCCTTGTTTTTTGTTCTATGTATTTTAATGAGGAACAAGGAATGTCTACATTATATTCGCGTTGCAGTGGGAACTTTTTTTTTTCCAAGCCTAAAAAGTAATTGATAGTAAAATAATATTTACATTATTACAAACAAAAAGACTTTGACAATATTAATATGACGTCTTATGATACCAACGTTAATATGACGTCTTATGATACCAACGTTAATTTGACAATATTAATATGACGTCTTATGATACGTCATATATATACCAACGTTTCATATAACAATCTCTCTAATCTACTAAAGGAAGAGTAAGCAATACATAGGAAAATCTAATGTGTCTTCAAATGAGAGTCCCACGTAGGATTTGTGACATCATCGATGATGAAATTGATAAGTATTTTAAAGTGTGTTTGTATGTGTTTATATATTATATTATATTATATTAAGGATATATAAAGCTTTTGGGTGTCTTTGACTTTTTTACTTTAAAAAAAATATAAAATGAAGTCAGGAGGCCTCCTAGGTATTCTCAAGCAAGTTTATAATTTTGTTGTATAGGTTTATATGTGATTTGAAGGTGTATTTTCTTTCTTTCTCATATATCTGCATCTGAAATTTTTTTTTTTTTTCCTTTTAAGATGTATCACTTTATGGATATTTAAACAATTGTTGTTGCCCAAAAATGCAACCCAAAGATGAAAACAATTTAAATCTGAATTTCTTTATGAAATTTTGCTTTAGTTCAATATTCTTGATTCTTATGTTGACAAGATCAGTAGATCACTATTGTCATTTGGCCATAGAAATAACCGTCATTGATGTTCTACTTCTGTTAAAGGTATGAGTTTTTAATGTTTGTTTCTCATTTTGGTTTTTATTATTTTTTTTAACTAGATTATTTCCCGCGTAATATGCGGGATAAACATATTAAGTTTTCATAATAACGTAATTGCTATTTTTTTCTAATAATTATAATATACATAAAATGCA
>JAOXNX010000026.1:21382067-21393142 GCA_028566075.1 Solidago caesia | reverse complement strand
TCCTCCCCCCCCCCCCCCCCCCCCCCCACACACACACACACACACATGGCCCCCAGGGGCGTTTTGAAGCAAAAAACATAAAACCCCGGCATGAATTTGGCGCCCTCCTTTTCGTTTGTATCTACTGCAAGTTGTAGCCTTTTTGGAGGGGGTATTGTTTTTAATTGTAAATATTGTCATTTCTGTATAAAATAAGTTTTTTATTTATCTTTTGAACTCCCCTATACAAACCGCCTCACTCCCCCATTTTAGTGGGGTTTCCTCCCATGTGACATGACGTCACATGATGGAAGATGTCCCCATAAGAGGAGGCCTCACTCCGATTAGACTAAGGGAGTATAGATAATAGCTAGATTTACATTTATATATCTCATACGCATAAAAGTTGAAAAAATTATAGATGCACAATTTGAAATGTTAAATATGAAATGTACGCCTATATGGCTATATTTATTTCTACATTTTTTTAAAACATGCATTTGCATTTTTACACGTAACTGAGACATGTGAATTTAGTAATTTTATCAATTACATGCTTTTATCAATTTTATTTTGGAGTATTCCTATTTGATTTCCATTACAAGTTATAAAAAAAAATTTTAAAAAAAATTCAAAGATAAACCACAAAACTTGTACTAATTTGTTTGTCAATTGATAATATTCTTTTTGTAATAAACAAAATTTTTCCCCCTTAATATATCGTGCCATCGTGCCATCGTGGCATGGAGTCATGGACACGTGATTATCTAATTATGAATCTAGTAGAATTATGCATTTGCTTGATGACAACTTGAAAAAGTTAAGTTGAACCCATCATTACTTGGTCTTGTGGGAGCCCAAAATAGCCCATCAAAATGTGGTCATCCATCCAACTTGTATTATCCTTTTCACCTTTTGTACTGTGTTTTTGTTCCCTTATTTTATTTTATTTTATTTTTGCTTTATGTCACATAAGACCATCTGTAACAACCAGGTGAACATTGCCATGTAAGCTGGTGAACGGTTGTGAAGCGAAAGGTGATGAGCGAACGGTGATATCATTCACCTAGCATATAGATACAAAAAATGGGGTCCAATTCACCTATCATTGTTTAGTTTTAATATTTTTATATATTGTATATTAAATAAAGGTGGGGTCCAAAAGGTAGGTGAATGGTTAAGGGGAAATGGAGAAGGTGAAAGAGGTAAGAAGGTGATGCTGATGTGACGGGAAAAAGTGTAGATGAAAAGGGTGAACTGTTACAAATGGTCTAAGCATAAGCATAAGCATAGATTAACATCTATGAAAGTGTAATGTTTCTTTTTCTTTTATTTTAACTTTCCCAGGTACTTTGTGATGTTTGATGATCTACATTTCTTTTCCAAGTAAAACTCCTACTTCCTTTTACAACTTTTTTTTTTTACGTTTTTCTTTATTATAATTGGGAACCCAAGTTCAGAAACTTAATATTCGTGTTTAAACTTATGAAATTAAAAACACGAATCTATTCTCGAGCTTGGTTTCCCCAAGTGCTTTTGTTTAATGCTAAACTACAACATCACATTCCATCCCACATCGTTTGTGAGTTAGAATAACGAGTTTTTTTGTTATACATCACACAGATAACTAATAAATTCACCTTATTAGTGAGCTTTGCGATGACTTCGGTAGTTATAAGTTGTGAGTTGTGACTTGTTTAAGACCAAGGATGAATCTAGCTTTTATGTTTGGATCAAACGCTTGAAATAACTATAGATGCATCAAAACAAGAATTTTTATCTTTTTAGATATGATATAATGGATTTTCTTAAAGAATCACATTTTATGATCATAAAATCTAAGGAGTTGGCCACGTTGAACCTTATAAATGTGGCAAAACATATGTCCCCATATGGCCTTCCCTTTAGGAGAAATCACAACCCAAATTGGCCCCATATCATCCACTACACAAACTTTCTGATCATATATATTTCCATGAATCTCCTCCTTCAAATGCATAACCCACCATGGAAACTCATCGCCGCCACAAAAGCAATTCCTCTGGCGACAACTTCACATTCCCAACAATGTCACCCGACGTTCAAATGGACACGGAATTAGCAGACCATTTGTTCTCGAATGGAAAATTCCTACTCCACACGTTCCCACTTCAACCAAGAAACTTAACAACAAGTTGTACATTTTCAAGAACATATAGTGTTAGTAGTAAAGATTCACTCGTGTCTTCCAGGAGCAATAGTACAAATAGCAGCAGTAGCAGTTGCAGCAGCGCAAGAACAAGCACCAGTGACTCTTCAACCGGATTTGCAATGAAAACCACCATCTCCCCTAGCAGAAGCCCGGCTCACTACAACACTTACTATCTGCCTGCTCAAAGGTGGCAGTTTATGGCTCCTGTGCCTATGCTAAACCGCCGAACTTCCCAAAGAAGGAGATGTGAAGACCAGAAGCAAAAAGGGTCACCAGAGATTAAGAAATGCAGTACTAAAAAAGGATACTGCCAGAAACTTTTCCGGTGGTTCGTGTCATCATGCATTCAATGCCACGCTATGGAGCCTTCCATGACACAGCTTTGATTGTCATCAAGTTTTTGTGTTCTACTACTTGTTTCCTTCTAATTTTACTAATTTGATGGTGGGATTCTGTCTTTCTGTGAAAAAGTTCACTAATTTAATAGATTCAAGAAAAATGAACATGTAAAAGATCAAAAACAGCTACAAAATATTGCACTAAAAACAAAGCTCACTAAGAGTTTCTTTCAAAGGTACATCACAAACTTGTCATACAATCGTTTGATTATCAATCCCCCGATCACTCCAAGAAATTTTCCATGACATCGGTGTAGATACCCCCCTCGTGTTTATCGTGATTCAAATTCTGACTGCCATCTGGCCTGCCGCCAATCCCTTCTGTAAGTGCATTGAAAAAGGTTAGTCCATTAGGCCATTTGATATCGTTTTCAACATGGTCATGACTCATCATGGTTCCCATTTGTGGTTCTGAAGAATGAGGATGGAGGAACATGTGTGTCTCGTCTTTAGGCATGAACCCAAGTCTTGTAGGATTCTGAAAATTTGGTGATTGCATTCGGTTTGCTGCAGCCCAGTTGAAAGCAGGAGGTTGGTGGATTGTGCCCGTTGGTTGCTTTAACGGAATCCCAGTTGAAGAAGGCGATGCAGCGGATGCAAATAATTGTGAGAGATAAAAACCAGATTGGTAGCCAAGCGATTCAAAAGTATGTCTCATTCTAAGCACAAAATGAAGATCTTCAGGTACCTAATCAGTAATCACCCATAAAACACATTTAAAACACATTTCTCGTGCTAAAAATTGGCAATTGTGCAAATTAAACTTAACCCGAAAAGAAAAACATAGGAACAACTGATGATACTCACAATCTTGCATGATCCAAGTTGCAAAAGGCCATGACCAGCTTGAATTACAGCTATAGTCTAATAATATGCGATTCAAAAGCCGAAATCAGAAAAGTATACTCAAATAATAAAAAAGAAAGTGGCAATAACAAATTCGTTAAATAACAATCACCTGTATTCCTGAATCAAACTGTTCATTCCATTCTGTTGGAAGCTGCACAAGTATGAGTACTAATTATTAAAATTAAAAATTGATTAATTAATTAAATCCAGTGAATAGTAAAAAGTAAGTAGGAAAGTTAAAGAAAATAATGAGTTCCAATAATTGAAGATGAATAGTGAAGTGTGTGTGTGTGTTTGAAGGTGTAAGTATGTGTTCCTGGAAGGCATACAGCATCAAAAGAACTTTGCCAATAGTTAGATATACTCTGATCACATTCTGTTGGTTCTTTGAATACCCATTTGTGACACTTATCAGACGCTACTTTTCCCATTAATCTGCACATCTCAATAACAATCAAACAACCATCGTCAAAAAAAAAAAAAAAAAAAAAAACCTAAACAACACTTGCTTTAACACACACTATATACTACTGTATTAATTAGTATACTACTTATTAATCCCAAAAAATAAAAAAAATAAACACCTACCAAGTACCCACCCTTCTCCATAGTTATACAACTGAATAGACATTTTGCTGAATGCTTTCCTAACAGGATCTTCCCCTGCATCCATTTCTTCTAAACAATCCACCATTCTTCCTCTGCAATATCCATCTTCCCACATCAACATCCTGCCAAAAAAATTACAAAAAAATATAAACATAATATCAAAATATCCCTTTTTTTTTGGGTATTTTGCTGACCAGTTTGGTTATTATTTTCAGACACGCAAAAAATAAATAACTGCCCTAGATAAACATTTAAGTTCAATATTTTTATGCGTGTCTGAACATACTAATTATAATCCTAAGGGCTAAATTGCTAACCAGTGTGCTTAATACGTTTCATAATTAAATATATATAAGCGCCCTGAAAAAACAATTAAGTACAATACTTTGTATATATCATAATAATCGAGCTATGGTTAGCAAAATACTTAATAACAAAAATAAGAAAAATGAGTGACTTACAAGCTACCAATATCATCTCCAACTTTGCAGCCATTACCACCTCTAACCCTTCTGAAAAAAAATATATAAATAAAAATACTTCAGTAAATACTAAAAATACAACCTTTTTTTAATGGGTTTGATCAAATATATGAAGAGAAATATACGGGCGAGGCCTAATGGTCCAGAAAACAGAGTAAGTCCAGTCAGTATTGAGACAAACACTTCTTAAAGCTTCATGAAGTGCCAACATTCCAACTGCTTCTTTGTTTCTATCTGTTGTTGTTGTTGTTGTTCCTGAGCCCACCATTATCTCCTCTGTTTTTTTATCTTCACTTTTTAAGGTTGTTCTTTTTTATTTGGCAAATTTGATCTCCAAATTTTCAAGATTTACAAAAGGGAAGAACTCTAGTGGGTCATTAGTTCATACCCATGTCTTCAATCTGTACAAATTTGCCAAAATCTTGATAAAAAAAAATGAAGCTTTTTTTGAAAAAAAAAAAAGTTTTCTTGATAAAAATTGAAGCTCTTTTTGTTTTTTCTTCTTGATTTTGTTAGCTTTGTTGTGTGAGCTTGGGGTTACTATGAGTGAACAACAAAGAAAGTGAGAGTTTGGACTTTGCTAATAAGTTTATTTGGATGTAAAAACTAGAAGTGTTTGGTTGAACTTCAACTATGTCAGGTAAAATAATGTGTCTATATCTATATTACTGTATCAAAAAGAACGGTGATCCGTACACCACCAATTTTTAGCCGTATACTACCAAATATGTTTTAAGGTGTTGTACTGTATATCACCTTAAAGCATATTTAGTGGTGAATGACTAAAAATCGGTGGTATACAGATCGTTACCCTATCAAAAAGCAACCCTCAATTTGAAGGATAAAAAATTAAAATATAAAAAATGTCCTTTTTTTTAATTTTTTTTTTAATTTTTTTTTTAAAATTAACCAATATATCTATAATATCTTTAATAAATCAATTTACACAATCTATCCCTTAACTTTTAAACTGACTATACGGTAGTATAGTCACCACAAGTTACCGTGACCACCACCAGTCGCCGCCACCACCACACCGCTGCGCACCGCGCAGCATTCATCTAGCATTGTATTTATTTGTTTATTTATTTTGTGGGTTAAATACATTAATTAACTCACCAAATTCTGAAAATCTTTAAATGGTGATGCTTTAACTCATTCATTTAATAAATTGTATTTAAACGTGTTATGATAGTATTAATTAACTTGTTCTACCATTTTTCAACGCTATAGTTTTTGGTGTATATGAGAAGCGAGATATAACTATATAAGTGTATTTTTGAAAATGAAAGCTGGGATTTTATTTGTGTTGTAGAACTCATATTTATAGATTAAAAAAAAAATAGATCAAATTACAATTGTATAGATCGGAAGGGATGGTTATATTTTGCTTTTTGAAACTATTTCTGATGTAATTATTGTTTGTTGTTCATGGTAATTTGTTTGGTTGCTTAATAAAATTTGATGATAAAAAAAAGGGGGGGTTAGAAGAGTTAATAGTAGTATAAAATAAGGGAATGGTCATTCTCATGTGGACTATTTGGTTCATGTACTATAGTATACCATTCTCATTATTCACATTGTGTATGTATTTTTTTCTAATCTTTTAAAACAAGTTACTTTTTAAAGCTTTTAGTTTATAATGTTTACTCGTTCTGGTTTATCTCCTTTTTCACATCTTTAGAACGCGTCGTACTATCTCACATACCCAATTTCATTTCCATATTATGCAACATGAAAATCCCAACTTTTGCAACAATAAAAAGGGTGGCAAGTGAGGTCTTAAAATGGTAGTGATTTAGGGTTGTTTGGATCGAGGACAAGTAACCTTAGTAAGGTCACAATCTATGACCAAAACACACTCCTTAATGGTGTGGTAGAAAGTTTGTTAAGGACATTGTGGGTTAGGCACAATAGAATCTTTACCGGTCAAAAGCATCGCGAGGATTTTGAAGCTTAGATTTGGAATGTTATTTTATTAGAGTATAGAGTATGGTCCTAATATTATTATAACGAGTTAAGTTAAACTAACAGGATTTTATAATACATAAACTACTTTTTTGTAAAAAGTAAAGTATGAAAAATATATCTTAATATTCGAATATTGATGCTTTAAAAATAGAACAAGCATTTTCGTCTTTGAGGGCATGAAAGTGATGCAACTGCATGGAATTTTGAGGCTCCTAAATTTAATAAGAACACCAATGAGTAATCGTCGAATCAATTGTGATTTTATTTTTCATTGAAAAGATAATAACTCCAAAATGATCGATAAGCTATCAATGGGATCAGCTATCAATGGGATCATATAGATAGACCAATTACTCTAAGAAGGATGTCTAACTTTCACAGTAAAAACTGTCGAACGTAAACTCAGTTCCTAACTTCGTTGGTAGTGCTGTAACCTATGAAACTGTATCCTTCCAACTAAACTATTAAAACAACTCGAAAAGTTTAACTCTATTGTTAAAGCAAACAAAAAGGCACGACGTTGATTTATATAGACATGTTTTAAATGTTATAGGACGCACACATGTTGGTTTATATTGGAGAAAAAAAACATCTTAAAGTTGAAAAAATAGCAAAAAAGGTAATCCGATTATATTTAATTCACCTACATGATTATCTTTGTTTTTTCTTTTCAAACAATTTTGATTAAAAATAACTTTTTGCTTCTAAAAGAAAATCCCAGTTATCGGTTTGCACTGCTCTAATTGCAACAAAAATCAATAAACGATTATTTTATATTTCTTATTAAGGCTTTCATATCTTTATCTATGTTTTAGAATCTCTATTATATAAATTTCGTATAGTGTCTCTACTAAAATCCCTTATAGGACCGTCGAAACAAGAGGTTAACCATGTTGAAAGAGACTTATATGGGTGTATGTTTTTGTATCTTGTGATCCATTTCTAAACCTAACTTAAAATCCCTTAATATACTAAACTAGTAAAATATCCCCGTATTTCGCGTCGGGAGCAAAAACCTAAAATAAAAGCATCATATTTAACACCATTAATATGGAAACACAAAAAATATGTGTAATAAAATTAACCAATTGAAACTAAGAATAGAAAAATAGAAACCATAAAATAAAAAAAAATTACAAAGTAAAGTACCAATATATTTTCATTTCACTGTATATATAAATATTAAGTTTTTAATTAATATTAACTATTAGTTAATTAACTATATAAGTGATTGGATGGAAAGGGATGGAGATGAGAAAAAAATATAAAATGCATTCTAAAGTTTTTTAAGGAATGGAAAAAAAAAATTAAAAGGGAGGATAAGTGATGTAGTTGTAGTTAGTTTTTGTCTCCATTTTTTCCTCTCAAAATTGAAGTGATTTGATTATTTATTTATTTTTACTTTTCACCTAACTAAAGAATACAAATAACATAACTCTATTCTTTTTTTTCTTTCTTTCTTAATTTTCAATTTCTTTCATTTCTTTTTCATATATTTAAAACTCAACAATACAGTGTAAGAGGCAAAAGCCTTTAGCATCCAACTTATTGTCATTGTAATTCGTGAACTTAAATATTTGTTTGCACTTTCATGAAAAAATACTGTATTATACGGACTCGTACTATTATTTATAAAATATTAGATTATTAGTATTAGATGAAAGATTTATATCTACAAAACTATGGCGGTTTTATACGAAAAATCCACCAATAAAAATATATATATTAAGGCCCCTCACTATGGGGCGTCATTTTGCTCGTCCTGTTGCTCGTCGTCATAGATTGCATTGGTACCACCCCATCGTGGGTGGTCATCGTTCTATCCCGTCGTTTTTATGAAATTGTTTGACGAGCGAATGTGTGTTTAATTATTTTTTTATTAGGGATGAGATGATGAAGGGGGTATGATAGGGAGGAGGTAGTTTTTGGGTGTGTCTTTGAGAGAGAAAGATGATGTGACAATCAAGACGAGTGGATGACGAGTTCAGGATAGGAAGAGGCCTAATGATGTTTTTTGTTTGGCTCGTTCAAGCAATAGTCAACAAAGCCAAATGTGATTGGTCGGTCAAACTACAACCCAAACTAACTGGAAAAATATCACAAACAAAGTCCAAGTTAGAAAGAAAAAAAAAAGAAAAAAGTTTGATGGCAGGTTCAAAACGGGGTAAAACCAAACATTTGTTTTTACTTGCTAAACATGCCATATATATTATTTTTTTCTAAAAAAAATCTTTAAAAAAAACGTTATTGTTTTTAAGGCGACGGTAATTGTAATATTAATAATTACTAGCAAACCGACCAGGTGAAAGTCTATAATGATCGATTGTACTATTCTCAAAAATGTTTAAATCGTTTATGGAAGGGACGCTATAGATCAAGGCTTACATTTAATGTTGTATGCTACATTGCTATGCACTCGACTGCAAAAATACCATAGGATTCTAGCACACCATTGTTGCCTTACTAGATAGATATTCACCTAGGTTCTGGTTAAAATAAAATAAGTATTAAAGTAGAACAAATAATACAATCCTATTCTTTTAACTGAAAATCATTGTGTATCATGAAAATCTTCGTGCATCATTGTGTATACTTGTGTTCTATGAATTTTCGTGCATCAGTTTTATCATGATCCAACGGTCAATATCTTATCTTATTTGTTTTACTTTAATACATGTTTTATAATAACCAACCCCTATTCACCTATATTAAATAACTAGGTGAAACCTCGTGCGTTGCACAAACTATTTTGTTTTTTAGCTAATTTGTCGTAAATGACATGTAATAATAAAGGTACTTAATATTTATTACAAAGAAAAAGTTGTAGATGTTCATATAAATTCAACAATAAAATGTCCACAAAAATAAAGGTACTTAATATTTATTACAAAGAAAAAGTTGTAAAATTGAATTGGAGTTAAACAAAAATGAAGGTACTTTACACTGTCATTATATATAGATTTAACATGCATATCATACTAACCATCTTCAATACAAATTATTTTTTAAATAATAACATAACCATATTTCATCATGTCTTATCTATAAATACTAATAATGTTATTATGAAAACTTAGTATGTTTGAAATAAGTTGGCATAACTTTATTGGTAGAATTTGGGAGGGTTGAGAAATTCGGAATCATGACTCCTCCCACCCTAATCATTGTGTGGTGTAGTTACAAGATTATCATATTTCCCGTGTTTTTTTTTTTTACCTACTCCCATATTTATTGTTTTAAAAAGTTGTATTAAGGATAAAATGATAAAGCTAATATAGTATTATATTTTTGAAAGTGAAAAATAATTTTAAGATAACACAAAATAAAAATGTGAATAATTATTTTAAAATAGAGAAATATTAGTTATCAGTTATAAAAATTAAAATTGATATTTAATGAGGTGATTAATTAACTCGAGGTTTGTGAAACATCCATTAATCCCTCATAAAACATTTATCTCCTTTCTTAAGATTAAGGGCTTGAAAACCTATAATACTAATAATAATTTATTTATCGTTTCCTTATTCATTTATCAAATTTATAGTTTATATAATTATTTTATTTAATTATTAATTTAATTTATTATAACTTATATTTTATAATTTTAATTATAAAATACAATAATATAATTTTTTAATTTATCAAAATATTATCATTTATACTATTACACTACTCACGAAGCTGTGATAACCACTACTAAAAATCATTGAACACCACCTAAAAAAATACTTAATCCCGCTAATTTGTACGGATAATATGTTTTTTTTATAAACCATGTTTTTTTCTCTTTTGCTTTCTAATCAAAATAAGATCATTTCTATAATCATATTTGGTTAACAAAGAAATAAATAATGAGAAATTAAAATTAAAAACTAAATGAAGACTAGGTTGGTCACGTGCACACGTGCCATGCAGTGCGTCGGTGCATAAAGAAAGTCTGTTTCCACTTACATAAATTGCGGGGACACATTGCGTTTCTTGTCCTTTCCACACCACTTATACATCTCTGTGTACTTCACGCGCTATATTCAACGACGGATCATTACGAGTTAGAAAGACGAACAGTTCGAGAGCGTGGGTCAAAATTTCATCGGCTCCGGTTTGACCGCCCAAGGCCTCGGTAGTAGACCCCACATACGTATCTTTGTGGGTCCTATTTCACGCTTTTCCAAAGTAATATTTCAGGGATGAAAATTTCAGCTCGGTTACCTATGATAACGGTACATGGATCCAACATTGTTCACTTCGTTAAATTTTGTTGATTTTGTTTGTTTTCACATGGATGTGCATAAAATAATAGGTCATGTAAATAAAACATGCTTAGAACCTCTAAGATCATTTTAGTAGCATAAATATAAATACAGATTTATACATACATAGCAACATAGTGGTAGAGTAAGGGTTGATTGAGAACCCCTTAAAAAAAAAGAACAAAAGAACCAATCATGATCCTTGATCTTATCCTTGATAAATCCTTTATTTTCTCTCTCCTCCTTTTCACCCAATTCATTCAAAATGTTTTATCTCACAAACCGTACATCGTTAGACGAAAAAAAAAGTATGGGTAGTCTTAAAATTTCGTCCTCTTTCATTAGA
>JAOXNX010000026.1:21366972-21378602 GCA_028566075.1 Solidago caesia | reverse complement strand
GGTGATTGATTGCGGCGGTGATAGAGAGGGATGGAGATGGTGTCTCCGGTGAATGGTGTAGCTTCGTGGTGTGGTGTTGGTGTAGTGGTGATGGCGGGGGGTTGGAGATGGTGTCGCCGGTGAGTGGTGATGGTCGAGTGGTCATGGCGGCGGCAGAGGGGTTGGGGGATCGAATGTGACAGAGGGGTGGGGATCGAATGTGTTTTTTGTGTGTACATGTGTTTTGTTTGTGTGAAGGACAGAAGGTTTTGGAAGCTGAAAAATATTTAGGGGTATATTGGGTAGATCAAGTGTGGGGGTTAAGAGGGAGGTTGAATGAGTAAGGGTATTTGGGGTATTTCAAAGTCTGAAAATTAAGCAAAGGAGGGGGGTGCTGCCCTTTTATAAGGGAGTATAGATATATTATTGCGTATTATCATAATTCATAACCTTAAGAGCAACGAATAGCAAAATTGCTAATTAAAATACCAAATTATCCTTATTTTGTATTCATTTATATTTTGAAGCGCTTGGGTTCTATTCTTTTGTAGTTTATAGTATTTATTTTCCCATTTAACCAGATCAAATAACAAAACTGCTCATGAGGTTTACTCAAAACTTAAGTAATATGGTGATTGATTGGTTGAAAATTGAAATTATAAATTCGTAGACCTTGAAATTAAGGAATAAGCCAGTTAAAAGCTGGTTAGGAAAATGGATCGGCCCAATCACGAATAACTACAAAAGAAAAATGCAACTTTTAGCCCACTCTAAGATGGGCTTATTCTTTAGTTTTCTTCTGTTCTTTGCCTCTTGCCTCTTGGGTATATTTTGATTTAGATCTTTTACTCCCCTAATTTTGAAATGGATCAGATTCTCCATGCTGATTTATGAGTTATGACGATTGAATATTATTTTTGTTATATAAGATCATTTTTAAAGGGACACATTGACAACGGTTTGCTTATACCATACGAGCAATATTTTGAACCAATACATTGAACTACTTTTATTTTTAATGGAAGTTTGTTATTGTCATGTCATCATTAATATTAAATTAAAATAATACATTATATTAAATAAAAATACACTATATTAATTAAAATACAAATACAAAATACTAATTTTTAAAATATATAAAACCAACTTTTTAGTTTTTAAAACTTATAAAAACCAATTTGTAATCACTTTAATACTTTAAGAATCAAAGTAATAATAATAATAACAATAATAATAATTAAATTAAAAAATCATAAGAAGTGGTTCTTTAACAAAATGCCATATAAATAGATGTATAGTTTTTAATGAACTTAAAATTTCATTGTTAATATACAGTAAAATGTTATATATAAAAATATCTATCCTAAAAAAATAATTTTCAATTCAATATTTACCGTGTCTTAACTCCTAACCATATTTTTAGGGAGGTGATCCCTACATAAAATAATTTTGTCATACACAAAAATATTTTGTGTAGGGATCATTACCCGTATTTTTAAGGGTTATGTAATTATGTATAGCAAGTAAAGTTAATTTTTTTTTTTTTTTTTTTTACCATTCTCCACCCAAAATAACGGCTTTCATTTTTACAGAAATTGACTGTTTGGTAAGGGGCTTTTTAAAAGCCCCAAAAGATCTTTAAAATAAAAGCTTGTGTAAAAAGGGTTAAAAAAAAGCCACAGCTCCTAGCCTCAACCTCAAGCTCCAGCTTCAAGCCCCTAACCATAACCTAACTCGAAGCTTTTGTGCCAAACATACCATAATGCGGCAAAATATAAATATAAATATAAAATATAAATATAAATAAATAAATAAAGTAGTACGGAGCATTTTTAACAGAAGATTCATTCATTGAGACAAAAACTTTTTTCATTCTCTCATTTGTTGATCCCCCTTTCTTTCTTCAACCCCCCACCCCTTGAATTTCACACCCCCCTCCCCACCATCTTCACTCTCTCTTTCTCTCTCTCACACACACACACTGTTCAAATTCCATTTCACAAACCCTAATTTCCTGTATCTATCTATCTGTAACTATATCTATACGTCTATACTCAAAGACCTAACTGATTTTCCCAGCATTCAGGTACTATTTCGCTTTCAGTTTCAATTAATCAATCGTTTCGCCCTCAATTTACGCACATTACAATTTCGCTTATTGTTTACTGATTTCACTCGTAGTGGGGCTGCCGCCTACCGAAGTTATCGCTGATCTCGCTACATCGAATTATATATATATATATTTTATATATATTTTGAATGTGTTTTTCAGATTTAAAGCAACACTGAATTGAATTGACAGTTACCTGATAAAGCATTGTTAACTTGAAGATATATATATATATATCATTGTTATTGATATGTATATAATTGTTTGAGGAAGAAAGGAAGAAAGAAAGAAAAGGAATTTAAGTTTTTAAAGTGAGGATGGCAGATGCTGCAGCTATTATGGAGGCTGCCGGATCTCGATTTACTGATTTGGAACTTATAGGAAGAGGATCGTTTGGTGATGTTTATAAAGGGTAATAATTTCTTTCAATTTCAGTTTGCTATGTACTGCATTTTGATTTATATGATTACGTCTGTATGTGTAATTTGCTTACATTGGTGATTTGATTGTCATGTGTTTGTGTATACTTGCGTCGGTTGAAATGTAGCTTTGTATGATGATTTTAGTTAGGTTAGTTTCAAGAGCTTGCTTGAGGATAAATCGTTTGGATGCGACTACATAAAAATTGATTACCATTAGTATGATTAGCAATCACCTCCATATACATAATAAAGAAGATAAGTTATCGTAAGACAATGTACATGTAACTGTGTACAGTAATGGTTCTAAATACTTGGAAAGTATTAATGATTATGTTTTCTTAAGAAATTATAAATTTGGTAGTACTTATTGATGAATACGAGTCTTGTTACTAATTTTCTCATAGTCCTAGTAGTAAGGTTTCCACAACCTCTTGTGCCGGACATGTCACGTATCACCACTGGAAAGGGTTTGGTTCCGTTGAGTTACGGGAATGACCAAGAGTAAAATTAGGAATAGTATGAGTAATCACCAAGGGATTTGTTTAATAGCTTTAGGGTAGGTGAGTATGTAGCACATAAGTGTTTATGATGCCACCCTTCAGTCCTTCAGAGGTGTTTGCATGCCTGGCATGTTGCCTGTCATAATTACATCATCAAGTCGGCAGTGAAGAGCATATTTCAAGTAATAAATTTCAATCAATGTGGAAGTGTGATAAGCAGACCATGTCCAACTTATTCATGGTGTGTTGCTCCCCATTATGATTTACATTGAACTTTTGTATTTTCTTGTAGAGGACGTAGGACCATAATGTATAGCTCATCCTTTTCTTGATCTTGGGGTTGATGAAGAACCACATCTAGTAATAGTCCTTTAAGCCTTGGGGCCTTTTAAAGAACATCTTTTAAAACTTGACAACAGATTAAGCTGGGTGACAAGTGTGGGGTTATGGATAGTTAAACTGGTGATAACCATTACAATATAAATTTGCTTGAGCTACTGCGAGAGGGATTTGTAGGAGAGAAAACTCGACAGACTTCATTCTGATTACTCTCAACAAAGTGCTTAGGCACACCTTTCTTCTTCTCGATGTTCTTGATAATCTAATAAAATTTTTGAACACGTCCTGTAGTGTATACTTTGAACAACTTACTTACTTGTACAAATTGAGTAAACTACAGGTGGCGTTGTGAACACATTGTTGATAAGACTTATAATATAACCACCATATCGTAGATGTTACCCTTATCCCGGCTTCTGCAAAAACATTTTTTTTTCCATATCAGTTACATGTGTATCCAATAAGAAAGCTGTACCCAATAAGAATATTGTTATTATTTATAGTAACCCTCAAAAACGACGACATCTATCTTGCGATCAATCTTCGGTTACGTGGGATCTTCACCCTCTTAACTTCTTTGACCTTGAAGAGTGCAGTTATGAGTAAAGTGAATATTTATTAAATTGCATGATTTTACCAATCTTTCTTCCTAAAGTAATTCTGTACGTTTGATTGTACATTGCTATAGAATTATAGGTAATTATTCTACATGTTTCCTTATGTATGAACAATTAAAAACATGGTTGTAAAACTTGGCCGATTACTCGGCGATTACTCTTACCCCGGAGGTCCGCTGAGGCGAGTTAGGCAAAATCCGAGCAGGAAATCTGTCAACAGAGTCAGCAGGTCAACATCAGAAAAAAGTGGTCAAGATCCGTGAAAATTGGTCAAGCTTGGTGAAACCATTGCTAGATCTCTTAAATATTTACTCAAAATACCACTATAACAACTTATTTGGAGAGATTTTAACTATTTTATCAAATTATTTCAGATTTTTTTTAAAATTTATATACAAATAATTTCAAGTTATATTATATTTATATAGAAAATTCCAATCTGAGTACTCCCCAAGTACTCTCCGAGTCACAGAGTACTCTTACCTCGGACCCCGACTGAGGGGAGTCCCAGTTGCGACTTGCGAGTTTCCCAATCTTGATTAAGAATCCTTTTTGCTAAGACACCAGGGAATATCTCTCACATGGTAAATATTCAATATACATTCCTAGTATTTTAAAAGTATCAACTAATACTAATAATACTGACATATTTCTAATTACAATCAGGTTTAAGTTGCCACTAGCATCGGACTCAACAGTTGACTTAGATTTGAAATCTTGTCTCTCCCATTCCATTCCTTCAAAAGTATCTATAATTTGCTTGTTTGTCCTCTTAAAATTATGAACAGCCGTCTTAAGATTTAGCTCATTTATCCATGTAATATTTACTTGTACATTCAGAAACAGTTTTATGACTTTCAAGCTTCCTTGTGTTGCAGGTTTGACAAGGAGATCAACAAAGAGGTTGCTATCAAAGTCATTGATTTAGAAGAATCGTGAGTTTTTGTTTTTAAACTTTTTGTATATTCATAATTCTTCCTTTTCACTTGTAGTTACTCTGAAATATCATTTGGAAACCTTTATATCATTATCAATAATGTTTGTTTCCTATTTTCTACAGAGAGGATGAAATTGAAGACATTCAAAAGGTATCCATGTCCTTGCAAATTCTGTCACTTGCCTATTGAATTTGTAGATATTAAATAGTCTATCTGAAATATTTTTCAGGAAATAGCAGTTTTGCAACAATGTCGATCTCAATATATTACAGAATACTATGGATCATATCTTCACCAAACTAAACTATGGATAATAATGGAATACATGGCTGGTGGATCAGTTGCCGATCTAGTAGGTTATTTTTACCAACATCCGCATTGGCATGGCAATTAATTATGGTTATGTCATGTAAATGTGTTTTTTTGTTTCTATTATTTACGTACGGAACAGTTAATGAACTTTACTTACACAGATTCAACCAAATCAACCATTGGATGAAATGTCAATCGCTTGCATTTTACGTGACTTGCTGCATGCCATTGAATATCTCCACACTGAAGGGAAGATTCACAGAGATATTAAAGGTTGTCACTTCTCATTGATAAATTACATGCTCAAGTTCTTCCATTAGTTGGAACATTTATGAGATATTGTATTTTGGTTGTAAGGATAAAGCTAGATAAATTATTTGCTATATTTTCATATTAGAAAACAATGAAACGTGATTAAAATTTGTACTATTTTTTAAAAGAAATTTTAAATTCTTGTAAATGTGGCGGTGCAATGACAGTAATTGTCTCACATTTTGACAGCTGCAAACATTTTGTTGACCGCTAATGGTGATGTTAAGGTACATTGTTTATGTTCTGTTGTATCTAGTGTGATTGTATAATATATGCCACATATGCTTTATATGGATTTGTGTTTGGCAAATGCTGCTATTAAGCTTATATATTGGACTTTCTTACAGGTGGCAGACTTTGGCGTCTCTGCACAATTAACCCGCACGATTTCTAGAAGAAAGGTATTATTCGGTTCGATGCTAACAAACATCTTTTGAATTTCTAGAGGTTTAGAATTAGCAAATACTGATATGATTGGGTGTGACAGACCTTTGTAGGAACACCATTTTGGATGGCACCAGAAGTGATTCAGAATACAGAGGGATATAATGAGAAGGTTACACTGCTATGTCACATTTTCTTCCAGTAACACATGGCACAATCTCTATCTTCTGTTTGGTGCAAAATTTTATTAAAGTCAACTAAACTCAGTACCTTTACGTCTCTTTGATGATTTATCTGCAAACTCAATACTATCTTGTTGGACTTCGCTTGATACAGGCAGATATCTGGTCTTTAGGAATAACTGCAATTGAGATGGCGAAGGGAGAGCCCCCGCTAGCTGATCTTCACCCAATGAGAGTTCTATTTATCATACCAAGGGAAAATCCACCTCAGGTTTGGGTTTTTTTAAATCCTTTAATTCTGTTATTTAGATCTCTCATCTACTTGCCTTTATATCCGGTTAGCAGGCTGCTATGCAACCCTGTTTTTAACTTTATATCTAAATATTAATGTATTTAAATACGGACATTCATTCATTTTTCTTAATTGAGTCAGAGTTATCTTAGATTAGGATTTTGACATTTTGAAACGGTTCTCTTGCAGTTAGACGAACACTTTTCTCGTCCTATGAAAGAATTTGTTTCGTTGTGTTTAAAGAAGGCTCCAGCTGAGGTACCCTATCCCCCCCCCCCCCCCCCCCCCCCCCCCCTCTTTTTTCGTGGGGTGGGTATGCGGTTTTTTTTATTTAAATTTGTTTATGATGTTTATTTTGTGTGTGTTTTGAGCTTTTTCTTGCTGCTACTGCTGGCATTACCATTATTCCTTTTGGTACAAACAAAGGATAAAACATTTTTTGTAACAAAAAGGCGAGATATATTAAAAAGTTTAACTTTAAGATATATGTCGTAGTTCATGTTTTTGTATGGAGGGAAAAGAGCCATTGTGTTAGTTTGTATGCCATCAGGCCCATCAAGTTCAATATTGTCCAAAATATTGTCTTTGAATTTCTTCTGTATTTTTAGCTTTCCTCCATTAGTTACTGGGATAATGGTTTACTTGTATATTTATAGTTTTATTTGTTGTCCCTCTGCTTTTCGATTATATATTTCAGAGACCTGGTGCAAAGGAACTTCTGAAACATCGCTTTATTAGGAATGCTAGGAAGAATCCAAAACTCCTGGAAAGAATCAGGTGCTTTTCGATAGCCCATCTTTTATTGTTCACATCTTTGTTTTTTTGTAATTTCCGATCACTTCGTTTCCATTCATTAATGGATCTGTTATGCATCCACATTGGCAAATATCCTTGTATCTTGACAGAGAAAGACCAAAGTTTCAAATTAAGGAGGACGGGGAAAGCCCTAGAAATGGTACACAAGCTTTTGGAGAAGGTTCCAATACCGTGAAAGTGACCAGGGAACCAAGAGTTGAGGAAACTGTTCGAGCCAGGTGGAATGTGATTACTAGAATGTGAATTTACAGTTTGATCCTTATGCTGCTCAAGTGTTGACTAATCAGTATTTTAATTACAGTGGCGAGGGCAAAACTCAGAGAAATGCCGGATGGGATTTCAGCATAGGTGGATCTGGAAGCACGGGAACCGTTAGAAGTGCTGTAAGACCACCTCAAATCAGAGACCGGAAAACTGACGTTCAAGCAACCCAGAAGAGGACGGTGGACTCTGGTACCAGACGTTTATCAGAAGCTTCCAGAAGAGACTCCAGAGAGTTGGACCAAGACAAAAAACAAGATTATTACAGAGGTGATGAAGATACGTCTATGGATGGCACGGGAACAGTTGTTGTGCGATCTCCACGAACTCAGACACCCTCACTTTTCAGTGATCAAAGTACCATGGTAGGGTCAAGTCTGGTGGAAGTTGTATAACTCTGTTTTCTGTCAGTGATTTGAACATATTTTATTGGGTGTACAGTCGAGTAGCACATTCAGCTCTGTTGATGATGCTTCAATCAGTGGAACCTTTGTCTACCGTGGTCAACGTGATGAGTCAGATTCTCCTAGGACTCCAAAGTCAAGGCTGGGAATTCAAGAGAAAACTTCAACTGCTACACATGAAGATAGTGCATCAAACATGGCAGAGGTCATTTATTGTTTTTCGTTTTTTGAACATTTTTTGTTGTAACGTATCTTTTAATATGTTTACTTGTATGTTATCAGGCAAAGGCTGCAATTCAAGGAGGGATGAAGAAAGGACATGCAAAAGATAAGTCTGCTTTGAGCAAGGTTAACAAAGGTGTCCAAGAAAGTGGACGAGTAGAGAAATCAACAAATAGCTCAGATTCTTCAAGGTAATGAAATTTCATTGGAGAGTTTTCTTGTGTTAATTGGGGGATCGAAATTTAGTTTTGTCTATAAATAATTAAATTTGTAATCCAGGCATTCAAACGACTATTATGATGCAATAAAAGCATTTCCAAAACCTCGTCAAGCAAGTAGTGATGAAGAAGAGAGTGCCAGGACTTCTGCATCATCAGCATCCACTCCACTGTCTATTCTAATAATCCCTTCATTGAAAGAGGTGAGTATGAATATATCTCGTATGCAAGGGTTCTTCAAGTCAAAGAATATAACGTGGAAACCTATTGGTGAAAACTATGTTCTAAAAATAATCAGATTTGGGATCCCAATGAATAGAGCAGTTGATGTTGTGATTTGAATGAAATGTAGGCAGTTGCAGATGATTTAGAAGCATCTGTAGTTCGTTCTGTGATAAATTCGTTGATGGATATGGAATACACCAAGCCCGGGTCTTGTGAGTTTCTTGTCACTCGAATGCTTCACCGGTTAGCAAGGTAAATTACTTGAACATCACACTTTTTTTATGTAATCCTTTTTTATCCTTTTATACTTTGTATAGTGTTGCTAATGAAAACACTTCTCAGTTCAAAGGAACCATCATTGAAGGATCTTCAAGATGTGGCAATACGTGGATTCTCCAAGGGTAAAAAGGTAATAGAGCCAGAAAATGCGAATGCTGAAAATGCAGAAGCTGATATCAGAAAGAAGCAACAGGAGAAAGAGGCTCAGTCTAATGCCAACTTAAGCCCTCTTGCAAGGTTCTTGCTTTCAAGGTTTGTCAAGTTACTTATTTTTGCTATGTTTTCCTGGCATTACCTGCAACTTAAGACACTTGAATATCGCTTATTGTGCGGGATTTAAGAATCTACACATATTTGCTCATGGTCATTGTTACCACCTAGCGTGGCATTGATTATTGTCCACAAGGTTCGGTTATTGATGAACCTACACTTTTCCTTCATGATGCAGATGGCAAGGCCAAACATCGCGAGATCTCAACTCAACTTAGAGAGGATCATATTGTTGATTATAGTTGCACCTTTGGGTGAATTTTCTGTTCATTATTAATTTATTCAACTGTAAATAACATCGAGAGAAGATAGTATTTTTTTGCCACCCTTGTCAATTTTTTTGGCCTAGCCAAGCGTACATTTCCTTTTTGTAGTGAAATATTGTTGTATACTCGGGATGTTGCTCATGATTTTGTGGGCTATAAACTTAGTGGATCTGGATAATAAGTAGTTCGTTTTTTTTTTTTTTTGTTGAACAAGTATAAAAAACAATGGGACCTTTAATAGATTCTTCATGCATAAACGAATGGTTTGACTGTAAGTCTGTAACTATACATGGATCGTGAAAGCATCTAGTCTGGATTGACGCCTTGACGGTGTACCTTCTTTGCAAATATTTTATATCTTTTTATTTTTAAGCAAAACTTTCATTCCAATGGCCCAAAGACCCCCCACACCCAACCCGGACTTGTATGTCTACTACTTCTGTTTCCATTTTTTAGTTTCAGAAAGTTCATCACTTAAAATTTATTTTGCTCAAGTGCTCCATCACAGTCACACACTCACACAATCTTTTTTTAAAAACGGATATATGGTCTCCAGATGGACTTTCCATACATGTATTATGTATATAGCTTATTTATTTTTAGATACACAGTTGTGGAAATTTTTATTAAATGTCATGTATAAAATCGATCAACATGTAACTAAAGTTGAATACTCACAAAGTATTAGTATAGTCAACATATCAACACTTAATTTCTTCAAAGACATGACATAGAAAAGGTGACAGTGATACTTCTATCAGAGGTATATTTATTAGTTTTAGTTTAGTGTCTTAGTTAAAGTTAATTGTCCAAATGTCAAATGTGCATGGTATATTGTTATAAAACCGCCCTTGACAAAACACCACCTTGAATTTTGTAATTATGTATAACGTTTTATGTTCACAAGTTTGAAATATCAATTGGAGTTTGTTATTTGCTATACTATATGCCTATATGGGATCGTATGGCCTTGGCTAACATGTGCCAGTGCTATTAGGAGTCATTAAATTTTTACTAGACTTTCCAATTATGACAAAGAAAAATAACAACCTTTTGACCAATAAAGGAAGGTAAGTTAATGATGGTCTATTTAATTATGGGTGGTGATATTCGTACAACTTTTTTTTGATACATCTAATACACTGCTATATTAATAACTTATACAGTCTATTGTATGAGTTGTACGTTATGGTAGATGTATAAAAAAAAATGGTACGAATATCACATCTCTTTAATTATAATTTAATGGCTCTTAATAAATATTAAATATGGATACATTAATATGGATGGTGATCGTAATATTATATTGTCTAGATGGGGACCGGCGTGATGTGGGTATGACAATACACAACGTGTGAAGTTAATTTCAAACTAAACACATGTGTAAAAAAATGATAGCATAGTACAAGCGCAAAGTATAGAAGATAATGTTCCGATAAATTAAAAAAATCATTATTATTTTCATAACTAAAAGTTATAATAATGTAAATTGATAATTAAATAAGGTAATTGTATAAGAAGAACAGTTTGAAAAATATAATTAACAAATGAATAGAGGTATTATAGATATATCATATGAAAATATTTAAAATAGTTAATAAAATTGAAGGGACATCAACTCAATATTTGAAAAAAGGGAGGGGGGAGGCTTTAGATAATAATATTATGAAAATGACAGGATTTAAATAATGAAAAAAACGTTTCTTATTCATTTACTATTATATTATTATTATTATTATTTTTATAAAAGATTTTGTTTGACATAGTTACAATGGTTATGGTTAACTTGTTAGAAGATGCATAAAACTATTATACTCCTATAATTGTACATATTTTTAGGAGGTGTTCATATTTGTACAGTATTTTTAGACATTAATTAACAATATGCATAGTAAGAAGGTGTAACACCCAACATTTAAGAAAAACTGGATTTCCAAAAATTTTGCCAAACGGCACATATCAGCGGAAACTTTTAATTAAAATCATTTAAAAACCGATGGTGTTACTAAATCCATATCATAGCATAGCAATAAAAGAAATCCAATATCCGGTATTGGCACCAACACAAATGCCAATACTTACATTATTAAGTCATAAAATCCAATACATCATCATAGTCATAACCAAACGTTAAATAAGTCTATGCAAGTGCTAAGGGTAAACTAAAGCCATCATCATATCGTCTACCCATTCTCGCATCTCACCGCTACCTGCTCTTTCACTGCTTACCCTGAGGAAGCAACACATTTAAAAAGAACAAGTGTTAGCTACGAATAGCTAAG
>JAOXNX010000026.1:21347000-21366872 GCA_028566075.1 Solidago caesia | reverse complement strand
TTTTAAGAACACCCATATAATTTTTATAATTTATCGATGTACGGTTTTTGAGATAAAAGATTTTGAATGAATTAGTTAAAACTAATGATTCATGGAGGAGAGAGAAAAATGAGGGAAAATGTGTGGCTGAGATTTATCCCTTGGTTTCCAAGGAAAATTATGGATGCATTTGAACAAACCTCACATATGGTAATAGATAAAATAACAAAGTTTACATAATAGCAAGAGGCATTTGAGATCACTTACTGCTACTCTCATATAAATTCATCACGTTTTATTCTAACCAATACATATTTTCAAAGTACCAAAATAATTAAGCAAGTGAAAGTGCGCATGTTTTCATTCAAACATTACATCAAACGGTTGTGCATAACTGCATCATATAGTTCAACCAGAACGAGCAACAATTAACAAACAAATTATGCCAAAAATTACAAACAATTAACAAACATATTAATCAAACAATCACAAACTAATCAGAAGTTACAATACGATATAACATAAATTACTCTGGCTATTATGTTACCACTTGTTTCAAAAATCTAGAACCTCTTTGAACAAATACGTCTTGTAAGCTTGTCTTTTTCCTTACCTGTGACTCCACCTTCATCCTTCAAAAAAGATGTGACGAGTATAGCTTCACTTGGTGAGTATTCATCCGTCATAAACCACCCATCAGACGGGTCCCATTTTCTGCACCTAAAATCTGACCTCCGTAATTTATTATGGAAGATGATTTTGTTGTTGTTGTTTAATTGATTGAAAAAAAGAGTGGTTTGATTTGTGGTGATATGTTTAATTTATGGTTCATAATTAAATGTAACCAATCGATATTCGGCCGTCAAGTATGATCCCTTACCTCTTATACTCTATTATTCTTTCCTTTTTGGCCGGAGGTCCTTATGAAAACAGTCTCTTTACCTTTGGATAGAGACAAGACTGTCTACATCTTACCTAACTCATACCCCGCTTCGGCAGGGATTAGGTACTGTTGTTGTACTTCTGGAAAGAGATTGAAGAGAGAAGGTGGAGTGTTGGGGGTTGAAGAGAGAAAAGATAGGCCATGTGGTGAGTTCTGATAGGGTGAGGAAATCCATGGGGTTTATACCTGAAAATAGGGGTGTCAAAAAAAACCGTACTCAAATAACCCGACTCGATCCGAATGAGTTTGGGTCATATGGGTCACCTTACTCGGGTTTATGTGGGTTATTTGGGTTAACCCGAACCCAAATCTTTTATATGGTTTGATATATGGGTTAAACATAAAAAGATTTGGGTCACCCAAATAACCCTAATAAGCATTTTATTATTTATTTATTATTTATTATTATTAGATATTATTATTGGTAAAACTATACTACTATCAACCACCTTTATAGTTTATAGTTTATACTACTTGATTAAAAATTGAATATTACACTTTTATATTTAAAAAAATGGCTAGTTACTTACAATAAGAAATATAAGTTCTGATAGTGTAAAATTTAGCATCGGTCATCCAAAAAAAATATTTTACATTACCGGCCCCCTGAAAAAGTTTGTTCATGTTCCGTCAATGAATATAATAGTTACGTAAATGACATAATAACAGAACCTTTGATGTACCACAATTTTTTTAAAGTTATTGAATAAAATTAAATATTAAATAATTCATATCTCTCCATTTTGATAATTGTTTTTTTAGAACGTCAATTATATTAAAAAAGGACATCTAGCAAAGCACTAGACGCCAAAATACAAGTACAAGTACAAATACAAATACAAATTCTAGGAAACACGACACTGTACAACGAATCCTAGAATCATCTTGGGACTAGAACTGCGAGGTGTGCAAAAAAGATCAAAAAAAACTCATGCCAATTACGACAAGCAAGACATGAGAAAAATCTTCACCAGCAGAGGCCGAGCCACCGGTTTTCACTCTGTGATGTTTTTGATGCACACCCAAATAAGTCCCAAGGGAAACGAAAAGAAACAACCGATTACAAGAAAAGAAGCGGGTTTTGAAACCACTCGTCACGAGAGACCCGAATCTTCCTACACCGACTAGAAGCCCAAACGTAAGATTGAGTAACAATAGAATCGAACAAAAAATCCTTCCGCTTCCGTCCCGAATTGAAGGTAGTGTCGTTTCTGTGATTCCAAATGAACCAAATTGCACAACAAATGATAGCTTCAATGCAAATCTTCAAATGAGACCGAATATGTAAAGCATCAAGATTATCGAGCATCTCTTGCAATGAAGGACAAATCAAACACGGCATATCAATCCATTGACACACTAACCTCCAAACTTTTTTAGCCAATTCACACAAAGAGAAAAGATGGTGAACCGTTTCAGGACCGTTAGAGCAAATCGGGCATAAGATAGAAGGAACATCGACCCCTTTATTGGAGAGATTAACGCGACAAGGAATACGATCAAGCAAAACTCTCCAAACGAGAATATTTACCTTCTTAGGGACAAGTTTGCACCACCTAGTAATAGTCGAGTCATCCGGGAGCGTTTTATCGTCAATCAAAACACGCGTTTCCTTGACAAGATAACCACGATTTTCATCCAAGCTCCAAATCCATTTATCCTCGTGACTATGAAGAGTAACTCCAGCCAAATCCTGTCTTAATTCGTTCCATTCACAGTCTTCCGCACCACCTCTAATAACACGACGCCAAGAAGAAGAAAAATTAGATCCATCCCACCGATTCATGACCAAACAATTTTTCTGTTTTTCCAAAGCATAAAGTCGAGGAAAGCGGTTCTGAAGTGGACTTTGGCCGAGCCAAATATCATGCCAAAAAGAAGTCATGCATCCATTTCCAAGTTTAATGCAAATAGAATTAATAGGAATAATACCACTGTGATGTAACTCTAAAGCAATTTTGGAAATTTGATGCCATGTACCAACTGCAGGCGCACCATTTGAAGTCCAAGAGGAAAAAGAGGAAGGTTTGAAAAGATTATTAATCACCTTTACCCACAACGAATTCGGTTCTTGCACATAACGCCATCGCCATTTGAGTAACAAACCTTTATTAAGAGCATCAAGAGAACCGAAACCAAGACCACCACAATGCTTGCTAGCCAAAACTTTATCCCATTTAATCCAATGCATTTTACGAGAATCATCATTCCCACCCCAAAAGAATTTGGCACGAAGAGACTCAAGCTTTTTAATTACTACAATCGGCATACGAAAAAGAGACATGTAATATGAGCCTAAAGAGCCCAAAACCGAAGTAAGAAGTGTAGATCGGCCTCCATAAGATAACAAACTAGCCTTCCATTTAGAAAGCCGTTTTGAGAACTTATCAATAATCGGTCTCCAAGAATCAAATCTTTTCATGTTTGCCCCAATAGGAATACCCAAATAAGAAAACGGAAGAGATTCTTTAGAACACCTTGCCAGACTAGCAAAAAGGTTAATCTCCTCCACCCGAACTCCAATACCATAAATCTTCGACTTTTGTAAATTTATCTTTAAACCCGAAGCTAAATAAAAACACGAGAAGGCCGTGATAATATTATGCAGATTGTCGACATTCCAATCTCCCAAAAATAGCACATCATCCGCATAAATTAGATGAGAAAGAGAGATGTCACCGACCTGGATGCCATGAACAAAACCCTTCTCTTTCAAGTCTTCCAAACCCACATGAAGGCCCTCCATCGCCAAAATGAACAGAAAAGGAGCCATGGGGTCACCTTGACGCAATCCACGCTCAAACGAGAACTCAGAGGTCGGACTCCCATTAATTAGAATAGAAGCCCGAGTAGAATGGAGACATCCAGAAATCCAGCTTATCCACCTGTGACCAAAACCCATAACAGACAATATAGACAACAAATAATTCCAGCTTAACGAATCATAAGCTTTAGCAATGTCGAGTTTAAGGAGCATAGCTTTCTTCTTTTTATGCCTATAATGATCAACCACCTCATTAAGAATTAGAGGACCATCAAGAATATTCCTCCCTTTTATATAAGCCGACTGCGAGGAACTAACCACCGAGTCCAAAATAGTAGACAATCTACTAGCCAACAATTTAGCGACAATTTTATATTGGATTCCAATGAGACTGATAGGGCGAAAATCGTTCACGGAGAGGGGATTAGAAACCTTAGGAATAAGCGTTATGAACGAAGAATTACTTCCAGGAGGGAGGTGACGTTGGAAAAAACGGACCACAAACTCAACAACATCATCTTTAAATAATTCCCAAAAATGTTTCAAGAAGCCAAAAGTAAAGCCGTCTGATCTAGGCGATTTATCATTACCACATTCCCAAACAGCATCTTTAATCTCAGATTCGGTAACCTCCCGTTCCAACACATCCACCTGAGATTGGGATAAAACCTTGAATCTATCACTCTTGGAAGTCACCTGAATACAAGGATGTCTCTTAAATTTCTCGGAAAAGTGGTCAAAAAATACTTTTTTAACCTCAGAAGGATTGTCGACCCAATGCCCGTCAACTTTTAATCCTTGGACCGCTAAATTCTTTCGAGATTTATTGACATAAGCATGAAAAAAACGAGAGTTCTCATCCGCCTCAACCGCCCACTTTATCTTAGCCTTTTGCTTGACATCAAGAGATTCATTCAATTCGGCTTCAGCAAGATTAAGACACAAATCCTTCCTAGTATTCCAATATGACTCGTTAGCATTGCCATTGTCATATGACTCGTTAGCATTGCCATTGTCAAAAAGCAAATCAAGATTCACAAGTTGTTCATTCAGGGACTTTAACTTATCAACTTGACTTATTAGCTTATAACTATTTTTAACTTATTAATTTATAACTGTTTTTAGATGACATGCTATTAACTTTGAAAAATTAGTGTATACGTACTTAAATGATGCATTTCATTTTTGTTTGTTGTTATCTTTTTACACACAACATAAAAACTACATTTAGATTTAAAAATTGGCTGAATAGATATTATAGTAAAGATATATTCGAGGTTATATATATTCCTTCCTTGTAAATATAAAATAAATATGTAAATATATGACACTAATGTTCATGCAATATAAGTATATGAAAACCATGAAACCAGTTTTAATAAATGTAAAACTAACAAATATAATAAATAGGGATATAAAAATATCATGTATTATGATATTAAGAATTCTTAAATAATACAGAACACTTTATAAGTAAACAAAATCTTCGATAATACTTATAAGTCATTCTAATATTTACAAATCGTTATCATATCTATGTGTCGACACGGCTACAAGACTAGTGTAGTAAAATATAACTTGAACATAATAAAACAACGAACATAGTAAACAATACTTAAAAGGCATATTCTATTCGATGTTCGACCAAAAGTTACAAAACTCTTATTAATGAACGAGTCTATGTTTGGCAAGTGTCGTGACTGTAGTCAAAATCTCGATATTTATAATGCGACATTCAAATTTAAAAAATTTACATCTAAAACAACGCACGACATGTTAGTTTCACATGTTTTACATTAAGTACATTATCTATACTACATTTTAAATCAAATGGCTGGTGTTTTAATTTTCAAAAATTTTAAACATTTTCTTATTTATTATATCATTTAATATTTATATTTATATATTTGTTAATTATATATTAATTTACATAACCAATTTTAAATATTATAACAATAATAACAAACACATTTTTTATATACCCGTGTGTTATGCAATCTAGAACTAGCGGTCGGCGAAGCCGGCTGCCGACCACCATCACCTTTTGATGCATGTAAGGAATGCAGTTTACGAATTTCATATACACTATAATTTATTTATTTTTTGAAAAAATCATCCACCACCGCACATCGCGCGGGTACATTTCAATCAAATAAAAGAACCCACAAAAATTAAATTGGATGGAAGTTCAAAATTAGAGGTATAATCGGACGAATTTCTTTGATTTGGTACTTTCACCATATCTTCAACTTTTTTCATGGACTTTGATTCATAAAAAAAAATAATAATAATAATAAAATCTCTCTCGTTATGCCTTTGTATTTCAAGTCGGTTTTCTTAGTAAACTATAGTATAAAAGTCTAAAGTCTAATCTGTCTCACAATTTTGTATGTGTTATTGTTGATTGTTGTGGAGTGTAGACCTTTTCCTTATGACTTGTTCTTCGCACGAGTCGTCTTTCTATGTTAGTTGGCATGACCAAAGAATTTCCAATTACTTTCTTTTTATAACGACATTTGTTGAATAGAAAACGTCCATACCATTCAAGGATGAGGGTTTAATTACTTAGACCAGTGTATTCTCCTAGTCGGTTGTCTTAATCAGATCCTACTACGTTCTCGCTGAATAGGTATCCAAGAAAAAGTCTCACAGAAGTTCCCATCAAATGAGATTAACGAGGATCAAACCCTCACCTCATTAGTAAAACACAGATATCTCACCATCGCCAGTTGAGTTGGATCATTGACTACTTTCCAATTACTATACACGAGCTAACCACATCAAACATCATTGTTTCAACTTCTTTTTAATTTAAAACTCCATAACCCGTTCAGTTAAGCCATTTCTTACGTATGAAAGCAGGTAAATCAACAAGTAGCCAATTTTTTATATCATCAGTTTTATTTATACAAAATCAATTTGCTGTTTACTCTTTATAATTATAATTTGTACATATAATTTCACTCCTTCCTTTAGGGCAGACTTTACTTTAAAGAATCGAATCCAAAACCTATGAGTAAAACCAGAAACGCATCAATTAGTTCAACTTTCATCATTTGCAATATATATGTTGAACAATGGTAGTTATGATATGATTTAAAAGACTTAATAAACATTAATCAAATTCGTTTAGGAAATGATATTTGTATCATCTTTTTTGATATTTTTACCATTATATACAACTTATACAGTAGACTGTACAAGTTATTAATGCATTACTGTAGTAGATGTATCAAATTATATGGTAAATATATCATCTCCCAATTCGTTTAGCTTGTTTGAATATGAAAAAGACAAATATAAAAGGTGCATGATTTAGCTGACTATACACAAAGAGGCAGGCTAGGCTGGCCTCATAATGTTTTCTGAATTTTTCTAGATTGTGGGGAGTCATTTATGGGTGCCCATTTGTCAAACTTTATATAAATAAATATTTATATTTATATAATATAATATATAATAAATATTTATATATTTCTATATTTCTCTTAACTAATCAATCAAATACCAATAAATACAAATCTGAAATCTAAAGTAGCTTTCTACCTTTGACGTTCAAAAAAAAAAAAAGCTTTCTACCTTTGACAGCTTGTATGTCAAATACCAAATACATATATCTTTACATATACAAATCCATCAAATAAAATACACTTTTAAACTAGTAAATACTAATAAAAAAAAAAGTATGAACTAAACTTTTTACTACTAAAACAAATGAATTTGTACACCCAAAATACTTTCTAACATAATGTCATGTCGAAAGCTTTCCTTCTATCCCATCTAAATCAACTGATTCCCTTCTACGACTTCTATTCTTTAGTAATCCATACAAGTTTTTAAGTTCCTTTCCTGTATGAAAGTTTTCCATACAAAATAAACCCGAATCAGTCGACTCTTCTTCTACGGTCCTAGTTGATCCGCTGTGCGATAACTTTGAAGGTAAATCAACTAACCCGTCAACCGAGCCACTTTGACTCAAGTTACGGGTCCTAGGAGCTCTAGGTAACCCGTCGTGTGTCGCTTTATGAGACACAACTCCATTTTTGCCACTAGTTCTACTCTCACTATTTGTTTGTAACGCGTTAATGACGGTCTTAAGAGCTCTAGTGGGCGAACCACGGTTTGATATCATAATCTCACCAATCTCGGCCGGGCTCAAACTAGCACCCGTCTGAAAAATCTCTTCAACTTGCGGAAACAACTTGTGTTCCTTGATTCCTAAATGACTACTAGCAAGATTCTTGAAAGATGAAAAATCACACAAAGCGAAATGTATGTGAACATCTATTCGACCCGGCCTAAGAACAGCCGGGTCGACAAGATCTTTGTTACTAACTGTAAAAACCATCACTCGCTCTTCACCACAACACGATATTATCCCGTCCATAAAGTTCAAAACACCCGATAAGCTAACAGCCGTTGACTTATCAACCAAGTAACGATCCAAATCCTCTACAACAATCATTGACTTACTTTTGGTTTGTAACAGAAGCATCTTTAGATCAGAATCATTAACCACCTTTGACAAATCTATGTCGTAAATATCGTAACACAAGAACTTTGACATTCCTGCGATAAAACTAGATTTCCCGGTTCCAGAAGGACCATAGAGCAAGTAACTTCGTTTCCAAACACGACCTAAACGATGATAATATTGTTTAGATTTCAAGAATGATTCCAAATCAGATTTCACCTTGTTTTTAAGCTCGATATCGATCATTGCTGTATCTATCGTGGCTGGATGTTTAAACCTAGTCGATACCCACCTCCCATTTTTCACTGGATCGTTTTCTGCATTGATGTATAGCTTAACTTCCTTAGTTTGATCAATTTCGTCTGCGATTTTATGAATGTGTTGAAAGTAGGAAGTTAATATCCTTCGTTTTTCCTTTCGTCGCATTTTAAGCACGAAACAATTGTTATCTAGCCTCCAAAAGATCCTAGACCCGAGAAACGAATCGAGAAAGACTTGATTGTGATCGATAACAAGAGTGATCTCATTCGGGTTATAATTGTTTCCGGAGAAAAGATTGACATAATCCGAGTCACCAGCAGATGGTAACGAATTAAGATACGTAACGATTTTGTTGAAAAGTGGATTTTCTTGCATATGTTGATTGAATTTTGGGATTTTGTAAAATTGGTGGGAGTGAAAACACTCCTCGACCAACCTCCATTGGTTCTGTAAAAACAGACCGATGGAGGTTCGTGATAATATTCTTGGAATTAACCAAAAACCAACTATTATGGTTAAGAACAAAAGTAAGATTATGAGAAACATGATGAGATGATATGATGGTTGTGTTATTATGATACTAAACAAAGATTATGAAGTATAAAGTGAAATATAAAAAAGTGGGTATAATTTATATGAAGAAAGAGTGATGATGTTTGAAAGGATCAGAAAGACGGCTATAGAGCCGGACCAAGAATGGCGAAAACGTTTAATGAGTCAAGAAAGACATATACACGGTATACGTAATTATAAGGGCCAAGAGATATGGCCATATGGGGTTGGGGGAGGAAACTTGTAAAAGACTATGATAATGATATTATAATAATAATAATAATAATAATAATAATAATAATGTATGGAAGTTAAAGTTGTTACACTTTTAAATTTAAATAGCAGTTGGCAATTTCAATTTATCAAGGACTCAAATAGATAAAAATCAAAGATTTACTTAAATCATTAAAAAAAACATAAAATCTTAATATCTTTACCATGAGAGGATGTTATCTAGTGACAATAATTTTGTGTATTATTGTTTCACTGCCATCTCTATCTCTAATATATAATACTAGATTAAACCCGTGCGTTGCACGGATAATTAAGTATTTTGTCATATAGACAGTTAAAAATAATATGCTTTCAATATAATTAAAATATTATTATATGAATATAAATATAAGTTTCCAACTTGAAACTAAGAGAAACAGTTTAATTGGATAAAATAAATAAATAAATAACCATAGATGGTATAAATAATGTGTTGAAATGAAGATAAACGTAAAAACAATAATAAAGGTATAATAAATATTTTTGAGTTGTATAATTTCTTATGTACATATCTATCTTCATGAATATCTTTATAGCCTTATTCATAAAAAAAGAATATCCTTGTAGCACAACTGTAATTTTTAATAAAAGATGCACATCTATAAACAATAAAATATTGAATTATTATTTTTGAATATAAATAGTGGTAACAACAGGTAGTCTTATATTATCTTTAAAAAGACACGAATAGTGTCATCCTATCCTATATGATTAAGTTTTTTTTAGCACAAATCAACATTAAAATAATATATATATAAAAATACAACGTTTTCATACGAAAATTTTAAAATGCAAATGTAAAGTACTAAACGTTGTTTTGTAATTTTTTTTTTATAAAAAAAATGATTTATAATGTATTGCAAGATAATGTACGCGGTATGAAACAATATATATTTAAAATAATGCATCGATTTTTGTATTTCATGTGTATTCATAAGGTTTTGACTTTATATTTGTATAATACATGGATATTATCGGTGTCTGCTAATTAGTATTATTAGTTACTGAATATCTATCGTAGTTTGCAAAAAGTAAATAAATATTAAGTTAGATCAAGTGGTTTGTGCATAATCTTGTCTTTGGCTTTTTATTTTTCTATTTAAAATTAATAAAAGCAAATGCTCACATATAAACGCTCACATATAAACGCCACGTAGTAGAAAATGATGACGTGGCGAATGAAGTGACACATGGGCACTGAAAAATAGAGATTTAATTGTCAAAATAATTATAAAAAATTACCAAAAGATAGCCACACAGGATTTAAAATATTCTCATTTATCACACTTATCAATTCCTTTTTAAAAGGCATTAAATAGCACACAATCATCATACAATATCAAAATGCGACTTTAGCTGACAATTAAGGAAGACAATGGATTGAATGCAATGTTTTAAAAACCACCAGGCTGCAGTCCATTGAACCGGTGACTGGTCGAATTACAGGTCTATCTGTAGCCAATTGTTTGTTTGAACTGTTTTTGGTTTGATTCGACCGAGTTTTTTGGTTGAGCCAGGTTGACCTGTTAACCCGAGTTTTAAAACTTAATTAAAAAAGAAAAACAAAAAGCCTATCTTTGAACCAAACGGGCCCGCATACATATTATGGAGTGACACTTAATTCTCCAAACTTGATACTTGTAACTGATCATGTATATATTTTTATTTGTATTTTTGGTGAAATTGAAAATAAAACTTTATTAAAAGTTAAAGTAGGTTATTATATATGATGAAAACATTACATATAAACTTTGATATGCATATTGAGTATTTCAACGATCGAAGTCCTAAGCAGTGAACAACGGATAGTGACATATTTGGCACGGATACACTGTCTTGTAAAGCCAACCTAAGGCATTGCCCTCTCCTCTACGTACTGTTTAAGGCAACCCAACCTTTCAATTCGCACCATATTACTTGAACCAACTCTCAACTTGGAACGGGCAGGCGAAAATATGTTAGACCCAACGAGCTAGCCCAAATCATGGTTTAAACCTACTTTCTTGTAACACCACTACTTCAGTTACAAGAAGCATAATTACCAATCCTGTTAGCAAGTACCATACTAGTGTACATTAACACACCTATATATATGATATATCCCTTCAATTCCTTTTGGTTTTCAATATATGGAATGGTATAAAAATCATGTTAAAAAGTAACAAGGATCAAGGACATTATTTTAATTTGTAGAGCATCTACAATGGAGAGTTAATCAAAAGCTTTTTTTGTAAAAAAAAAGTCTTTCAAAAGCTTTTTTTCCATTGGGATAGATGACTTATTTATTGAATAGGTTGAAGAACCTCAACCTATTGTTGAGAATAAACACTCTCTTTCATCTATTATTAATTACAATTTAATAGTTTTTGAGGTTTTTTTGAGCTTTTACCATTGGAGTAAAAGCTTTTTCAAAAGCTTTTTTATAAAAAGCTTTTACAAAAATTTTCACCATTGGGGATGCCCTTAACAAGCTAGGATCAAGTAAGGCCAAACGTACACATGGGCATTACGAACAATATTAATTATCCTAAGTATCAATTAACTACTATATTTGTAATGATATGATTTAATTACCAGTATATATAAAAAGCATGCATACTCGATACAATTACAAGTAGTTCCAACGCTTTTTTTATATATCATCAAACATTAGGACCTAGCTTGATTCGGTACACATTAATCGACATCCATTCAAGAATGCAGCTCATCAAAACACTCTTCGTGTTAGCTCTCTTTGCGACATTTCAAGGATGTAATTCAGAAGCAAACCAGCTCAGGGATGTCAAGACCTTAACTTCTGGCCCATCATCGTCTATCCTTTTTCAAGTCACTGGAAATATATATCCTGACGGGTACATAGACACTTACTTGTTCTTCCCTTTTTCTTTTTGTGATCAACTTGGTGAAATTTTGTGTTATTCAGTATATTAAAATGGGGTACGTTGTGTTTGACTGGCTACTATTTTTTTGATTACTTATCTTTAAGTTTAGTTAATGATTAAAGTAGCAGATCGATATGTTTATAAAAACAATATTGTTAGTAATTAAGCTTTTTGTTTTGCCCTATGTATATACAATATTCACGAATTTTGTGTTTTTCTCTTTGATCTTTTGGGCCTGGTTCAACATATTATTTGTTTTCACCTGTTACCAAATTTACTCATTTTGACTAGATATATACATTATGTACATAGGGGTATATATATATATATATATATTTTGTGTGTGTGTGTGTGTATAGGTATATATCTACACGCAAGTAACAGCACGTATGCACATATGTACTTATCATAACATTTCGTAGATTGATATGTATTTTCTTTGAGTGGTTTATGCGTAGCTTCCATAACCATGTACTTACAGTAAAAGATTTATTAATGATACTCAAACATGTCATTTTATGAAACATCTTAGTAAACTACTATTAGAAAAGTAAAAATTTGTTGTTAGTATTTTATTTTTTCTATGAATAAATCAACTTCGTATGTATGTGCAGGTACTATTATGTGACAGTGAACCTAGGGGATCCACCAAAACCTTACGAGTTTGACATTGACACTGGCAGCCATCTCACTTGGGTTCAGTGTGATGCACCTTGCCGGCAATGCCTCCGTGTAATTCTTCTCCTTGCTAGTCCCCCCCAAAATTTTAATCTTAAGCACATATACACATAATAAGCCTTCCTAAAACCATTACCAACGACAAAGCATGCCATTTTGATTTTTTTTTTTAACAATAGACACACACGGTCTTCATTGTTGTCCCGGTCTCACAATCACTTGATTAATTAAGCACATAAGCACATCATCTTATTAGTTATTACCTTAATTATGTACACCTTTGATACCACTAGTACTGCTACTACAAGGCTAGAGGTTATTGGTATAACATGTTTTACTCAGTTATGCAATCAGCTGACAACTATATTAAATATTATTTAGACTAGGCAAAAGATGAGAAATGTGTATATCCATGTAACAAAATTAGGGCTGACAATCGGGCCGGGTTTTGGATGGCTGCTTGATATTTACTCAACCCAAACCAAGCTGACTAAATAAATTTCAATTCTAACATGAACCTTCAACGACACGACCCATTTGACATGATTAACAATCTGGCTAGACAAGTTAGTGGGTTATTTTGGGTCATATGGGTTGATTTTAGTCAAAAATGTTTCAGGTTATTTATATAAAAGCAATTTTTACTGAAAAAAGTTTGGATTGATGGGTCAGTCAGTTTACCAAATGAACCCGAACATGGCCTAAAAACAATTTTTGGTGGGTTGACATGATGCCCAGTTGCGATCACACAACCCTAACCCATTTACTTGTGTCAAATTCAATTCAGGTTTTAGTAAAAATTAAGAGTATCATTATGAAGCAAGATTTTCTGAAAAAAACATATGAAGGATTTTTTGTTTGGTTTTGCAGGCTCCTAACCTGCCTTATAAACCTGTTACTGGAACACTTCTGGCATGCGAGGATCCATTGTGTGCAGAAGTTCAATGGCCAAAAATACCTCATTGTGGGTCTCCACACGAGCAGTGTGACTACTATCTAACATATGTCGATGGTGGATCATCTCTTGGTATAGTGATAAAAGACCCATTTTCCTTGCAATACACCAATGGAACTGTAACCAACCCGCATCTTGCATTTGGGTTAGCCTCTGTTTGTTGTTTTTTTCTTCTTCCGAACAGTTTTGATTTACTTACAAATTTAAGGAACTGATTTCGTTATGCATGCACGCATAATTTATAGCATCTTAATTGGTGTCATATATACATTCAGGTGTGGTTACCATCAGTCACATCCAAACCCAGCGACTCGGCCTTTTGTTGATGGGATTCTTGGTCTAGGCATGGGCAAAGAAGGCATCTTAAGCCAGCTACAAGAACTTGGTGTAATAAAAAATGTAGTGGCTCATTGTCTTAGTTCACAAAGAAATGGATATCTGTTTTTTGGGGACGAGTTAGTCCCTTCAACTGTCGTCTGGACACCCATGGTGACTTCAGCCGATTTAGTGTGAGAATTTTTTCTTTTATAGCTCTTAGATAGATATGATTATTCTACGGTTTATGAAATGTGAAAACTTATCATGAACTTATCCGCATAATCTTTCCAGGAAACGATACTTCTTGGGAGTTGCCGAGCTGTATCTTGGTGGATTAACAACTGGGAAGAAAGATCTCCGTATAGTGTTTGATAGTGCAACTACCTATACTTTCTTGATTCCTGAAGCTCACAAAGCTCTAGTTTCTATGGTGAGGGAAACTGTCACGACATCAAACGCATTATTTATTTATTTATTTAGATTTTATTATTATTACTTCGTATTATAATTTGTTGTTAAAAAAAAAGAAAAAAAAGGGTCATCCATAAACATGGTTGCAGCTTGTGGAAGACATAAGAGACAATTTCCATCCGATTGATACTGTATATGATGAAGAGTTGTCACTCTCAGTATGCTGGAAAGGCTCGACACGTTTCCATTCGATTGACGAAGTGAAACACTTTTTTAAGCCGATAGTGTTGAGTTTTGAAAATGGACAGAATTCATGGTTTGAGATGGACCCTGAAGCATATCTAGTCATTACTGTAAGTAGTCCTTCCGTCCTATCATATGATCCAACTTTTCTTTTTGTATGTGTGCCTGCATAATATATATACTTGCAGAAAGAGGGAAATGCTTGCCTTGGGATCTTTAATAGTGAGGATATGGGTGCCCCTACTATAAATCTGATTGGAGGTATATATAACAATCAATTGTCCCAACAAAATTATCATCTTCTATCAACTACATATTATATAAAGTTGCTTCTTTTTTTTTAATTTTATTTTAAATTTTAACTTGGTATTAATTTGCAGATATGTCATTTGTTGACAAAGTAATTGTTTATGACAATGAAAATCAAAGGATAGGATGGACTCCTGCAGATTGCAATAACCTCCCAAGTCTATAAAATTTACACCCAAATTAGTACTCGCACACTTATGCAACATTTCTGATCGAAAATGTCAAACTTACAGTTATGATTATTGGTGCTAAGTAATTAAGTTGACCATTATTATATTATATTATATTATATTATCTTAGTTAATTAATGTATGGATGTTTGAATGCTTTGCAAAATTACTTACTACTTGAAGTTGTTGTAATAATGAATTAATTATTTTAGAGTATTTGATGGAAGTATATACATTACTAATATTTGTATTAAGATATTATGTTACTGGTTTTTAATAAGGTAGGTAGTGTTATATGTTTTCTGAAAAAAAAAGAAAAAGAATTAATATCAATTGAAATAAATGGCTACAATAAAGTACAGTAATTTTTCTTCCTTTCATAAAACAACCAAAATGACTATCATTTTGAAAAGGAAGATCATATTAGTATCACATGAGTTAGTAAACTTAACATACAATACAAACTTTATAACATGTTGTATATGTTTTTAATACGCATCAATAGTAAATTAATCAAAATACATGGTATTTTTTTTATCGATTCCCTTTTGAAAAGGGCAAATTGCCTAAAAAGACAATTAATGTTTTTTTTGACAATAAAGGGTAAGGTTAATTTTGCAAAACATAAAGAGATCACTAATCAGGTTGACATAAATAAAAGAGTAGCACCATCAAATCATCATCGTAAACCATCACGCTAGAACAATTTTTACCCCCTTATATATTTCATTGATTAGTGATTCCTTTATTTGTTTTAAAATGATTAATGACTCATTTTATTATCTCAAAATTTAAATTACTTCCTTATTGGAAAAAAAAAAACATTAATTGCCCATTTAAAAACGAACATACAAAATGATACACATACATGATCTTTACTAGAAGTTAATTTATAGTTGTACAGGCTGATATGATGTGTATTAAATGTGTTAAGTTTTAATTACTATATTCGTAATGATTTACTGGTATATACTCTTAATTTGTATATCATTACAAGTAGCTAGTTCCAATATATACTCTTTGTATATATATATATCATCATCATCAAAATCAAATAGCAATAGCAATATATATATATATATATACATTGGACATTGAAGCTAGGATCGATGCAGTTGATGAAAACAGTCTCCTACTTGTTAGCTTTCCTTACGACATTTGGAAGATGCTTCTCAGACGGAAATAATAATCATCTGATGATCAAGGATGTCAAGACTTTAACTTCTCCACCGTCTATCTTTTTTCTAGTTACTGGAAATGTTTATCCCGATGGGTATATATATGATGCTTCTTCTTCTTCTTCTTCACTTTTTCCTTTTTTAGACATTTACATTTTTGCACAACTAATACAGAAGAAGTGGTGTTTTTTGTGTTGTTTTTTTATGTTTTTATTTTTTATGTTATTAAAGTAACATATATATATATATCTGATCATAAAAACTACTCGTATATTATTAACTTTGATAATAAAGCGTTTTCGTTGACCTATATATACACTTGTAACTTTTGTGTTTTTCTTCTTTTTCTTTTTAATCTTTTGGGCTATTCAAGTCAAGTATTCAATAAATATATCAAATTGAGTATAATAACAAAACGAAATGATTCACAAGGGTTGCGTTGACCGTCATTGTTTTTCTATTACTTTTATTATTTCAAGTATTAGATATATATATATATATATATGATCATGAAAGTTATATCATCATAATATCAAGTATTATTATATATATATATAGCTTTTGGAGCAGAACAATTTGATAAGTTGTAAATTTTTAATAGCTTTAACCCATTAAACGTTTATAAACTGTCATTGTATTTGTGTTAATAAATTGATATTAAATTTAAAATTGCATTTATCATATTGGTTATTCTGAGAAAAATAAATTAACAAAAACAATGAATAACTTGGCATGTTAATAGTACAGAACTTATAATCATGTGTTCAACTCTCTATAATATATACTTAAAACATGTCCGTCCTTTCACACAACATTTTAATACGATCGTATAACTTTTTGAATTTGGTGTCACTGTCTTGTAAATTATTGTTCAGATGTTCTGCATGATCAAGAAGTGGTCGGATATGCATATGAGGTGTTCCTTTATTCAGGTTATTCGGAAAGGAAGTGTCTTTTTACTAATTAAGATGTATACAATCTAACTCGGATATCCAATGACCGGTTTTGAACCTTTCCTTGACACCATCAAGATTGTACTTAATTAGCGGAATTCAAACTTGGAATCTCTATATTAACTGGCTACGCCACTTTGACTGGTTACATGAAAAGTTTGAAATTAGTAATTGTTTTTGTTTTATATAAATATATCCAGTACGTTGTATGTATATGCAGGTACTATTATGTGACGGTGAACCTAGGGGATCCACCAAAACCTTACGAGTTTGACATTGACACTGGCAGCCATCTCACTTGGGTTCAATGTGACGCACCTTGCCAGCAATGCCTCCGTGTAATTCTTCTCACTTGGGGTTCAATATATATATATATAAATATAAAGAAGGATTAACTTATGAAAACAACATATATATGAATTATCAATTTATGTTTGGTTTTGCAGGCTCCCAACCTGCCTTATAAACCCGTTACTAGAACACTTGTTGCATGCGAGGATCCATTGTGTGCAGCAATTCAATGGCCAAAAATACATCATTGTGAGTCTCCAGATGCGCAGTGTGACTACTATCTAAAATATGTGGATGGTGGATCCTCTCTTGGTTTAGTGATAAAAGACCCATTTTCCTTGCTATACACCAATGGAACAGTAATCAACCCGCATCTTGCATTTGGGTGAGCCTCTTTTTGTTATTTTTTTCAAACAAGTTTGTTTTAATTTATTTACGAAATTAAGGAAATGATCCAAACATAATTGGTTTCATATACATTCAGGTGTGGTTACCATCAGTCACATCCAAACCCAACGACTCGACCTTACGTTGATGGGATTCTTGGTCTAGGCATGGGCAAAGAAAGCATTTTAAGCCAACTTCAAGAACTTGGTATAATAAAAAATGTAGTGGGTCACTGTCTTAGCTCACAAAGAAATGGATATCTGTTTTTGGGAGACGAAATGATCCCTGAAAGTGTGGTCTGGACACCCATGGTGATTACAGACGAATTAGCGTGAGATTTTGTTTTCAATTTTCTTGCACATATCATAATATATGATTTTATCGCAAATTATAAAGTGTCAAAACATATCATATACTTTTGTACATACTCTTTCCAGGAAACGATATTATTTAGGATTCGCCGAGCTATATGTTGCTGGAGTGACAACTGGGAAGAAAGAACTCCGCATAGTGTTTGATAGTGCAACTACCTATACTTACTTCACTCGTGAAACTGTCAACACTATAATACATATGGTGAGGGAAATGATCATATGACATCAAACGCATTATCGATTGATTGTAATGCTTTAGTTTCACCCTAATCTCACGTCGGGACTAATTAACATTATCCAAAAACATGGTTTGCAGCTTGAGGAAGACATAAGAGACAATTTCCATCCGATTGATACTATAGTTGATGAAGAGTTCCCACTGTCAGTATGTTGGAGAGGCTCAACACCTTTTCGGTCCAATCACGAGCTCAAAAACTTTTTTAAACCCCTAGTGTTGAATTTTGAAAATGCAGAGAATTCATCGTTTGAGATGGGACCTGAAGCATATCTAGTCATTACTGTAAGAAGTCCTATGAATTGAACTTCAAAACAATTTTCTTTCTTTTTGTGTGTGCGGGCGCGCAGGGGCGGTAACAGGTGTGGGCAGGGTGGGGCAGTGACCTGAAAATATAAATTTTGTTATGAATTCTTTTTGGATTTTTTTTCTTTTCTATTGAATCGCCCTTATGCGTGTGCAAAAAGTTCTAACATACGCATACATTAATTGTTGCAGAAATTGGGAAATGCTTGCCTTGGAATCTTTTATAGTGATGATATTGATGCCCCTACCATAAATCTGATTGGAGGTAAGATATAACTTAGAGACAAATTAGTCCAACAACATCATCATTTTTAAGTACTATACATGTATTATAAAGTTGTTTTACTTTTTTAGTTGATATTTGCATTTGCAGATATATCATTTGTTGACAAAGTCATTATCTATGACAATGAAAATCATAGGATAGGATGGGCTCCAGCAGATTGCAACAGCATATAAACACCCAAACTACTACAAATTAAAGAAGAAATGTACTACACAAAGACTTGTGATACATGTCAAATTTACAACTGATATTGGTGCTAATTTGACCATTATATTAGTTAAATTTATGAATTTTTTTTATTGAAGTACTTATTACTTGAGGTTGTAAGAATGAATCATTTTAAAGTATTTGATAGCAATGTTTTATCTTTATTTCTCTGCCTTGTTGGAAGTCAAAGTAAGACTATCCACAATGGGGATGTTTATGGGAGATCTATGGTGAGATGGACGATGTTTGTGGGGAAAGTATTGTTGTGGGTGATGACATGGAAGGTGTCCATCCATGAGTGTTTGTAGGGAAGGATTGTGAAGGATAAAGAGTGATGATGTTTGTGTGTACATATATATTAAGGGGATAACTTATATGATGTTAACAGTATATAGTTAGGTGATGTTTGTGAATGTTTGTGTGGGGAAACATTAAAATCAGGG
>JAOXNX010000026.1:21322622-21332774 GCA_028566075.1 Solidago caesia | reverse complement strand
CTTAAAACACTATAGTTATAATCAATTTAACGTGTATATTATTCTAGCCGTGCATCGCACATGGTATAATCTAGTTGTAGAAATTTTTTCGATTTCAAATTTGTATTTTTTTTTCTAATTTAGATTTTCTTTTTCCATTTAATATTTTAATTAGTATTAAGTAATTCATTAACAATTATGATAGGAGGACTTGAAGAACTAGGATTAGAGTAGAGGAATAGGATAGGGTAAGTTTGTTTCGGTAGCTTAGATTGACATCTTTTTCCATATGACCCTGTTGAAGGACGCTTGTGATGGTTTGGCCAGGAGAAGAAGTTGTCCCAAACCAAGGTGCCTCGACGCTTGAGATGGTTTAGTCAGGAGAAGATGTAGGCTTATTGAGGGGCGATGATAGAATTTCGAATGTCCGTAAGGAGTTTTTGCTTATCGGAGGACATGGCCTAAGAGAGGAAGGCATATGGAAAAAGGTTACTTAGATTTTACTTTTTTTGGTTTTGTTTAGGGATGAGCAAGAAGTCCCAAATCCCGATCCCGTCCCGGTACCGTCCCAATACCGGTACTGAAAAGTGTTACCGAATCCCGTTCGGGATCGGTACCGGTACCCATTTTTTTGAAATTTCAGGATCGGTACCAATCGGTATCGGTACCGGAAAAACCCCAAAATCCCACAAAAGTCCCGTAGTCCCGTAATACTCCATGTTTTCAAATCCCCCTACAATATTCTAAGGCCCAGTCAATTAAAACCCATTACACTTTCCATGTATTCTAAGCCCATCTCATTTGTCTGTAATACTCCATATGACTTTTTGATCAGAAACTCCATAGTCTTTTGGTGAAATTCAAATGTGAACTCCATAGTCTTTTGCAAAATGTTTTGTCAGATGGTGAAATTGAAATGTGCCCATAGTCTTTTGCAAAGTCAGATGGTTTAATGCTTTTGGTATTTAATCTATGTAAGTGTATGTTATATTGTTATTGTTATAGTCTCTATATCATGTTATTTTTTTTATATTAACTAGTATTTTTACCCGCGCGTTGCGGCGGAACACATTTTTTTCACGATAACATTTTGGATACAATGTATTCACACATTTGTCCTCAATAGGAGTTGAACCTCGTACCTGTTGGTCTATATATGTTCTAACTGGGATACAATCAGGCCAAAGTCCATTTGGCTATCACATAGAAGACTTTAGCTTGTTTGATCAAGGTCAAGGTTGCTGATAAACTATTAAGCATGATGTCAATAAAAGAACAGCAGTCATACTAAGGTTTATTGACTCTACTCCATATTATAGAACTTCCATTTATTTTTAATCTAGGCAAGTGTTGCCTGTTTCAAATCTCCAAACACCTTAAAGTCGTAGTTAATGTAATGAGCATTGTAATACTATATATCATACATTTCTCAATAGGAGCAACAACACAACACGCTAATATATCATTCATTTAACCATATACACCATCATAATAGAAAGCATCCTCTTCCATTGATTTAGATTAACAAAAATAAAAGACCATTAAGAATACTGGTCATTCCACACAATAACATGCATTAACAGAACACCCAAAAGAAAATCTTTAAAAGCTTTACTTACATCAATTATCCTTAGGAACTCTATCTTCCTTGCTTGACGAAAAATGTCAATTTATACCATCTTCACTGTCATGACCGAAAGCTTTAACCATGGAGGCATTCACATCTAGTTACATGATAAAATCACATTAAAATAATCAATCCAAGTTCGAAAATAATAACTAATAACAACTTATTAGCACAAAGCATTGTTAATTATGCAGTGCTAACAATATGATCACGAATAATATGTTTACATCAAATTGTTTCTCTTCTATACGCCACATACATAAAAACATATAAACCACAACATATAATTCTTGAAAACGCCATCAACAAATTAGCCGACCATCTCAAATTGAAAAATCATCGTAAATAATTAGTAATAATAATAAGAAGAAGAAGAAGAAAAGGAACCTTGCCTGTTTTGATTCTTCCGGCTTTTCAACATCATCATCATCATCAGCCGTATCACTCAAATGCAAAACAAAGTTGCTATCATTCTCGATGGATTGATGAAGAGATTAGAGAGGGAAGAGATAAATAAGTAATACAACATATCTCTAAAACTTTCCTTGTATCTTTGTGTAACCCAAAGTTGCTATTTAGTATATATAAATATAAGTAAAGTAGTGAAGCAAAGAAACAAACAAACCTGCAAGGATAGGATCATTGATACTATTATCATCATAATCGACATTATAATCGGAAGTATTTGTAGATATTTGGAAAATCTTGTGTCTTTGGAAAGACCTAATCCCATACTATCATTACCTATTTTCAGATTTTACCAAAACGATTTACAAAAAAAGTTATAGCTTCTTGAAAATTGCCAAAACCCATTTTTGACTACAGCACCAAAAAAAAAATGGAGGGAGGTGAGTTTCGAACCTGAGACCTCCCCCATGAGAAGCAAGTTCCTAACCACTACACCAAGTTCTTGTTTATGTTATTATTTTGTATATCTTCTATTTATATTAAAAACGCATGTGAAGACAAAACAGGCTACTGTTCACAATCCATTTGCTTTAATATATAGAGTAATATATCTATTATTTAATTTCTTATTATTTAATATCTATATTATTTATATATTAACTAATAATATATTATTTTTTTAATATATTATAAAACATTTAGTCTTTCCATCTTTCTCAAAAAAGAACTTAACCAGTCGTCACTCACCTCTCACGTCTTGTCGTCGCCACCATCGTTCCGCTGCATCGCGCGGGTAATCTTTTAGTAACACAAACATTGTAATGTACTATAACATAGGGTAAATTACATTTTCCATCCCTGAAGTAGGCACGATTTTCACTTTTCATCCCAGAATTGAAAAAATAGCAACAAAAAAAAAACCTTGAACTTGGAAATTTTTCAATTTTTGTCCCCGTAACTAACGGCGTTAGATTTTCTCCGTTCAAGTGAGACTATTTCCTTCATTTACCAGCCACCAATCAGACATACACACGAATCAGACAAAAACCAAAAATCAAATACTTATAAAAATCCCACATACCCATATATATTAGCTCTTAGATTTCTCTCTCTATCTTCCATTCAATTAAGAAACCAAAACCCACATATATAGAACTCAAATTGATACTGATTTCATTATCATCAACCGCACACCTACATAGATACATATTTCTCATTTTCATTACTCAAGAGTAAATAATAATAATAATAATTAAGTATTAGAGATTGGAATGATAAATATATAATGGCATATGAATTTATATGTACAAGTATTCATTGTATCATCGTTGATCAAAATCAGAGAAGGAAATAAATCAGAAGGAAAAAATAAAACCAAAGATGGTGGTCGACGGTTATAACAGCCGGATTTTGGTGGTGGTGGTGGCCGGATCTTGGTTGCATCTCCACCTCATTCTTGTTAGAAATCCCCATCAATCTAATTACTTTTTCGACCACTTCCAATGGAAAACCCACTTCATTCTTGCTATTTATAAGTATCTGATTTTAGGTTTTTGTTTGCTTGTGTGTATGTGTGCATGTCTAATTGGTGGCTGGTATAAACATTCAAGAAGAAGAAGAATAATAAAGGAAGGAGAAAAGGGGATGGTAATAACGAAAATAGCCTCACTTTAACGAAGAAAATCTAACGACGTTAGTCACAGGGACGAAAATTGCAAAAATTGCCAAGTTCAAAGTTTTTTTTTGCTATTTTTCCACTTCTGGGATGAAAAGTGCAAATTGTGCCTACCTCAAAGACGAAAAGTGTAATTTACCCTATAACATAATCTAAGAGGGGTCATAAATTCATAACGCCCTCATCATCCACACGATGTTGTACATCATGCTAGTTTTCCTTGTATGCGTCTTAATTTTGGGCAATATACTGAAAATACCCCAAAGATAAGTATATTAATATAGTATAGATAAAAAAAAAAAAAAGTAAGTCGTTGATGGGGTTGGGTGGGGGTGGGGGTGGAGGGGATTTATTTAACGATAAAAAAACGGATAGTTGGGTGGTGAGGGAAACCGAGACCACGCTCCCCATTTGGCTCTCCACCTATGCGGTGCCGGCCGGGCAGGACGATGTTTCCCACGGTTCCGGACTGGTAACTAACTGGTCACCGGGGGGGGCGCACTCTGACTCCCCTTATGAGATAAAGTTTTTTTTTAATGGCATGAGATGCGAATAAGTTAATCAATTTATTTTTCTTATATAGGTATTTGCTCAAGTGTGGATATTAGGTGGAAATGTTTTACTGGATCATATGTTGTGTGACTTGTACATGTTGGTACCAATGTGGTACTGGAAGGTAAGGGTTCCAATCGCAACCGTTGGATTAGGCAGAATAATTTGGTTGTTTCTTGAGATGGTCGTTCAAACTCGAAGATCGTAGTCTATTACTTGGAAAGTCGTCGCAGCCTATTATTGCTCATCAAGAAACCCACCTGTAGTCTGTTACAGGTGCCACATTTATTTTCATGTTTTATTTCAATACAACTACTACTTTCATATTAATTTCGATAAATTTCCATAATTCGGATAAAATTTCATACTCCATAATTACAATAGAACTACCAAGTTCTATCTACAACTTTATTTTTACCAATGTTTTAAAAACTGGATTTTTCGTCGAACCGGTCGGACCGGTTGGTTATATATATATATATTATTTTTTTGTTAAATTTTTAATAAAAATGCGTTGTTACAATCCACTCAAAAATAATACCAAATAGTTATAATCCAAAGAAAAAATATATGTTTTAATGTTCACAAACAACTTAAAATAACATTAAAGTATACACATCATTATAAAAATTTTAAAAAAAAACACCCAAAACCGGTTGAACCGGAAGGTTCACAATAGTGAAATAAAATGGCCAAAAAACCGGGGTTAAAAAACCAGCTACCCAACCGCGAACCGGTCCGACCGGTCGAACCGGCCGGTCCGGTCTGGTTTTTAAAACATTGATTTTTACTAGTATAATTACAGTTACAATTAATGTGAACTTGTTTTATGATAATGAAAAACTAAACATCATTTATAAACCCTTATAAAAAGTTTATAACCTTTTATATTATTTACTTACTTACATTTTAATATGCAAAAAATCTAAATTATCTTTCACAATTTAACACATACTAGGGATTCTTGTTACCAATTAGATTAAATTTTTCGATTTTCTTAATTATCTATAATACTTTATAAAATTTCTCTACCCTGTTGAAAAGTTAAAATTTTAGATATGCGATATACTTATTTTACCCTTCAAATATATGGAAATGATTGATAACCTTTATAAAAGTCAAATCCAATTATTTATCTTGATATTATATAATTCAAACCATATTCTTTTAAGTTAAGATGATTTTGATAATTTAGAATTCAAGGAACACATCACTCTGTCATTATTTATAATCAGTGATCTTGTAAAAAAAATACAAATCGGTAGCGGCTAAAGTATTTAACTACCAGCGTGAATCACCATAAAAAGTTGTCGGATGCCACTGATAGAAAGTATTTACTCCCGTCTCATTGCGTGACACTATTCTAGTCACATTTAGTAATCAACTTAATTTTAATATCTATTTCTATTTATAACTTACTATGTTTTAATTCTTAATAATAAAACCATTTAGAATATGATTTACAAAATACGTTAAGTTACTATTATTTTAAAAACACATAAAACATTATAAGTTAATTTTTATAACTTAAATTTCTTATCTATACATTTATAAATAATTATTATACTGCAAAACATAAGTTTATTGATTTAGTTTTTTACGTCATATTTTTTTCTCATTAACTTCTATCACACTCGGTAGCCACGATAAAAAAAAAAACTATAAGATATACGTATCCTGCTGCATTGTATATGTAGGTATCCTGCAAGTATAAACAAATAACGCTTCACGTGTGAAGAGTAAAAAATAATCTAACAACTAAAATATATACTCCGTACTAAAATAATAGATGGTCGGTAATTGTAGGTTAAACATAAACTTTATCAATGAATAAAATCTAACAAATCATAAAATAAAAATAAATCTCATAACCTGTTTAATTAATAGTAACAACATTTTTATGCAAACTGTACGTACGTAAATACAAAATTCATAACATTATCTCGTACTTAATTATGAATCTATCATATAATTAATGGAAAAAACATAGGAAAATCTGCCATATATGGTCTTGTTTTTCTTTTTGGTCTACATATATACATATACATATAGATATAATATTAATATTATATATATATTTTTTTTCGAAATGCATACATAATTAATGTAGAGAAACTTAAACATAATTATCGATCAGCAGCGCATGACACAATCTTAGCCACCTTAATCCCAAAACATTTCGACATTTGTTTCTCGATCTGTTCTAATCTATCGCAACATCTAATCTAAATTTAAACTAAAAAAAATGCAGAAAACCTCCAAATTCCGGTGGAGGAAAATTGAGATCGAGTTCTAGAGCTAAAGATTTCTCTCCTTTCGTCTCAGATCTGAAGTCGTTTGGACGGCTACATTTCTTACTATTATTATTATTGTTGTTGTTGTTGTTGTTGTTAATGATATCATCGAAAGTCTTTTGTGGACGTCGACACATAACAGCCATTGGAAATGAATAACGCGGCGATAGGCTAAGCTCGAGGGCTTCTGGGGGAAGCTGCTGATGTCTCTCGTTTGGAAGCAACAAACTAGAATGAAAATTTGTTTTGGCTTTGGCCCCACGAAACTGAATAGCGGCAGCATCATAAGCGCGAGCGGCTTCTTCTGCGGTATCAAAAGTACCAAGCCATACACGACATTTTCTACCGGGGTCCCTTATCTCGGCTGCATAACGGCCCCAGGGGCGCTTTCGGACACCACGATAGCGTGTCTCGTTTGCGCCATTGGTGGTGACCGTTGTTTTGGCATCGCGAGGAGCCATTGGGAAAAAAACAGATGGCCGATGATGAAGTTGGGTTATGTAGTCGGAGGAGGCGCTTTGGCTTTGTGTATGTGACATATTTTTTTGGCTCCTGGTCCGCTGCCTAAGGAACAGCTTTTACATCCCACATATAAACTTTTACTTATGTGAACATAAAGTTTGGAATAAAGAACAACAAAAAGAACAAGTTATTTTCTGTTGAGGGCTCCAATTATGTAACAATATATATTATTTGCACTATAAAACTTAAATCTTGCATTTTAGCCAAAGAAAGTACCGACCGTGAATAGTTTATGACATTTCGTGGTTATTATTCTTTTAATTAGTTAGGTTTGGTAACAGCATTATCAATATCGATAGGGTCTTTCAAGATATCAAGTCTTCTAGCTTCTTGTGGTATAAGAATAAAAGAAAAAATTGCTCAATTAGTACTTGGGAAGATTGGTGTGAATTTAAATTAATAAATATGTTCATTGTATGTTTTTGCCACTCTTCACCATTGTGAGAGTCGGTAGGTGTGAATAATAGTGAACTTTCAAAAATATATATATACATATACTTTTGGTTAACGGTTTTCTAACAATTTTCAAGGGTTTCTTACAATATTTTTAGGAGTTATCAGCGATATCCAATATTGAAAGTTATGTGTTATATTCGTGTTAGTTCAAAAAACACTAAGTTGATGTATCATATTATTTTATTTGCTTACGTACCTATTGTTTGTTTAATTAACACTAATCGGAAGCTTTATTTGGATTAATGCACAATTTCTTTTCATTTTTTTTGGGTAAAAAGTATCACTAGCTCTGGTTCATTTTATATATTAATGCATGATTTCAAAACGCATGTTTTTGCAAGCTCTTCTAGTCTTGTATACATATTAGTTATCTGTATGTTAAATATTTTGATCTAAAAATGGAGTGCAAATGTATAAATTTAAATAGTTTTTAAACAAATTAAGGTCGATTGATGTTTTGAATAGTATTGAAAAAAATGTAGACATAAAGTTGATAGTGTGTTTATATAACGAACTATTGATACAATTATACAAATCTTTTTTAAGAGGAGTAAAATGAGAATCAATTTGGTATTGCTTCTCAAAAGGGATAATTGGGTGTTGCATAAGGTCAGGTGTACTAAAAACAAGCATAAAATTCTACGAGGACCATATAGCTAATTAAAGTAAATATTTAAAATGCGTTTGTTTGACGACATAAGCGTTTTGATTGTGTGGGAAACTAGGAATTATGGACATACTATCAAGGGACCCGCTGCTCCTCATTTTCAGACACACGATTTATATGCCCTTTATATTTTTGGTTAAAGATAGCGTTTCATGTCCCTACTATTTTTCAATCATCAAATGAATGTATGAAATATTGTACGATGCTGTTGAAAATAAAGTGAATATTGTACGACCTTTAGTATACAGGTCCGTATAATGCAGCGTAAGTAACTTTTTGTCAAAATTATTTAATAATGGTTGTCGCATAAAAAAGATAACGCAATTTGTTAATATTTATAATTTCATGAAATTTAGTTATAAATAATCAATAATATTTTGGATGTATTTCAAATTTTTTAAAGTCCATTTATTTTTATAAAACATTTTTTATGTTATTTTCAAAATTAAAATCAAGAAAATATCATCTAACAAAATAAATTGATAATTAAATGAGTTAATTATAGACATACGATTTATATGCCCTTACATTTTTGGTTAAAGATACCGTTTCATGTCCCTAATATTTTTCACTCATCGAGTGAATATTGTACGATGATGTTCAAAAAAAAAGGTAAATATTATACGACCTTTAATATATAGTCCGAATAATGCAGCATAATAAGTTTTTATTAAAAAAATTTAATAATGGTTGTCGTATGTAATTTAACTAGATTATTGTCTCGCGTAATACGCGAGTGAACATATGTAGCTAATGATATGTTAAGTTTTTATAATATCGTATATTGATCATAAGTATAGATTAGAATATAAAAAAATGATGATGCTATTAGTTTATTTTTTCTGTAATCTATACTTATCAATTTGCGATATTATGAAAAATTAACATATCATTAAATAGATAAGTATTACGCGAGACAATAGCTAATAAGGAATTATTGTGAGCAATTAAAAGTTAAAGTATTTAAGTTGTATTTTAACATATTTAAAGTTAATGACAACATTATCAAAATGTTCAAAAAGTTAAAAATCTTTCATTAAAATTTGGGTTTTGACAATGTTTTGTGTTGAATGTTGATGTCATCATCAATGTATATGTCATAATTGGGGTTTTGAATAAGGCAACCTTTTTCTTTTGCATTTTTTTTTTCAAGTATATCAATATAAGTCATTAGATCTTACAACAATTCCAGCTATAATAATAACATATGTTTAATCTATAGAATGTATTGATAGTCCCCGAATATAGCACTAATTTGAATCCTACCATAAGCCATTAAGATATAACATGCACAATAGTTGGAAAAAAAAACACACGTATAACCAAAAAAATAATGATTGTTGTTAAAGTTTAAATAACAATGCATAGAAACATCAAACCAAGACATAAGTAAAGAAATTCTATAAATTGCTTTAGGAACCCAAAAAAATTTAAATTTTTAAGAAAACATGTGAATAAATCGGCATTCTAATTCTAGGATGTCATTCATGATAATATTTAATTGTTATGCTGAAGAAAAAAAAAATATACATTTCAGGTGAATCGAATGAAAAATTAAAAAAGAATCAATAACTTACTTGCAAATTGTATTTCAAATTTCTTTAAATTTCTAAGCCACTTGCAAAAGAGATAGCTTAAACACGTCAAGACTCATAATATGACAAACTTTTCATTATTTTATTCAACTTATCAAACATCTTGGTTCATCTAATATAAAACAAAAATTATTACTAAGGTCGGTCCCTAAGGAGGATTTCTTGCTCGTCATCATATCTTGTCGTGGCTGTCATGGTAGGCACCACCCCTTTCATGGGGTGGTCGTCGTCTTTCAATGTCAAAAAAACGAAACCAGAAGACGAGTGGGTGTAAGCATTTGTGGCGCGTATGTGTGTGTCTGTTTAATTATATTTTATTGGGGATGAGATGATGAAGGGGGTATGATAGGGAGGGGGTAGTTCTTGGGTGTGTCTTG
>JAOXNX010000026.1:21241935-21253874 GCA_028566075.1 Solidago caesia | reverse complement strand
CGTCTACCTACAAGTCATTACCATTTAATCATTTAAGAAAACTGGTTACAGGCTTACAGCCATGGACACACAATTGAAAATTGCAAAATAGTTGTAGACTTGTAGGCTTGTAGCACTAGCTTGTGATGGAAAACAAGCCCATCTTCTTTTTGGCCCATTTAAAATAGCCCAGGTAGCTGGCCTCTCTCAATCCCACAGGCCACAATATACGTAAATACGTAATGGTAAAAATGTAAAATAGAAAATGCTTTTCTGTACAGAATATGCGAGTTAGAGTCCTTCACTATTCAAGATCCATAGGATGTAAATCTAGTATATAACTAAAATAAATAGTGTAAATTAAGATTCGATAACATTTTACCTCAAATAATACAATCACCCTTCCCCCCCTTTTTTTGAATTTCCCGCCGGGACATATCTTCACTCACTCTTTTCAGAAAATCGATCGGAAAACCAAGAATCAGATAACGCTGTCGACGTGATGGCGTCGACGTCAGCTCCTCATGTATCATCATCATCATCTAGAATGAAATCCGCCGCTTCAACACTTTGCGACGATAATCAAACACTCCTTGCTGTAATTACTATTTTTTATTATTATTATTATTATTATTATTATTGTTATTATTATTCCATCCCCTTTTTATTCGCTGATCCAATTATTATTAATTAAAATTTACAGGATATTCGAAAAGCTATGATTACTATGAAGGAACTTGGGATTAGTCTTGAGAAACAACACAAAACCCAATTGGTACACTCTCAATTTATTTATTTCTAGGTTTTTTTATATAAAAAAAATAATATAATTATCAATTTATACTAAAAAAGTAAAAAGTGTTTTTTTTTTTATTTTGAAAACTAGATATACATTTATATATACTTACATACATGTGAGGTTGATTAGATTAAAAAAAAAAAGCTTAAGTTTGTCAAAAGGGTAGGAAAGATCATGTGCCATTTTTGTGCATCATGACATGTGTCAGCATCAGAATGAATCAGATGTTTATGCATTTCATGATACAATAGAAAATGGAGTTTAATCACTGGATGTCTGGATCACCAACGTATTTTTCTTTTTGTGCATGGTTGCACACTTGCACGTTAAACTTTTTTATTGATGTATATGCCCCATAAAAATTTTCCTTCAGTACATGGTTGCACGTTAAATTTTTTTATTGATGAATATGCCCCACAAACTTCTAATATCTGTACATGGTTCATACATGGTTCACCAATATTTGTACATGGTTCATACGTGCAACCATGTAAAAATATTGGTCAACCACGTATGAACCATGTACAAACATTAGAAGTTTGTGGAGCACATACATCAATAAAAAAGTTTAACGTGCAACCATGTACTAGATGAAAAAGTTTGTGGGGCATATACATCAATAAAAAAAAGTTTAACGTGCAGCCATGTACAAAAGGAAAAGTACGTTCAGTGATTAAACTCTAAAGAATGACACGTTTTAGCTCTTACGTTTGAAAAATACCCGGATTGATTCCACACGGGTAAACGGAGGAGGTTTTCCCTCTTTATGTTACTTGGGGAGGGAGAATCCTACTTAGATGTAGGCGGCCTAAATGGGGTATCCGTGTGACTGTTTCTGAACCCTTTCCTTGGCCACTACCTAGAAAGGTTCGAACACCTCTTGTGAGGATATCAAGACACCTGGCTTCCACCATCTTGGTGGTGGTTTCCACGCACACACATACATCGGAGGTTTATTGTAAAAAAGTTTTGAGTTTGTAAAGAGGCAGGAACGATTCAGGTGCTTGCTTTGTCATTTTGGTACATCATGACACGTGCGAGAATCAGAAACATCAAACGTCTGTATGCATGTATGTAGTAGATACATGGAGTGGGTTCATTTGAGGCCGCCAAAAACTTAAGACCCATGAAACCAATTTGGGCCTTGAGATTGACTCCACTCACATGTGAAATCGAATTCACATATGTTATTCGCATACAAGTACAATGTAATCAAATGTGATTTTGTCGGTCTCAAGTGTTTTAGCTGTCTGAAATGAACTACCACCACATGCATATATCTCTATATATAACTAAGAGAAGATAATACAGTGCTTATGTGGCAATATTCTAGCATTGTCAAGTAAGATTTTGTCCAATGTGCCAATTTGTTTTTGTTTCTTCCTTTAATGTTGCCACATCAAATCTCAAGTTTAAAGTTTGAATTGTTGCTTATTATTTTTAGATCTTATAGAATCACTTAATATAATCCACTTTTTTAAATTTTTCCAATTCAAAAATTTTTTTATAACGGCGTTCATATTATTATTTTTTGTTGCTAAATATGAAATACTTGATTGCTCTCATTAATATAATATCATTTTTTTTAAAACCGTTTGCCATTTCATTTCAAGTTTCAGGGTCACAGTGTGCTATTAGTCATCTCCATTTAAAAATTTCAATATCAGATAATAGTTATTAAGAAATTTTTTCAATCCGTGCATCGCCCGGTTATAATCTAGTATATAAATATAATATGATTATTTCATTATTTGTTCATTTTATAAATTTGGCAATGCTATAGGTGAAGGAACTTGAAAATGAGTATATGGAGTTACTGAAATCTTACGAGGATTGTGCTAATCTTTCCAGTGCAATTGAAACTGTGGGGAACACGTATCAGCCCGGTGAACAGGTGTTGGGATTGTCACGTATTTGCAAGTTCTTTACAAGCTTTTTTCTTCAGTGTTACAGAGTATTTTTTTTACTAGATTTTATAATTTATTGTACAATTTTTGCTGGTTCCTTTATATAGCAGCTAACTGATTTTAAGAAGCTGATAGACAATGAGATGGCAAAGTCAAAACGTCGTTCGTCTTCTGCTGCACAAGTTAATCAGTTGTTACGCCAATTTAGAGAAGCTATCTGGGTAAGTCTCTTACCTTGGATACGTGTATTTGAAACTTTGAATATCTTATTCTATTACTTATGTAAAATCTATATGGGTGAGACCTGGTTTACCATTGCGTCGGTTGAGTGGATCAATAAACTACATATTGTTGTTTAAGTGGCAAGTTATGTATCAAGGTAATAGCTATTTTTTTCAGTTTCCTGAAGTTTTCTGATTGTAAGTTGTCTATTATTTCATACAGAATGTGCATCATTCTGGACAACCTATGCCTGGTGAAGAACAGGAAGATATCATAGTGACTAGTACACAAAATATCCTTTTAAATTCTACCTGTCCGCTAAGTGGAAAACCTGTTACTGAACTCTCGGAACCTGTTCGCAGGTTTGATATCTGCCACTTGATTTGCTTCTATCATAGACGTGAATATCTCAATAGTGAATTATGTGTTTGCATAGATTATAAAGTATATGAAGTATGTAAAGAGTAACATATATAAATAAGCCTCTGAAATAAGTGCTACTTCATTAGCATCTTTTATAACCTCGTAATCCCATTACAGCTTACAAAATAATCTCAATTTCATACTATAGAATTTATCATTTGTCTAAAATCCCCATTGCAATAATGCTCTACAAAAAGATATAAGCAAGCTTTACCATACTCTTTTCCTTGCTATCCATCCATGGCGTAATTTAATATTTGATGGGTGACTCCTTTTTTAATTATAAGCCCATTTTCAGGTACACCACTTGAATGCATTTTTTTTCTTTGTTTGGGTAGATATAACATTGTTTGATTTTTGCAAATCAACTCTTTCTATGTCCTCATCTCATGAGAACAACCTTCTCCTGAATTTGACATTTCAAAAAGGTGAGAATTTGGCCTCATTTACTTATGAATTGGTCAATTTCGGTTGTGTTTTATGTCAAATGGGTCAGATCAAAAAGTTCACAATGGTTCAAACGAGAAAGTCAATCATGGTTTTTTATTAATGTAAATAACCTTCTAAATTGTTTTATTCAAGGATTTATATTAGTTTTGTTTGCTGTCATAATGGACGTATCAAGTATCTATAATCTTCTGAAAACATGGTCAAGCTTACTGAACAAAAATTAACATATTTAAACCTGAACTCGTTTTGACCTGTTACCCAACCCGCCTATTTTGTCTGCTCTAACATTTCGTTTGCCCTCTTTCTTTTATAATGTTCTGTATTTCCCTGTCCACATCTTGCCTGCCTTGCATTTGTTATTCTCCAAATTATTGGTGCTCACACTCATAAGTCATGCCTTGTTGCCTTGTTGGCTAGATCACAAGCCGTTGACTGTCTGAGGTCAAAGTGAAAAACTTTAAATTGCAGTAGTATATTACTGTCTCTTGTGATTGATAAATGAACCCTTTTTTGTTTCTAATATTCCAAATGCAATTTGTTATCTATCTAACAGAAAATAAAAGATACTACCTTTTAAAATCATTTACTTCCACTAATCCACTTATCTATTCCGGGACCTACAATCAAATCTGCATTTTTCCTCAAATGGTATAATGCCGAATGACTTAATTATTGTCTCTCTTTATATCCGGTATATTGCATAATGCATATGTATGATTAGCTATTGATCTCACCATAATATGCTCTTACAGTATGGACTGCAAGCATATATACGAGAGGAAGCCTATCATGCAGTACATTAGTTCCAAGTATGGCGGATCTAAATGTCCAGTGGCAGGTATATATATCAGATATATTTTTTATTAGCATGATTTGGTTGCTACATTCCTTACCATGATCTCTCTTCTTTCAGCATGTCCTAAAACCATGATTGCAGCAAGAGTCGTATGTGACCCATTGTTACTCATCGAAATTGAAGAATCACGTGCAATGAATAAGGACACAATCCAGCCTAACATTATAGAGGATTTCACCGAGGATACTGACGAAGAAATTTCCGACTGAGAAACATCATAATATGCAATCACATGACTCGCCTCTTAGATATCAATTGTAGTTGCTTAGACATATAAAGATTAAATGACTCTTTTTTCTTTTTTTTCAATGAAGTGATAGTTGTGTGAAATCTTGAATTCTACAACCAGTTTTGAATGTTTTGAAGGCATACGGATAATGTATGTTTGTTGCAAGAACATATTGTCAAACTTTGAAGATTGTAACGAAGTTTCAAGAAGCCTTAATGTTTTTGACTTATCTAGCTGCATTCTAATTTCTAAGATATCTAAAGGGTGTCCCAAACATGAATGTGCTAATGTATTTTCTTTCTGATAACATGGTGGGAAGGATATGGATTTTTACACACAACTAGGGGTGTAATTAAAGTCTAAGTAATAGTGTATAAGTATCTTATTCTATTACTTTTTTGAAGCTATGTCGACTCGATTATCAAACTCTGAGCTCGAAACATGACTTGAGCTTGACAAAGCCTTGTACGAGCTAGAACCCAAGTACCTAATCAACACCTTCGAGCTCAGCTTGGCTCAACTCGACAATCAATATTAATATAAATCAAAGTTAGTTTTAATGGACTTGATAATTTGGAGTTCGACTAGACACTGCGTTTTCCAGCTCGACTCGACATAATTTTATAATTCTATTAGTATGTTAAAATACCTATATATAAGGGTAAAATTGTAACATAATACAAGCTTGATAAGGCTCGTGAGCTTTACAAGCTTGATATTTTGATACTCGTGCTTGACTCAAATGTCTTCTCGAGCTCAATTTAAGCGGAGTCAAGTTCTGTGTATTTTACAAGCCGATTTTGGATAGCTCATGAATTATCTCTTCTCATTTACATCCCTACTAAACACAACCATTTAGTTGGCATCGGAGGAGAATCCCAAGTTGTTGTGGATCAACGTCATTCCCTATATACTAAACAAGTTTTTATGCAAATATTATATGTTATACTATCCATATAATACCCCATAAAATAACAATGCAACTCTAGAAAAAAGAAAGCATTTAATTATGGGAATGGAAAACCCATATGGGCCTTTTTAAGTATATGGATATAATAATAATAATATCATATCATTAGTAGTCCATGAACTTGCACATGGGTAGTTGCTGGCAATAGCCATTTTCCTATTCACTAATTCCCAACTTCCCAATCAGTTAATAAACTATATATATATATTCATGCATATTGTCATGTATGACCCAAAATAATAATGTCACTTTTGTTCTTACGTTCATTGCTTAAAAGTATTAACAATGTTCATATTGACAGGACCATAACAAGTTTTTTATTGAATATATTAATTAATACATATATAATAATAATTGCATCAATCTCAAAATCACATGAGTCAATCCCACTTCATCCCTCCAATCATAAGCAAATTCTTCATTGACAGCTTTTTTTCAGGTAGTACTATTACTATAGTTTCATTCAAGGTCATAAGCCATAAGATTCAGCAAGTTTGTGTGCTTAATTAAGATATGGAAGAAGAAACTGGAGATCTTTTGGAGGACAGTTGGTTTTTCGGAAACTTGCTACATACAAAACCAAGAAGTATATCTAGATGTTATTCTGATATTGCTTCTGGTTCTTGTCCTCCTCTTCATACTCATTCTCAACCTGATCCCTTGAAATCGACTCTAGAACACGTTGTCAAGATTGAGCAAAAAAAGTCGAGCTTTTCTTCAAGAAAGCAACCTCCCGGCGCTCCTTTAAGTCTAACGCGAACACCTTCTTTGCCAACTTCAATAGAAACACACTATTCCAATTCTCTAATGAAAAAGTCTAGTCCAAGTCCTAACTTGATGCCTCCTGTAGTTGGAGTTGATAAGGAAGACACAATGGTTAAAAAAGAGCGAAAAAGCTCAAGTTTTTCTTCAAGAAAGCAACCATCTGTTGCTCCTCCAAGGCTAACGCGAATACCATCTTTGCCTACTTTAACCGAAACCAAGTCTTTTATAACGAAAAAGGCAAACCCAAATCCTAATTTGACCCAAACATCATCCAAGTCAACTTCTGTAGATGTAAGTTATCAAGAAGATGATGAAGAAGAATCAGATCAAGAAAGTGAGTTTACTTTAGGGAGATTGATAAGACAAGCATCCATGAACTATTCACAAACATCGAATCCAACCCCACAATCAACTAAGGTACACTTTCGTTTATCTTGCTTTGCAAACATTATGTTTAATATCAAGATTTATATGTGTGTAGTAACTAATAAGAGCTAGCTTATGCAGACAGTAACAGTAAACGTGCAAAAGAAACCCGAAGTAGATCAAGAAAAGCTTAGGGATATGAGAAAGATGGAGAGGAACCGAAGCAAAAGCACAAAGATTAGAGGTGGTACTGTTGCTCCTGCAATTCCAGGAGGACTGGTTGATAAGACTTCATCAGAAGACATGAAGGCACATATCAAGTTTTGGGCTAGAGCCGTAGCTTCTAATGTGCGTCAGGAGTGTTCATAATAGCAAGTTTACCTGGATCGGAATAAGATTCGAGTTAATAATTTATCTGAATCATGACAAAAATAAGGGATCTAAAACTTTGTTTAGATTCATTATATGCCTCATTCTTCCAATATTGGCTGTACATTTTGCCATTTTGGCCTTTTAGATTCATATATGTTTAAATGAATTACGAGATTAACACATAGACTATTGTGCAACATTCATTTCCCTTTCCTCAAAACTTTGTAGCAGTACATTAGATGAAGAAACCGAAATGCAATGTTCACAATACCTCACCTATAACAATCAAGGGGGCCAACATGATATTCTTGCATACCGTCTTACTAGAAGACACATTATTGTCTACAAAAGAATATAAATTTGCATTGCTGATATGGAAGAAACGTTTTACATGAATCCCATGGATCAGATATCATTGGTGTCAATACTCCATACCATGATTTGTGTCTGCATCTTATGTGTCTATCTACAAACGCATTGATACAATGTACATGCATATCCTCATTATCATAAACAGTGAGAAAAGTGGACAACTAGTTATGTGACTGCGCGTGTATCTCCAACTTTGCTTATTGGGTAATGTATACTGTATAATCGCAATATCATCACAAATGCAGATGCTAATGGCTGTTTATCAAAAACACGAACCCACAATTATAGAATGTATAGTCAATCCTCAAATTTTAATATTGTGTTGGCATGATAGAATTCTTATTCTATACAGCAAGTCAGCAACCATGGCCGTCTATGACTTTGTATATGAGATTGACAAAGGAACATAGGATGGTACCAATCTACCAAATGGGGAAATATAAGTTCTATTGAAACTTATCAAGACTCAGAGCATACAATTCCAAATTTCCAATACCTTATGAACGATGGATGGACCACAGTACCCTTGGTGGGTTAGCCCAAAGCAAGCCGAATACCTGGAGATGTGATCAAAAGTACCAATACTCTTGTAATGAAACCTACAGTACAAGAACTAATTTCCAATTTCACCAGAAAGTTATAGTCTGCTCTTTTCCAATTTCATAAAAGAGAAAAAAATCATAATTGATCTCTTCCATACCATTGAATCCCATCATTTTATGACTTTAATTTCACGTTTCATTGAAGTTGATATGTGTGACTTGCTGTGTTATAATGTTAAACCATAACTTAGGTAAATATATGATTTGCAGAAAAGTCAGCAAATTTAGGTAGTTCCACTCCAGACTATGGTAGCCAGTATTTGAAGAGAAGCAGGTAGATCTTTAAGGTGATACGCACAACACAATGAACTGCAGAAGCACCAACACATGCTAAGAAGGAAGAATAAAAACTCCATATATTGATTCCTTAACTTTCATAATCCAACATATGCTAAGAGCATAAACTACAGTACCAATTACTTCTTAAACCAACACAAGACATGAACGGAAACTACAATACTAATTACTTACAGAGTAATATTCATAAACCACGGATGCTAAGAACAGAAGCTAGAATACTAATTTCTTAAAACTCAATATCCACTATTCATACTAGCAAGAACTGCTTTATTTGTACGATAATATCTGCTGCTATATTACTTTCTTTCTGTCGTAAGGTTAGCACAAGAGCCTCTCATCAAGCTGCAAAACATATGAACGGGAAAAGAAATTGTAACACACAACTAAAACCATTAAAAAGACAAAGCACACTTTCAGGTTTTGTTTTGTAACAGATTTACAATTAAGTTCATTTTCAACAACCGATTAGCTAAAACGTAACTTTAGTCAAACTGTTCATAATGTTCGTTAACAAGGGTACCTAAATAGAGCTAGCTTCCTGATCCACATCATCATTAGTGTCCACTGAAGATTTTGATGTTGATGTAGACTTCTCCTTTGCTGCTTCATTCTAATTGTTCACATAAATACACATATAATTTGATAAGTAATTAAGTGTCACATAGACAGCAGATAATAAATACAAAAAACTCATTTAAAATGTGACAAAAATGATACAGGAAATAGGTAATACCAGATCACTATTATACTGTTTCACAGCAATGCCATACTCTGCTTTCTTAGTGGCAGCCTTAGCCACATAAGGAGCTTTCTCCTACTCACAGACAAACACACAGCAACAATATCAAACAAGTGCCTTCAATTTATCAAATAAACGACCCAAAGTATGGAACTGAAAATATAATTTGATTTCATGAAGAGATCTTACAGATTCAGACATAGACTTCCATTTAGCTCCACCTTCCTTGGCAACCTACAGTTACCAACACTTAACCTCATTAACCACTTATCAAAACTTAAACGGTTGCTTCATGATGCATCAATGATTGACTAGCATCAGATTATAATTCTGAAGGGCTTAAAGCTAGTGACATATATATATATATAAACACAACACTCATAACCTGCAAGTTTAAAAACCTAACCTCATGAATCAAATATCCAAATTCAAGCTATTAACAAACTGTTTTGTATTCTGATTCATTACATCATATACAAAGTTCTAATTTAAACTTATAAAATCCTAAGGTAACATGTTGCTAATCACAACATATAGGATGTGAAATCGAGAAAATGAACATACAACAGAGACAGATTTGTTGTCGGGATGATTCTCCTTGAATTCCTTTCTGAAATCCTCCCTGTCAATTTCAAACAACAGCATATAAAATCAATCTCTTCATAACACATATCATTTACGAAAAACATACAGATTACTAAGTGTCAATCACATATATATACACGTATCGGTCTAATAATTACATGAAGATGAAGAAGGCAGTCGGAGGTCGTTTCGGACCACCAGAATTCTTATCAGCCTTTGTCTTCTTTGCCGTGGTAGTCTTATCAGCCTTAGTCTTCTTTGTTATCCTTTAACAACAACAAAAAAATACAAATAATTATTTAAAAATTCTTCAGACACGTCAATCAATCGAATGTATATATACACAGATAAATAATAATAACACAAAGTTTATTTAAAACTGAAACAGCAGAGAACAGATTTTAATCATCAAATTACAAATCAATTAATCAGATCTCTCAAACATACACACACACACACACACACACACATATATATATATATATACACATACAAAAACAATCACAAGCATATATAAGTAAGCTAATAAGTATTTTAAATTTCATCCAACACCTCAACTAATCCGGTATATACGAATATACACACATATAGATCATAATATCTCATGAAGGTTAATTAAAATTAAAACAACAGAGATCAGGTTATAATTATCAAATTACACGGCAATTAATCGGATCTCTCACTCATATGCGTATATATACACACACAATCAAAAAACATATATAAGTATGTTTAGTTACAAGAGAAAATGTAACGAAATTTTCAGGAAACATCTGGAAACAAAAGCGATTAGGTTCAACAAGCAATAACGCAGTTCTCAGAAAATTTCATCAAAACTTAGAGGAAATTAAACGAAACAACAAAATATGAAGTTAATAAACTAGATCTACAAGTTATAACGCAATTTTACGCAACAATTTTCAGGCGAAATTAGAATATCACTAAATTGTAATGAAACTATTCTTAATAATAACATCGATTATCAATAAATTAGACCAAAAATCAGTAAAAAGTAGGAGATCATAACTAAAAATAACAAAGGAAGTGAAGGAATTACTGAGTAGCAGTAGGATTGAAATAATAACATCGATTATCAATAAATTAGACCAAAAATAAGTAAAAAGTAGGAGATAATAACTAAAAATAACAAAGGAAGTGAAGAAATTACAGAGTAGCAGTAGGATTGATTAGCGTTTTTTGAGCGAGTATGGCGGTGTTCTTCGGTCCTCTCATCTTCTCTGAAGAAACTGATTATTATCAGATCTGGTGAGTGTGCAATTTGTGTGTGTGCGAATTGTGAGGGGAAGGGTGAAACAAGTGTGAGTGAGTGAGTACGTGATGTGAGACGTGTGAGGGGTTGCATATATATAGAGAGAGATATATAGTTTGGGTGTATGTGAACTTTTTTGAGAGTTTTGGCGGGAAAAGATATTCGTTTCAGCTTTTATGACAAGTAATTGACAAGTTAAAAAGTTGAAATAAAATTTAAATTTTAGGGATAAAAAAATTGGCACAAAGGTGCATTTTATTTGTGTGAGTTTCAAAAAGTATTTTGAAGATTACCTTATTTCAAAAAGTATTATAAGTTTAATGATATCTTTCTTTTTATAAAATATACTATTATAAGGATTTAATAAACAGTTAATAAAACATAGGGTTAGTCTAGGTAAACAATATTTAAATTTAACATGTTTAATTTGAAATTCGAATGGAAGTGAAACCATATAAAAACCAAACCATTTTTTGTTTTAGGTTTTCACCGAAACTAAATCCAATAATCGATTTTCTATATAAAAAATGACAAATTAGTTTAACCAAAAAACTTTAATTTTAGAACCGTCACCAATGTCATTGTTATCCACTCATCATCCACTCACTATTGTTTCGATAACGAGCCAATACCTTTAAGGCTGACTCGTTATTGGTTCGTTGTAAAAGAACTAGTTATGGGCATAAAGAGTCTGTATGTTTTGTTTTTCTCCTTCCCTCACGTGACTATACAT
>JAOXNX010000026.1:21223174-21236715 GCA_028566075.1 Solidago caesia | reverse complement strand
TTATTTCATTAAGGGTATTATAGGTATTTTAAGTGGAGATGTTTAAATTATTGAATAAAAGAATAATGATTAATTAATTCATTAAGGGCAGTTTTGACATTTCGCATTGTATAATTTTCAACAGGGGTGGAATAATCTTTAATAAGAAATATAGATTATGAAATACATCTTCAAAAAATATACATATACTTGTCTGTTAATATATTCTCCCTTCCATGCTCTACCAAATCATGATGTGCTTCTACTTCAATGTGATTTTGTTTGATTTAGCAAAACTTCTATTCATAAGTTACTTAAAAGTGGCTTTTGAAAATTGATTTGAACTCATACAGAAAATAGTAAATTATCTAAATACACTTTAACTAATTATATTCACGGTTGTAACGAACCAAATGAACATGAACAAGACTTTGTTTATGTTATTTTGTTTAACTTAACGAACGATTTACGAACATTAACACATAATGACGTTCGTTCATTTGTGTTCATGAACGAAAAGAAACAAACGTAAACCGAACACAAAAACGAACCACAAATTAACTAATATATAACTAGAAACTTTACAGTGTAAATTAAACATTACAAAATATCGAAATACTTAGAAAAAGTTATACATAATTCTAAAAAGAAAGTCTAAATGTCATACAAATATAAATATATGAATATAAACGTAAAAATGTTTACAAACAAATTATTGAACATTCACGAACATAAATAAACGAACCAAAGTAATATTCATGTTCGTTCGTTTAAAAATTGTTCATGAACAATTCATTGAACATTCAGTTTATTGGATTTTTGATGTTCTAAAATCATAATGTGAAAAACTTAGTGGTTGTTTCACAAAAATAGATTTCACTTACCATTTAAAAAAAAAAAATCATTAAATGTCCCCACAGTGGTATAGCTTAATAATAAAAGATGTGTGTTGGTCCGGGATTGATTAGAAGATTTATTAAAACACTGAGCAACAACTAATTGAAAATTAACAACACAAAATAATTTTCAATGGAATTATTTATTAATGAATAATCAAAAAATTACAATAAGTAATGTGGAATAAAGGATTAAATAACAAATACTAATCCTAATCACTTCTTATTGACTACATATTTGACTCACAGAATATCCTTTAAGTTATTACATAAAGAACTGATGATGAATCAGCTAATGAATAATATATCAAGAACACATAGTTTTGAATATTATTCAGGATAATTTCGACACCTTAATAATGAGGATATAAATTCCTTTATATAGGCACTATGCAAGTGTTTGTATTGGAAAGGGATAGTATATGTGTCACGGTGTTATTTGACCGATCAACTATTCTTAGGATTTTTTTTTGGACCTACTAACTTTGACATAAAGTGACATATCAGATCTTTTGGTCAGATGTTTGTCTTGTCTGAACTCATCAGCGACAAATGAAGACTTCAAGAATGTTGATACTTCAAATTATTCTAAGTCTTTTTATGTGAACTTCTATCATCAGCAAGTATCTGTAGAACTTCTGCTGATGAATTTTCGATTGTATCTTCAATAGATCTTTAGTCTTCAATGTTAATCCCACTAACTGTTGATGACTTTTTCATTAGCTATCTTCTTCGAATCCTGCTGATGGATACTTTTGTGATCAATTGATGTTACGTTTTTAACCGCTTATAAACATACTTAGCAGTTTGTTTTAACTAATTAAATCATGAGTCCCATTTTGAGACTAACAACATGTAGCATAAAAGCAAAGGTTAGGGTTTAAATTATTCATATCATTTCAATCATAGGATTACTAATTTACCTTCTATCATATTGGTTGTGAAACCAATCGGTTTGGGACTAATAATGGGTCGGTTATCCATTTTGTATACTCATTTAAAACAACGATAGTAGTAGGGTTGATCTTGAGTTTTGAAACGCGTAAAAAAAAAAATCACTCTAGTTTAAAATAAGCGTTCACTCTAGCTTAAAATAATCGTTCACAAGTGTTCACAATCACTCCAAGGAGGGATGATTAGTGAAAAACTGAATAAAATACAGGGACAGTTTCCGTAATTTACACTTTTTATTATAAAAATGATTCATTTACCCATCATAAACTAGGATACCCGCACAATGAGGCGGTGGTGGCGGCTGCGACGACGTGCTGGTGGCGACGACTAGTGGTGATGTCGGCGACTGTTGTGGCGGCGGCGATGCCGAATGGTGTAGATAATTGATGTAAAGGTAATTGATGTAAAAGGGACAGTGTAGATATTTTAAGAGATAATGGACATATGGTGTAAAAGTGGTAAGAGGAATAATATCGGTATTTTTTATATCCAAATTTTATAACTTTCAACATGAGCTAGAATTTTAATAAGCAATTAGAAATTATACCCGTACAATGTGCGACGGTAGATGACTTCTTAAATTTGAATATATTTGTAAATTTAAGTTAGCACACCCAACAAGAGGTGGTGACAGACGGCTTTTTCGACAGCTGATTCCGATTTTGAATTGACTAAAACATACGTATATATTGCGTTTGTTATTTATAGGTAAAATATTTAAATATAGAAATGATTGTGTAGATTAAATATGGAAGTATTAAATCTTTTTGAATTTTAAGATGATACCATTTAAATTATAAGGTAGTTTGGATATAAATATATATATCTTGACTTCCTTATAAAATAAACTATCTCCTCTTTTTCAACTTTCTGTCTTTAAAATATCCAAATTATCCCTTAATTTCAAAAGTTTTTTTTATAATTAACTCATATACCTAAAATACCTTTAGTGAAATAATTACAAAATATATCTCTCAACTCTTAAAATAATTACACTACCCATTTTTACATAATTACTTTTACATTAATAACTTACACTACTCGTCGCCGCCACCGCCACCACCCGCCGCCACCGCCAGTCACCGTCGCCACCACTAGTCTCCACCGCCACCTCCCGTCATCGCCGCCGCCACCACCACCACCAGTCGCCGCCGTCCCCACCACACCACTGCCGTCGCTTTGCGCGGATTCCTCGATAGTATATTTTAAAATGAAAGTGTTTCTTTTTCTTTATTTTTCTCATAAAAAACCAATAGCATGAATAATGCCATTAAAAATACAAAGATATTTATACATAAAAAAAATATATTATTATCCAAATACACATATCACACACACTTCAATCCTCCTCCACCACCACAAACCACCAATGTTGCATTCACCACCACACCTCCTCTCTTCCACCACCACCACCACCACCACCACCTTTCTCCCCCACATTTCCCTTCACCCCAAGTTCCATTTTTTAAAAACTACACGACCCACCAAACAATTTCCATCCACACTTCACTTATCTCATCATACATTACTAGCTCAACTTTCCGATATCACCACTTCAACGGCAGACGGACCAGTCGAACTCCCATTTTCTTTGCCCTCTTTTATCTCCACGGACGATGATCCTTCCACTATCCAAGTGGCCACCAGCGTCCTCCTCACCGGCGCCATCTCCGTTTTCCTCTTTCGTGCCCTCCGCCGCCGTGCTAGACGCGCCAAAGAACTGGTTCATTTCTTTCTCGCAGACACTGTAAATTGTTTTATTACAGTACTAGGGGTGTTTGGTTTTAAACCTGAAATCATATGGGTTTCGTTTTGGAGGGGAATGGGAATGAATTTCTAAACCCACCATGGTTGGTGGTTTTAGAATATTCTGAAATTGATGGGTTTGATACCCAATTTGCATTACGAAAGCCATTAACCAAACATTATTATCAATGGGAATTTAAGTCATTTCCTCATTCCCATTACCTCAAACCAAACACAATTTAAAAAAAATCAATAAGCTTTTGTTTCCCGCTTAAGTTTGTCAAATTTAAGCATATATTTAAGCTCATAAACGCAAGTTGATAAGCCAGAAAAAGATATGAAGTTATTGGCCTTTTGAAAACCCAATAAGCGGATATACCAAAGAAAGAAGACAATCCTAACACCCCTTTTAATTAGTTTACGTACTAACGAATTAGGGGAGTGTTTGGGTAAAGTTTATTTTACTGCTTATGGTCTTATCGTGTTGTTATAAACCAATAAGCCCAAAAGTTGGTGCCAAAAACTTATGAAAAGAACAAACTTATGAGCTTAATTTATTAAGCTCAAATAGCATTTGTATTTATTTCCGTAAGCTTTTATGAACCATCTTTTGGGCTCATTTGTTTATAACAACACGTAAGCCCATAAACAGTAAAATAAGTTTTACCCAATTCACCATCCTAAATTGTGTTTAGTTTGATAACTAGGGGTTTAATTTGTGTGAACACTTACTTTGATGTGGTAATGACGTTGTGTTAAAGTTTATTGGTGATGATTGAATTGGGGATTTTTTGTTTATTGGATAGAGATTTAGGTCAACAGGAGCTAAAAAGACATTGAAGGAGGAAGCACTAGAGAGTTTGAAAGCAATGACACCGGTTGAGGAAAATGCTCCTCCGTCAGCTCTTCAGGCATTGCTAGGAGGTTTGTCTGCAGGTGTTATTGCGCTTATTCTGTATAAGTTCACTACCACCATCGAAGCTTCTTTGAATAGGCAAACGATTTCAGATAATTTCTCGGTATGTATTTCAATGAATTGTTTTTAACTGCTTCATAATTCGAGTATTGTTTGAGTTGATATGACTAAAATGTGAGAATATGAATGCTACTCGATTGCCTGTTGTGTTGTATATGATCCGCAAAAGTTAGCTCACGGTTATAATCTTGTCCGTAATCACCATCAAGAAATGGCGATTAAATCTAGAGTTTGTATTTATAGCCAAGTTATAGTTGCAGTTTGTACTTTACTGGGATGACATTATTTCTTATCAAAGTTTCATATGTTTGAAATTCATAAAGGAGAAAATGTTGGAAATTTGAATGCTACTTAATTTTTTTAGTATATGCTCTGTAAAATTTGAGCTCAGGGATATGTATCTTGTGCACAATCATAGTCAATAAATGATATGTAACCTAGGTATTATGTGTTTCTATAAATTGATCGATCATGGCTTCATAACTCTTAGTAATGTTGAAATTCATTAGGTAAAAAGCTGAAATATGTGAATGCTACTCAATCTCGTTTTGTATATTATATATATGATATGCAAAAGTCCCCATCTTGTTTATACTCAGTAGTCAGTACTCACAATCAAGAACCAATGTTTAAGTATAAAGTTTGTGTTTGAGAATTGAGATGCTTTGACATCATTAATATCGTTAAAATAATAAAATGAAAGGACCTTGAACATTTATTGTTGGACATCATTGTGAGCATTAGTTTTACCATTTGTAGTTGTAATTTGCTCATACTGGGAAAGCATTGTTACTATATGTCTTTATCCTATATGATTGTTTTAGACGTTGCACATGACCCGAGATTAGTAGCAATTCTTGCCTCCAGTTTTGCATTTTTTTTTCTTTTCATTTTCCTGTAACTTTTTATAACAAGCCTTTGGTTATGTTTTGCTTTGTAGGTGCGGCAAATCACAATAACAATAAGGTAAGTGTTTAAATTGCCCCAGATATTTTGAGGTTCTATACTTCTATATCATGTATGGTGACTTAACTTTGCAGATGAACTAATGCTGAGAAGGTTTTTGCATTTGTTGTATGTAGGACGATCATTAACGGGATATGCTACCTTGCCACGTTTGTTTTTGGCATCAACTCTTTAGGGCTAATACTTTACTCGGGCCAGCTTGCTCTTAACTCGATAATGGGAGATTCTCGAAGTGACCTAATGCAGAACAAGGATAAAACACAACTGAACTCCAGTGATTCTGAAATAAACACGAGTGGTGGAGATCAAGATTCAAGTAGCAAGGAACAATAACATAGATGAGCAAGTGGACTTCAAAAACCAGGTTTTAATGTTGTGAATCATGTTTGTAGTGTAGGTCTATACTACGATATGTTTGTTATATATATCAGTATATCATTCATTTTGAGCATTGTTGCAAACTATGATAAATCCTTGATCACAAATTCACAATGAACTCCCTATGCAGATTGATAGAATTAGGTACTTTAGGTCCAATATTACCATTTGCCTTATGAAGATTTTTTATTTTTTTTTGGTCATTGCCAATCTGATAAATCGAATGAAAAAAATGGAATTTTGATTCGGGAGGACTTAAAATAAGGATGTTTTTATTACTTGAAGTAAAACATATTATAGGCTCCATCTTTTTTTTTTCCTTCTATTATAAAATTTGTGAAACTATTAACAATTGGTGTGAAAACAAATGATATATTGATAAATGAGAAATTATAATTGCTCCAACATATACATGACAAAATGAAAACATGAGATGAAATGAGAGAAATGACACGTCATAATCTATTCGTCTATATGTGTAGGAGGATGAAGTAGTAGACATAAATTGTATGAGGATATGACAACTTCAAGTCTTCAACAAAGGTGAAGAGAAATTACAAACTAATCCTGCTAACATATACGGGTTACTCGACAATGAAACACCATCCAACACAAGTTACTTGACCATGAAACAAGGTATAGAGACAAAGACATCCAATAAACCAATAGGCGTTTTTTGGGTAAAAAGGATTACCCTGGTTAAATTTAAACCAATAGACATTACACTTGACATAGACAAGCTTGCCATTGCCGGACCTTGGAAGTTGTACCGGGAAAGACGCTGCTATTCGTGCTGATCCTCTGCTTTCTGGAAAAGAGTTGCCTTATGTGGCGTTGACAAGAAACACGAACATTCAAACCTGAGCTGAAATTATCAAAACTTGCAGCTAGATCCTATCGTTGCCTGATTCCGAAAAGTTCTCTAGACCATTTGCAGTTTTCCATACTAAAAACAAATGAAATAAAGCCATGAATATACCGTCATATTTGGCTTGCCCTTTGAACGAGATATCCCTCGTGTGAACCAAATACACACCAATCTCAAGTATTCATGTTGGACATTATTATGATTGCTCACTCCAACTTGTGAAGCAAAGACTTGGCCCAATGGCATCATGTAGTAGGATGCCCAAAACTCTACTTGATATCAAATAACCAGTTTTAATTTGAGATATAAAAAACATATTAGTCATATTGTATCTAAAATTCTAGAGACATTCTCGCTGAGCTAAAGAACTCGTAACCTTGCAAACCCATTCATGGTCTTAACTTGTGTTAGTGTGTATTACTGTATTGTGAAAGCATTAGCCAATTATGGTTTCCCTTATCACACTTTACTAAAATGCTTTTGAGTAAATTACAAGAATGGTACCTGGTATTTGTATTATGACACTGACAATATCCCGTAAATGAAATTTACCCGAGACATACCATACTTTTTCAAATATGCACGCTGACCATATCTACAGATATAACTGGTGTAATTTTTAAAAGTTGTTAACTTTTATAGTAAATTACACAGATGATACCTATAGATATGATATCGTTCATATTTGAAAAAGCGGGATATGTCTCGGGTAAATTTCATTTACGAGGTATTGCCAGTGTCATATGATACATGCATCTTATGAAACTAGAATACTACCCGCGCGATGCAGCGACAAATAGTTTTTGGCCTTTAAAGGAAATTCGTTGTATTCATTTTATAATGTTTGTAATGCATTCTATTTTTCATCGTGAACAATGTGGGATGAATTCATTTTTTTATTACCTTTGAAAATATAAAAGGCTTATTGTCCCACGTTGATTCCAAAAAAGTTTTAAAACACACATTATGTCTATATAAATTCTTAAATTTTTTAAAAAGTAAGATATTCCCTCTTATATTTTTTTTATGCTTTTTATAATGGAGTAGAAATAGAGATATGTATAAGTTAATCCAATAAGTAATCTCACAAGTCACAACCATAATACCAATCACAACAAATGATGTTTACAATTCAATAAGAAAAGAAAAAAATGGCAAACACACATTACATTACATACTTGTATAGTCTCATTAACTACCTTCATTCCAAAGTCGTACATTATCACCACAAAATCCCTACTAAACAATAGTAATCAATAAAAAAATGTACAACCGTGCAAAACACCAACTCAAAACCCTAACCGAGCCGACCCGACACCAAATGTAACTCGGCTCAGTTGCTCGACCTTTCTGTTTTCCCAAACACAACTCTCCGGTAACAGCTTAGCCGCCGCCGTTTTCATCGGCTCCGACTTACACCTAGTCAACACAAACGGCTCATACCCCACCGCATCCGCCAGCTTCTGCCCTAACACCGCCGCCATTGATGGCGCCGCCGGCAAACAACATGATGATCGCGCCGGCTGCTGTAAAGCCGCCGGAAACCCACCGTCTGCAACTCTCATCATATCTTTAAGAGTAGCATTTGCATTACCACTGTCCGCCGTCGCCTGTGCCGCCACCGGCGCCGGAGGTGGCTTTTTTCTAGAGGAACGTTGCTTGAAATCTTTGCTACAAACCCATGTTTCTCTTGAAACTTCCATTGATAACTTAGGCTCATACATCATCATTAATAAACATTCCGGCAATACTTTCTCATTTTCTTTCTCTAAAGCTCCATTAGTACTTTCTTTAGCCATTTCTTCTTCATGGGCTTCAAAGATGTTTGCTACATTAGCCACCATTGTTGACTCATTTTGTTCTTGAATCTCATTATCTTGATCTGCCAAGATTTCTTTAAATAATAATTCAAGATACAAACTTTCTTCTTCCTCTAGTGTTTTTTCATGTTCTTCATCTTGACCCACTTCATCTTTTTCCACATTTTCATGTTCTTGAGCTTGACCCATTTCATTTTCTTGAGCCACTTCATTTTCTTCCGCATTTTCTTGACTCAATTCATTTTCTTGCACATTTTCATATTCTTGAACTTGACCCATTTCATTTTCTAGCAAATTATCAGGAACTTGAATTTGACCCACTTCATTATCTTGCACATTATCAAGTTCTTGAGCTTGGTTAACTTCATCTTGTTGCACATTGTCTTGATCTTGATCCAAGATCAAAACTTGAGGCTTGCCCAGTTCAAGATCTTCTTGTAACACCTTACAATCTTCGAAAACAACTATTTCTTCTCCATCATCTTCTTCTTCATCATTTTTATCAAAACTTGGTTCCCAAGACCTATTAGCAAGAGCTTCAACTTTAACAGGGTCAGATCTACATCTCATTAACAACAAAGCATTTTTTGGTGGCACACAAATACTAACTCTAGCTTCATCTTTATGCCCTTCAATTCTATCATTCACAATCTCCAAATCTTCAAATACATGCCTTCTTGATTTCTTAACAAATCTTTCATCTTCATCATCCTCTTCTTCACCAACCACCAACTCAATATCTCTTTCACTACCACCACCACCATCTTGAACCGCCACCAACCACTGTGCAAATGCACCACAAGAACCTTGCCGGTGACCATCTTCAGCCACCACCATCTTTCCCTCTTTCCGGCACGGAAACAAACAACTAAACTCAGATCCAAAAGCCCTTATAGCATCACAAATTGTCACAGGAAAATGCACCCAACTCTTTGAACAACTTTCTTGATTATCTTGACTTTCTCTTTGACTTTGTCCATACATAGTTTGACCGCCCTTTGACCCAAGATCCAAACTTCTTTCAACCGTTTGACTTTTTAAACCAACCCCATGAACAGAATGGTCCAACTTTCCAAAACCAACATCACCTAAACTATGTCTTCTTGATAAACTTCTAAGCTTTTTCGCTTGTTTTTTCTTGGACTTAACTCTAACTTGACCAATGCAAGTAACTTTAGGTGAAGATGGTTCTTGGTTTTCAAAACTACCTCTTTTTTTACTAGTGAACATAGCTGGTGATGCACCACCTTTAATGCTGCCACTGTTTCTAAGTCTCCGGCTAAGTGAAGTTGAGAGTGAGTTAGGTGGGTGGTCTCGAACCCCAGCTCGCCCTGGACTCAAGATTGATTTAGATGTGATTCTCATGATGTGTTTGTTGTTCTTGGGGTTTGGTTGCATTGGTGGTGTGTGAAGATATAAAGGTATTTTTTAGCAGGAGTATTGTAGTAGACCAAGTAGAATGTGAAATGACTTACTTACCCTTGGTGGATACACATGATTTTTGTGCGTGTCCTATATGGTTTTTGAGTTGATAGCTGGTATGTGATATTATATCCATGTCAGACAAAATAATTGGCAAGAGATAACATGGGTAAATATTTTGGTAATGATGTTAAAGAAGTGGGATATATTATGGAAAATGATAAATGTTGTTAACAATGGTCTTCTAAATAACTTTCTTAGGGGGTTGGCATCCCAAATTTTGCCAACCACTCACCACTCACTCCTAACCAATCTCCTTATGTCACATCATTTATCCCTCACTCATACCACAATCCACTTATTTCATTAGCAACACTCCACTCACCCACCACTCACTCATACCACTTATACCTTATGCTTAAAGACTTGTACAATTATATACACACACAGAGAGACCACGCAGCATAGAAACGAATGGTATTACCACTCAAACACACCATGCGTTATAGTTCCACGCATTAAACTTTGATGGCATTGGTGTTCACTTGCATTACCACATGGACCACTCGGCTTTAAGGCATGCGATGCCAGCCCCCTTAATATATAATGACTATATAATAAGTATAATTTATTAATTTTTTTTTATTAATTTTATCTTTTGATTTTATCAATGTCATAATGAAATTGTTAAGAAAATTATTAATTTTTTAAAAAAAGAATATCTATCATTTTCCATATTATATAGTAGGTTTTTTATTCTTTTATTTTCAAAATAGTGATTTAATATTTGATATTTATTATTTAAATACTTTTTGTTGAATGGAATTTGCAGATATACAAATATTTTGGAGCATACTATAATAAAAGGGTGGTGAACTAATCGTTCTTAGAGCATCTCCATTGATAAAAACTTTTCACTATTACATAAAAAGGTTTGAAAAAGCTTTAATTCATTGAAATGTAAGACTTCTTATGCAATGACTTATAGATTTATAAGTCTTTGGAGGAGATAAACACTCTTCTTCTTATTAACTATATTATTAAAATATGTTTCAAAGACTTTTATAAGGTTTTATCGTTGGAAAGAAAACTTTATGAAAAGCTTTTTTGTGATCACATGGTCCACAAATGTAGGGGTTGACAAAATATACTCGGGTTCGAAACTTGTCAAAGACAAGTGAGGAAGTATATTTGTGATCTATGTGCGAAGATGGTGAGTCACTGGGCAGGAGCTATGCGGCATGCGCTCTAGGTATCAATACGGTACATGAGGTTAAGGTGTTCCGATCCACTTACACTTTTTGATAAAATGAAAGGGTGATGATAAATTACAACAAATTTTAGTCATTCACAACAAATATATATATATATATATATATATTACTGCATAATATATAACTGTATAAAACATATATTGTTGTAGATGACTAAAAACTGTTGTAAATTTATTTAGATGTTAAATTTGGACGGAATGAGTAATAATGATGTGTATTAATCTTTATTTTAAGAATTCAAATTTGTTTGATTCTTAAATTAAAAGCATAATAGGCTAACAAATGAAAAAAGACAAACGTTTTAAATAGTTATAGTTATTGATAGGTGCAGTGAGAGTCGAGTGAGATGAGCCAAACGTGAGTAAGGCATTTGCGAGCCACCCTAGGAAGCAGTAAGCCTCATGGTGGGAGTAGGAAGCAAAACAGTGAGCCTCATGGTGCGAGAGGTTGGGGGATCGACTTTGTGAGTGTGTGAGGCAGTTGGACTCATACATTTTTTTAATAAGTTTTGAGTGGTTAGTGAGTTTCTAAGTTTGGTTTAATAAACCAACATATAAGGGTGGTAAACTAACTGGGTTAGATCAAGTGGTTGGAGCCTTTGTTTCTGAAAACAGAAGTTAAGGATTCGATCATCAAGATTGGAGGTCCTTTTGTACCGTTGGTAGAATATGAAAGCAACATCTCTACCTTAAGTAAGGTCCTAATACACCGTCAATGACGGTATTGAGACCCAAAACCCATGAAAAACGACATTGGGTGTTGCTTAATTTTGTTTCTAACCATATAAGGTTGTAAATATACCTAGAGATCCAAGTTCAAATTTTATGAGCAAAAAACAAAAAAATCTTTTTGTGACAACAGATGTTTATCCGCGATAATTATGGGCTACTCGCAAAACGAATAGTCGTCCTGTGATTAGTTGGCTTGCAAAACAGTTCGGATACCTAGGTTAACCAATATATATATATATATATGGGTTAACCAATATATATATATATACACCTTCATTGATGATGTTTTTTCTTATGTCTCGGGTTTTCTGTAATTGGCATAAGTTTTTTTGCAACCTTTTTACGACCTTAGCAGTTAAAGTCATGGGCTGGTTCTAGATTGTGTAATGTTTGTAAATCTAGAATTGTACTGATGGACTCTAGCATCTTGCTAGTGTCTTTGTTAATATTAATATATATTCCTTTTGCCGTTCAAAAAAAAAATCTATATCTATCTATACTCCTTTATAAAAGGGGAACCCCTCCCCCCTTTTCTCAAAAAAGCCTCTAGATTTTCTTATCTTGCCCCTTAATTCTATTCACTAATTTAAACATCTCCACCTAATATACCTATAATACCCTTAATGAAATAAATTACAATATAGATCCCTCAATCCTAAAAATAACTACACTACCCCTTCTACATCAATTACTTTTACATTTACCACCACACCGCCGCCTCCGCCCCCACTACCTGTCGTCGCCGCCACCGCCACCTTTCGCCGTCACCCTTGCCGCCACCGCCACACCGCCAGGACCACCATCGCCGCCGCATCGCGCGGGCATGCGTCTAGTATATACAAAGTTTCCTACTTAATATCAAATAAAACTTACCGTATGTATTATTATATAATATAATTATAATGATAAAAATATATAAATCTAAAATACCCATATGATAAATAATATAATAAAATAAGTATGCTACATGTTCAAAGGATATGTATTATAATATCAAAAGAAATTTATGAAACATTTAACCTATCTATATTATGTATCAAGCATATGTACTATTATATAAATATAATATAATATAATAGAATAATATAATATAATATATTTATTAAATAAATTTATCATATATTTATTAGATAAAAAAGTTATATCAATCTAAAATACTTATGTACGTGTTTATGGTTATTATATGTATAAAGACATGTTTAACTATATAATAAAAGTTCTCATTATTTTAAATTACAATGTTTTCTTTTTACTCGACACCTCCATTCGTGTATTCCCTTCTTATTAATATATATTTTTTACCCTATTTACTATAAACTTCGATCATAACAAAAATTTTTATAGTTTATTTTTTTTTATATGTAAAGTTCTTTATTATAGGGCGTATATCGTGCGTGCGCGCGCGCACACACACATATATATATATATGTAAGAAGGAAGTAAATATACATATGTATATATAGGAAAAGGTTCATGTGAGAACCATTTGAATTGGAAGAACCATGAGAACCTTTAAGTTATAACTTAATAA
>JAOXNX010000026.1:21188620-21209784 GCA_028566075.1 Solidago caesia | reverse complement strand
ACCACGTACATCACATCTCAGTTTATTCGTTCTCTATAAAACAAAATATAATCTCATGTTATTCTTTCACCAATAGCGTCAAACCTTAAAAATATAAAAAAAAATATACATGTTTTCAATATTTTAGAATTACATTCTTTTATTTTTATTTTAGTTACATTCTTTTTATTTAAATTTACCAGTTTGTTTCTTCTATTTTTAAATTTAAATTTATAAAGTTTTTTTTGTTACATATATTTAATAATTCATGTCATTTTAAAAATATCATAAATATCTCGTGTATTTAACACAGGTATAAATTTAGTAAGCCGTCACCTCTAATCTTCATGCCTGTATCTGCTCGTAACTATTTTGTGCTTGTGTGTCGTGTCGACAGAAGGAATGTGGAATGATATGATTGATAAAACCAAAAAACAGGTTTTTCTAACATATATGCTCACAAGATTACATGTTATAATATAATCAATGCAGCAAATCTTTTCTAAATTATTCAATCTTTGAATCAACAAATTTTAGAGTTCATTCATGTACGTGAACTGTTACTGTTTATATTTTTAAATATTTTTTTTTTTTGTTATCGAAGATAATTGAAGTTATTACAAACTATACCTCTTTTTCAATTGAAGTTATCGAAAACTAAATTACTTTTGTTATGATATATATGTAATAGTGTAATACAATGGTATTATGAAAATATAATTTCAATTACTATTGTACCGAATGTCTATAATAGCAATACAATTTTGTTAATACGTAATAATGTACTTGTCCAAAACAAAACAATTTACAAAGAGAGCACATACATGGTCTCATACCAGCACCAACATCATCATCTATCATCCCAAATCGAAGACAATCCACAAATGCTTCTCTTCATAATCTTCCTATTGAAAAAAGAAAAAAAAAAAAAAGACAGGATTTGAACCCTTTATCTTATCCAATCAAGAATCGACCGTAAAATCAATCAACTAATACATGGAAACAAGCTAAAGACTTTGATGACAAGAAACGCCAAGTACTTCATCCTACTATATATAATTCTACCATCTTCTAAATTACCCTTCTTCCATAGCAACTGCATCATTTTCTTCTGGTGGGAGCTCAGAGTTTTCTACCTTATTATCGCTTACGTTTACTGCAACTTTTGCAGGTCCCTTCTCATTATTGTCCACGTTCTCTGAAAGTTGTTGCGGCTGCTTATTTTCAGCCTCTAGTGCATTAGGACCATTAGTAGGAAGAGGTACCTCAGTTTTAGTCTCGGTTACCTCCTCAACTACATTAGGCTCGTTAATAGAAAAAGGTACTACAGGCTCCTCCGCTTGCGTCTTTATTGTCTCCTCAACAACCATTGGATCAATAGTAGCAACAGTCACCACGGGTTCCTCGGTTTTAGTCTCTACTGATTCGTTACCAGAAACATGCACTATGGATTCCTCGGTTTTAGTCTCTATTGTCTTATTTGTCTCCTCGACAACCATATGATCATTAGTAGAAGCATGCCCCACAGGTTCCTCAATTTTAGTCTCGACCTCCTCTACCACATTATGGTCATTACCAGAACTAGGCACCATGGGTTCCTCTGTTTTTGTCTCTATTGCCTCCTCAACCACATTACCATCATTAGTAGCAATAGGCACCACGGGTTTCTCGATTTCACTCTCGAGTGCATTTGTATGAGGTTGATCAGGCACATCAGGTTGCATTTCATGCAATTCGGATGGCACTTCAACAGCAGAGCCATGCAACACAGATTCTTCCTGGGGCTCAGCTACCACAGGTTCTCCATCACATGGTTTCACTTGTGCTTCTGCTGAAGGAACAACTGCTGCAGGTGATATTTTAGTTGATGGAGGAACGGTGGATGACACTGATTGTGGCTCTTTAGATACTTCACCTGAAGCAGCAGGTTCAGCTTTATGACATTCTTCTGATGCTTCAGTCGACGGAACCACCACACTTGTTTTCACTGTTTGCAGTTCCTCTTTTACTTCGTCTGAAGAAAGTAGGACCATTTCTACCTTATGTGGCTCTACTGATACTTCACTTGAAGAATTAGGCATCACAGGTTGTACTTTCTGCAGCTCAACTGGTGCTTCATCCGAACGGGTGGGTGCCATGGGTGCAACAATTTGAGACTCTGCTGATTCTTGGGTTGATGAAACAGGTTCCACTTTTTTTGGCTGAAGTGATGCTTGGTCAGATGGAGAAGGCACCACAGGTTCCGCTTTTTGAGGCTCAGCTGTCTGTTGGGCTGATGGGGCAGGAAGTACAGAGTTTACTTTCTGCTGATATTGTGGCAACTCAAGATTAGAAGCAGGTTCTACTTTTAACTGCGTTTGTGATCCTCCTGGTGGAGGTGCAGGAACTGGTGAATCTAGTCTTTGGCGCTTTTGTGGTGCTTCAGCAGGCGAATGTGGTTCCACTTTATGTTGCTTTGGTTGTGCTTCGGCTGGAGGATAGACTCTCAAAGTGCTGACTGTATGAACATTATTGGTAGCACCATTTTTATTCTGTTTAGTGGAAAGAGACCCATTCGTAGCATGAAGTTGCTGCAGCCTATAATCAGTTTCAGGTCGGCGGCAAATCTTTCTCAACGCCACAATTTCCTGATATTAAAGAATTAAAGCTATTATTGAAAACTTATGTATCAATGAGAATTAAAAGATAACAAATATATGGTTGCATACCTCAGACTGATCATGATCATAACGCACCAAAAACCTACAACGACAACCGCGTACATCATGCCGCCTCCGTTGTGCGTCTAAGACATGGGCATCAAAGTAAAGAGCCTGCTCCTTACCTTCCTGTAAAAGAATTCAAGTGCTTTTAGAAAACGTTTCTATATATTTTTTTTTTATTATCAAACAGAACTGGATTATCTGACCTGAAAACAAAGTATAAGATCGGAAGGGAGAACAGCCACGCATTCAGATGCTTCACACGGAAGAGACCTTTGTCTCACATTCTTGCGCACATTCACCCATTCATCCTCTTCAGCTCCAAAACCAGCAAATCGAACCAGAACTTCCTGAGATAATTATTATAACATGATGAAATATATTTATAAAAAAAAAGATCATGGAAATAGGAAATCATGTATAGAGTGGGTTTTATAATTACCGGATCACCCTCAAGAGACCTATGTGATAGAAAGGTTGAAACATCATACCTACAAACAGCACCACAAAGATTAAACAGTGTTCAACAAAAATAACCTTCTCTTACCATTTGAGGTGTCAATAGTAACCTTATTCCTGGATATGGGTTTATTCGAGTTATATTTCACCTCTAACTGGTCAAATGGGCAAAGTTTAGAACTAGGTTAGAAAATGGAATGGATCAAACTGATCCAAAAAGTATTTACCCAACCTCTTGAATCGCATTCGTTAGATAACTTACATTAATAGTTTAACAATATAGTTTCCGTAATCATATTTAATACATTTACTAATCCAAAAATATTCAACAAAAGAGGGACAAGAAATGTTTGTGGGTCAACCCAACTTGACACAATTTTTTACCAGTATCCAATAAAATCCATCACCCAACCCGCCAAATTTCATACTTACTCAAAGATATGGTGGCAAACACTAATTTTAAATAAACATCTCTAGATACTAACCATGCACCATCCCTAGCAGATTTAGCTTCATACTCCATCTGGGAATTATCGGTGACCCTTCCTGCAATTTGTAGTGGGCCAATTCATAACTAAAATATTCTATGTTTCCTTAATGTCATTTACAAATTACTTAATAACTAAATTAAGATTAAAAATAACAAGTATACCTGAAAAAGCAGGGAGGTGCTGTGGCGCTTGTGGAAAGGTTCTAACTGACGCTGAGTTGATCAAGAATGCAAATTAGGCAACGAATGAAAACTTTTAAAATAACTGAGATTGGTTCTACCTGAAGGAACAGTCGTATGCTGTGGTGCTTGAGGCATAGTTCTAACAGTGGCTGCAACATCAAGAATACATGTAAGTTCCGTACAACAAATACTGCCAAAAGCAAATTAACCCACCTGAAGAAACAGCATGTGGTTGTGTAGCCATAGGTACAGCTTTTACCAAACCTGAATCAGCTTGTGGCATATTTAGACTCCCTGGTGATTTGGCTTGTTTGGCCCTGATAGCATATCGTCTATTCTGAAACCAATTCCACACCTGTTTCATTTGAACTTCAATCTTTCCCTTGCGATCTTCAGAATTACTACACACCAATAGATCCCATGTCAGAATGCGACATCTAATGATGATAAATAGATTGAGCTCAAATTTAAACCGTATAATTTAGCTCTGAGTATAATATTATATACCTGAACTTTTCAGCTAAAGAAACAAGAACTTGGCGCTCAGGCATCATCACTTTGTGTGCTTGCAAGATGGATTCCATCTCCGCAATCTTTAAAGAAGAAGATAGTTAATAGTACCAACTTGTATACAAAAAATAACATATGAATAGAGTTGCATAGTATCTGATGGAAAACAAAGATGTACAAGAAAGCTTTTATTACGTAAAAAGTTCCATTACATAAATAGTTAGGGACAGGGAGCATATTCAATTCTATCATGCAAATAATACAAGAACCCCCTTCCCCAAAGGTATCTAAACATATAAATAAATAAAGCTCAACACTCGAAGATTTTGAACGTTCTTAACATAATTGTATATTTCAAACACCTTACAATTTCCTATGAGAAGAATGCATTTTGGAGTAACATATTCGCACTTTTCCTCAATTTGTGTAACTTCCTTTTTATTTCCCCAATTTTGGCAACGTACTACCCACTTCCCCTGACTTATCCGATGGTGCAAATGCCACAAAATAACAATCAACTTGTTAAGTTTTCCGTCAAGGTAATTAAAACTTTTAGAATCCATTTAGGTAACTGGCTAAAAGTTTACAAAATATTAAGTTTCATTTTATCAGGCTTTGTGGCTTAGTTGTCATTTTTGCAGAGTTAGCCAAACATGTCGACATGTGACACATAAAAGTAGTCCACATAGGAAATCTAGGTCTATTTAACCTATTGGGAAAATTTCATAAAATAGCAATTAGCTTTAGATGAGTGTCGCTTATGTAATTATACACCGTTCAATCCACAATCACAACATTAGGCCCAACTATTATAAAAGGCAAAACTAAATATTCACGACATATTCCGTCACCTAAAGTTTTAATTACCGAAGTGGACTTTAAAAAGTTTCAATAACCTAGACGGACAATCCTTTAAAGTTGATTGCTATTTTTGACATTGGCCCAATTCAATGAGGGTAAAAATTGATCCACACATCCGGTTTCCACTTACCTCTGCAATGTCACATGCCATATCATCGTGCCTAATCCTCATATACAGTAACATATCAAGCGCGATTCTTTAACTTTTGAGAAAGATTGCTATAAGGATACTATCTTTAACCACTAGTTCGTCGGGATGTGAAAGAAATTGGAGCACATTTGAAGGGGTTAGTCACTTTAAATCTTAAGTAAGATGTAAGATACATATTATATATAATATAACATGTACAATGTACTTAAAATTCTTGTTGCATAATTTTAATTTTTAGGTGCATACAAAAAAGAGAAATAGGCTTAAGGCAACTAAATTAAACAATTTTGCTTTTGTTCAATTCAATGCCAATTTGATGGAGAGAAACATTAAGAGAAAGGCTAGAGGTCATGAAGTACTTCTAGCACCTGATGCAAATGCAAGTAAGGCTCAAGAGTGGATTGTTGATGGGATTGTTGATGGGGGTGTTGATGAGGTTGATCTGGGATTATCTTGGGATGTGGTTAATGAAGCCATGGGTACCGATGAAATCTTAAAACCTCGAAGAAGTGAAAGAGTATCGAGAGAACTATTTGAGGATGATTTTGAATCGAGTGAGGATGAACAAGTAGAGGATGAGGTTGAATATGAATCTGATGGAGTTGAAATCCTTGAGCAATATGGACAAAATGATGATGAAGAGTGATTCTATCAACTAATAGTCTAAGATTATGTTTAATTTTCAAGCTTTGAAGAATTATGTTATTGTTTTTAGACAATTATGTTTAAGTATGAAATTTCTTATATATTTTTAATTTTCTATTACATATAATTTTATAAATTATTATTTTTATATATAAAAAACCCAATCCGATTTCTCCCCGATCCGATCCCGATTTTTCAAAAAGTCCTGACTCCCCACCTCGCCGATCCGATCCCGAGTCACAAGTTCTACAACCTTGCACGTTTCCTCAACTCTAGTAACATACTACATGTGTTACCTCAACTTCAGTACTAACTTTCATTTACCCATGTTTTCCTATATTCAAATCTATTCGGCTGTTATGTCCTATGTCACGTCATCATAACCAAATTCTACCTTAATAGATGAAATAAAAAAGAAGGCTACCTGACCAAATATAGTATTCTAAAAAGCAAATTTCCCCTTCCCTATAAGCAATATCTTCCATAAAACCTCATTTACTTATAGTTTTCACATAAAATTTTAGGACTTGGCTCTAAGGGCTATGGTTAATATGTTCAGATACGCATATATTGTATATCCTTATTTCTAAGGGGGATTATCTATCATGTAGAGCTATGGTCAACAAAATCCTAAATTTTAACATTCTAATTAAATTAAATACTACTTATAACAATTCAAAATATCAAAAACTTAATAATGGTATAAGCCAATTAGAAACATCATTGTTTTTTTGGGGATTTCAAATTTAATCAACAAAACAAAAATTCAAAAAAAAACATAAAGAATTAAATTCAAAAACAAATATATATATATATAGGAAAACCTCAGCTTGATTAAATCGGAAAGTAGGGCCTCCATTACTCGGTGGTCTTCCCATTTTTTCTTCTTCTTTTTTTTTTTTTACTGCAAAAAATGTAAAAATTATCACGAATAACCGGAAGGCATATGTATATATGGTGGTAAAATTTTGTAAAAGCAGAGGTAATTTCTGGGATTATATTTTTATTTTTAATTGTATTTTTAATCGATCAGAAGAAAGTGTGTGTATGTGTGTGTTTGTGAGTAAAAAAACTTGATGAGCGTTTTCCTCGGTTTGGGTTATACTTGTCCTTCTTACCGATTTTTTAGCTAACTTTTCCCCTTGCCTTTTTTGTGTGTTGCTATATATAGTCCCTCTACAACTTTTGTTTGTGATTTGTTTTTTTATTAGGTTTTCTAGTTGATAACTTGATATGATAACGATTCTAAATAGATAACTGACTTGTTCTTGGTTTCTATCAACTGGTTTTATTGGCTACATAAGATGTAAATTATGTAACAATTAAATGGACATGAGATGAGATTTGAAAATCTGATTTCCGCTTTTATGATGCATGTCCCCCATCACCACGAGCGGAGCCAGAAAACTTGTCAAGTATATTCGTAATCAAAATTATCAATGTTTACAGTAAAATCAGGGGGTTTAAACGTAGTTTCATATAAATTTTACATTACATTGCGCTAGAATAATGATGGAATTTTCTGTCAGTGGATTCGATTGCACCCTCTCATGTGTATGTAATTCCGCCCATGCCCATCACTTGGCGACCATCAAGGGACAAGATATGATAACAACTCTAATGAACTAGTTTAAGGCTTTAAGCTAAATGAAAAGTAAGCAAAAAAATGATACCTATCACTTATAGTCATAGACACATAAATTGCATACAAGGATAGCAAAAATCAAGTTAAAACTGATGATTGTGGAGTTTTTTTATAACCATCTAGTAAAAATATAATGGTTATCGTGTAATTAGGACGTTATGAATACTTTTAAAGTTTTCTCATTATGTTGATATTTTTGTTAGTTGTTTTATATATATATATATATATATATATATATATTTTTTTTTTTTTTTGAACGGCAAAAGTTGTTTTTTATAATTTTATAATGGTTTCTAGTGACGACGGTTGTTTGTAATGAGTTTTGAGAAGAGTGATTTTTATTGGTGTCTTGACAATAGTCGTGGTATAAGAAAGTATATGAGAAGCAATATGTCACATTTTTATTGTATATAAAAAGATAGAAATATATCGCATTATTGTTGAACTTTAAAATTATTATGAGCAAAGATTTTATGTATAATTCATGATTCAAGTGGTGAGATACTTAGGTTTTACCCATGAGGCAGAGGTTCAAATTTTGTCAGGTGTAAACTCATATTCTATTAATCCCTAATTGTTAGGGGAGCCTTGTGGGGTTTTTCCTTTGTCGTCGTTGCTCGGCTCGTAATAGCGGGATCCAGTTTAGACAACCGACTATCCGCCGTCGAGTTAGGACCTCACCATTTGACGGTGAAAGAGTTTTGTTTCTATTCGAAAGTCACATGTCAAAAGTAATAGTAATAATAATAATAATAATAATAATGGACCGGTTATTATAAAACAATTATTAAAGTAAAAAGATAGGATAAGATTTTGACAATTGGATTATAATAAAACTGATGCACGCAGATTCATAAAGCACAAGTATATACACTGATGCACAAAGATTTTAATGATGCACAACGATTTTTTGTTAAGAGAAAATGATTGTTTTATTTGTTTTACTTTAATACTTTTTTTGATTGAACTAGAACCATAATAATAATAATAATAATAATAACGATAATAATAATAATATACAAGTATCTATACAGCTATACTACTTCATAAAGGAGATACGTAGTGTCTTAAAATTTAAAATTTTCAACATTTCCATATTTATATTGTATTTAGTCTAATTAATCATTTCTACCTTTAAATATTTTGCCTATAAATAACAAACGCAATATATATACGTGTGTTTTAGACAATTTAAAGTCAAAATCAGTTGTCGGCAAAACACCTCTTGTGGGGTGATTTAACTTAAAATTATATATATTTTAAAATTTAAGAAGTAATCTACCGCCGCACATTGTACGGGTACAATTTCTAATCCTTATTTATACACACTTATAAAAAATGTGTATAAAAATTGTCCATGAATCGTTAAACTGCTTAAATTTTAGATATGTGAAATACCATTTTTACCTCTTATCTCTTCCTACCAATTCAACATCCCTACCAATGCAATATCCCTTTAGTACCTGATAAATGTATTCTATAATCAATGATATTTATTATGTAATTTAATGTTTTGTGATATTTTTTACAATATAATTCATTTCATACAACAATTTAATAATTTTGAGTCCAATAGTAAAATGATTCACAACCACCACCATTCATCATCGACCATGAGGTGTTTGGTTCGTTGCATTGAACAGGTACATGTTAGTATCAGTGTATTTGTAAAATAACTCATCTTATACGCACAATGTATTTACTAGTCTTTAGACCCGTTTGTTCACACACAGAATTTAAAATATCTATGTTGTATCTATAAGTTCAATTAGTGTTATATCTAAACTGTTGTTTTATCGTACTCTACAAATAGCTTATGTTTGTATATACGAATGACCTTTTGTATCCTAGGATTTATCCACACACAATTGCAAATCGCACGACATTGTTTTAATAGAAAAAACAGTATGGTTAGGGTAGAATTCCTCAGACTTTTTTCAAAATTGTCTTCAATGTTTAGTAGTCATCAAAAGTTGGCTGAAATATGACCACTGAGATTCATTTTAGTGTTTAGCTCAATACTCCCTTTCTTGTATTGATTTTGTTTCACTGAATTCATACCATTGTCTACAATGTCATTTTAAGAACTAAATACAAAAATATATAAAAATCATACATGAAAAAAAAAAGAAAAAGGAACAGCTCTCAAAGTTACAACTCTAGTCATAAGCCAAAAATAAAAATAAAAAAACAAAATACAAAGGTTATTATTTGACTGACCTTGGCTGTCCGGACCGTCCTAGACCCAACATGTGAGAGATAAGTCAAGCGAGATGAGTAGTCAAGGCCAAATATGATTGCTAATCTAAACGTGGATTTTTCTTACTTGTATAAATTAATATAAATTAAAGAATATTATGAGATTGTTTGTTATTAAACTGTCAATGATATTTGGATAGTAAATCTTTTGGTTATCCCAAATCTTTCAGAGGAAATATCTATACTACTTTATAAAGCAAATGACTTAGAATCTTAAAATTTAAATTTTTTCAACATTTCCTTATTTTTCATAAATTCATAATGTTTATTATTTAATGTAATTTAATATCTATGTTATTTATATATTAATTAATATTATTTTTATAATATATTATAAAAAGAAAACTTAATATACATATTTTACCACTATCATCTATTATTATTTTATCACTCAATTTCTTAAAATACACATATTACCCTTTCAATAACATCACCTAGTGCTTGTTTGTAATTGTACTTGTTTGTATATTTTTGGGCATCTAGTGCTTTGCTAGTCGTCTTTATTTTTAATATAAATTGCCGTTATAAAAAAAAAATAACATCACCTAAAATATCCATAATATCATCATCTCTTAAAATACCTACAATACCTCCATCCAGCCACCACCATTGTCCATCGTCACTCACGTCTCGCCGCCGCATCGCGCGGGTAATCTTCTAGTATAATAATAATGCAAGGGGGTGATTACCAATTAAAACCTACACAGCTAAATATCTATTGTTATTTACCAGACTTAAAAAGTTTCTGAAAAGTATGTAAAAGATTTAAAAACACAAAAAGCATCATCAATCAAAGGACTTGATACATTGAATTCGATCACTCATGCCCTCCTCAAATAGAGATGCCAGGAATGGTCAAAAGATCAAGTGACAAAATAGATTTTGTCCAATAAGAGTCGATTTAAGACTTACTGTGAACGATCAAGCCCTTATAAAACTTAACCCAACACCCGCCAAAATCAAAAACTAGTTAAAGCCGACCATGCTCAATTAGAAACGAGACCATACCCATATCCAGGACTTGTTACAAGACGCGGATACCTAGAGGTATCTCACTAGGGCCAGATACCTGAAGTTTCGCCAGCTATGAGCGTATACTTGTATTTGTCATTCTACAGTTCCTATAATCATATCAAGTAATTATGCCCAAAAAACATGATGGGTTACAATAACGAAGTGTACGCAATAAATGGTAAAATGATAGATTAATCATGCAATTGCACTTCTGTTTTCCCCCAAACCTGTCCATTCACTGAAGTTCAATGTTCTTTTTCAGTTTTAGCATAGCAAAATTTTGGCTCGAGCCGGCCTTTTACAAACACATTTTACAAAGGCCTAGTAAATGCTTACCAATTTGCCAAAGGTCAAAATTCTTGATCAATGGAAGATCAATATCACCATTCACGATAAGATACCAATTTCATCATAATGGCATTGGTTACTGCCGCATGAAGCCGCCACAAATAACTTCCAACAGATTTGATCTGCGAAGAAAGCTCTACAGCAAATTTAAGATGCAGCTGAACCTTCTCGTTTATGTTTCTTTGGCTTACGCTTCTTCTGCTTTAGTCTCATCTTGGCAAAATCTTTAACAAATTTTTCCCACTCACGCTTTTTCTTCATGTAAAGCATCATCGCAGCACGGGCATCTTCTATCTGTAAATAATGTGATCGATTTGCTCTGAAAATGTTCCCTTTATAGAAAATATAGTTTTCTTAAAAATACTGATACAGAAAAGTGTGACTTTGAAACTGAACTCACAGGACAATGCTCGCCATTTTGGATCTTGACACCAAGGACTTCAGCTGCAAGATGTCTGAGTGCTTTGCTACGCCCTTCTCTGCATCATAGAGACAGTTTTATGTGTTAGTTTTAGCAAATATCAGCTTTTTAGCCACGTTTGCAGATAAACTGTTGCAAATCATGGAAAGATCAGAATGAGGTATAGATGGCTAGACGCAATACTTTAGAAATGGTTGATATTCTGCGGTATCTCGTATATCCTGCTTCGGATGACTTAATAGCAAGGCCTGCAGAAAGAAAGAAAACCTTGTGAATTCATATTAAATGCCTCTATGTCTTGGTTATGCCACTTAGCTAAAACCTCAATATTTTCTATCTTTTTAAATAAGAAGAAAGATGATCTGGTTTAGAATCTGTGAATGCTGGCTGCGATAAAATTTCAATAAATAGTTTAAAATGTTTTCATGAGTTTTTCAGCACACGAGGTGGCAATTTCAACCCATTCAATTATGAATGGCTGATAACTGTTTTATTTGTAATGTGTCAAGTGAGTAAAATATTAAGTAGCTAAAAAAAGGTTAAATGGGTCAAAAGTGCCCAAAAATGCATTTAGCAATCATAATTGACACACAATAGTGTTTTATGACATTTTTTACAAAATCGGATAAAATGTCTTTTGGGTCATCCCGACCCAGCCAGCTCCAGCCCTTACCAAAAATAACCCATTTCCCCTTTGACCCAGACCCATCTTGATGCATTACACAATCTGTATGACCCGCCAATTTGGCCACCTCTGGTTGTGTTGACCTTGGCCACATAAATTAAAAATTTACAAACCAACCTTAAGATCATTTCGTAATGCATGACCAACAAGAGTCTTCCCTTTGAGCAATTCTGCCACTTCCTTCTGAACAACCCGAAAATCTTTCGCTGGAGATATAATTATGTTATGTAAATCGAAATGATTACAGCTGGATATCCCAAAAACACTATAACTTACAAGGATAAATGAATACAAAGGAAAACAAAACCTTTTTTTAAGTCTCGAGGTCGAATGCCACTTATTTGAGTACGAAAATCAACCACACGTTCAACAGGACGAACATGCTCGTCATATATAACGTTTCCCCACTTATTTACCTGTCATGAAAAATGTTATGTTATCAATAGCGGCACTATAGCGGTCCTCGGGGAAAATAGCGGTCCCGCTATTATCGGCGCTATTTTACAGATATCGGTGCTATAGCGGTCCAAATAGCGGTAAAATAGCGGTCCTATAGCGTTATTTTATTTTTTTATTTCTTTTATAGTTTTTTTTTTAATTTTTTTGGCCCGAACTTAAAGAAACACTAATTTTGCAAGTATTAACACTAATGTTTAAAATATTGACAATTTTAGACTTGATTTTTGATATTTCTATTAAGTATTAAGTAATATATATGGATATTGCATAACATTAAAATTACCGCTATCTCATCGCAATAACCGATATCTATTTGATTTAGGACCGCTATAACTACATAAAGAAAATGTAACAGTTTATTTGCACATATATCCATTTTATATTGTTCCTTTTCAAATATTGGATTAATCGGATAACTCGAAGAGTGCAACCCAACCCCACTTCGGCATAAACTAACAAAAGTTATTTTAGGGTCACCCAAACCAATGACAAAACTACATATGGTGATAATTAAAATATAAATATGAAATATCATTACCAATGTGACCCTTCCAAGAGCACTTTTGTTTCCGAGAGGGCTGACACCAACCATTTCACAATCCATGGCAACCTCATTTGTGATACTGTCAAATTGCTACTTAGTTAAGACGTGCCACAATTACATGTCTAGTACTCAGAAACTATAAAGAAAATACAATCACGAAGCTTGCAACATCAAGATTTGGTCAAAAAAAAGGTTCGAGTGGCCCTCTCCCATTTCTCCCATTTAGACGAGAATAACAGTATCATTCTCCTGACACAATGTTCACACCATATGAAAAACAAGAACGTTGAAATGGTAAATTCTCTAAGGGGGGACATTCAGATGTGCATCTAAATTGATTACTATGATTTCATATTTGAGTATTTGGCACGCTAAATAAATATTATCAGTCTGATTTTTCCGATTATATATGGCCAACATAATCAGATTTGAGGAGTAGCTATAACATAACTGATTATTGATATATATGTAAAATTCCAATCATTCCTAACTATCAACTAATAATCAAAATTTGATTATGAGTCTTCAAGATGTGATCACCTTTAAAAACAAACATCCAAGCAACCCTAATTGAGATAGAGTAAAGTATTGACTAACCCATGAAACACAAGAATGCTTATGAAATCGTGTTGCTATATACAGGAGTGTATGTACCAGGATGTCACAAAAGTAAAGCTGCTAAAGCTAAGGCTTTAGGTCCTCCATTTTTTAAGGCTTCGTATGTATGTGCTTGTTGACTAGGCCCTTTAAAAAATGGAATAACTATTTTATCGGTCGAAACTAAGGCACTATACTAAACTGGCTTAAAACTTTTATTAGGCTGGAAGGTATACTTCACCTTTCCTCCTCACTCCTCCCCACCTTTTCTATCCCTCCCCACCTTCTCCCCACTCTCAAGAAATGCCTCACCACCCTCCTCATCTCCTCCCCTGAAAAAGACAAAAGATAATAAAGAAAGAAAGTGGTGAAGAAGCCGGGAAGAGCAGTCACCAATTGGCTCCCCACCTAGCAGGTACCGAAGGCTCGGAATGGTGTTCTTACCGGTCACCGGTCAGTCACCACTTCCCTCCCCACCGTATACCGTCCACCCTAATAAGAAAATATTAATATCTGATCAACTATAGATACTTGGATAAACACATTAACACACCCATCTATCCTAAATCCACTTAACTAATCAAAAATAATCATCAAATTAAAACCAATCTCCTTCCTTATATCCAGGGTAACGATTCAAGGTTAATTTATTTTAATTGCAGTGTTATATCATGTTCTTGATAAGTTCATACTCTTATACTTCTTTATTTATATACTCATCTTGATAAAAATAAAGATAATATTAATGTAATCGGTATATTTGTAATCGGTATTTATAATTTGGTCATTAATAACACTAATCAAGCAGGTCAAACCTAATTTATATAGGCCATTTTTTGACAAACCTAAAAGTCACATGTCTATAGTCCACACCCCGTATTGATCTGGCCTACCATTCACGTGGTATGTACAAATTAAATATAATTGAATTGGTGACATATCATTAATCTTTTGGGGTCAAAATATAGACATGTCCAAATTGTACTTCTAATACATGTTAAAACTTATAGTAATACTTGTATTATGCTTATAATTATCTAAAAGGTTGGTTCCTCAGTTTGGCAAATATATAAGATGCATGGCTCATTGACAAATTCACCTTCAAGAACGCATTGAAAATCTACCTTGGAACCTACTAATCCATATCAAAGTTAACGTTCGATCTCCCAGCAAATCTCGATCAACCTCGACCATCTACGACGTTGATCTTCACTCACCCCGTTGCCCGGTTGAATCAAATCGATCTTCACATCTTTATCCAACGCGAAGGGAATTTGGGACCTCCTTGGACGTACCTTAATGGAACATTGTCCTTCGTCTAACTTAATTATCCGTTGTTAGCTTGCTTAGTTGGGCCAAAACCTCTTCCCTCACCATGACCGGGTTTGTTTTATAACATCCACTCCAAACCAGGAAAACTCTTCGAGCGAGGATATTAAAGTTATTTCCCTTAATTAGATTATTACTGAAAAAAAAAATAAAAATAAATAAAATTATGTATTGCTAATTAGGTAGAGTGGTCTTGTCTTTTGCTATAACCCCAACACTATGTAATTCAGGGGTGTTTATCAAACCGTCAAACTGGACCGGACTGTAGTGAGTTGGCCGGTTTGGCCGTGTTTGACAAGCTAGTCCTTCACAGCCGACCGGTTTGAAAATTTTGAAACCATTTTTTTTTTGTATGACCGACAATTAAGAGGTATTACAGGCCATATAAAACCGGACGGGTTGATTATTTTTTCTTGTATGATCGACAATTAAGAGGTATTACAGGCCATATAAAACCGGACCGGCTGATTTTAATATGACTGGTTTACTGTTTTGCGAGTTTATTTAGTTACATATAAATCCTCAACCAAATTTCCATATACAATTCATCCAAATAGTTACGGGCTATCACATATTTCAGTTTTTAAAAAGTTATTTGTCTCCCAACATATACAAATTTTTATGTCACATATCACTAGATGTATATGATCTCAGCTTGTTTGTTAGCAAATCCATTATATGATGACATAGGATTCAGCATTAATGTCATCATGTAAAGATTACACATTTGACATTTGCATATTATATAAATAAAGTAATTAAGAAGTTTAGTGTCATGAAGTAATGCTTATGTGGTTGTGGACACCCTTTATCGAGTCATAGCAACAATGAGTAAGAAAAGTAGCTTCGTTATGAAGGTAAAAAAAAAAAAACTGGTTGGATCGAGTGGGAAAGTCTTTGTCTCTGGAGACAAAGATCAAGATTTCGATCTTCACCCTTTGTAGGCCGGGGTTTTTTTGTAAGCAACATCTTTCCTTTTAGGTAGAGATAAGACTGTTTATATCTTACCTCTCACGTACATACACCATGAATAACGGTATTGGGCACGGTTGTTTGTTTTACTAGGAAGGTAATGAAAGAAGAAACGGTAGTACGTCGTGCAGTTAACGTTGTACACTAGTGTTTGGTAATGTGTCTACTATCAAATGCATGTATAGAGAAAATGACATGCACCCAACTACTAAAAGTAGTGATAAAAGCGACAAATCGATTTCTACATGTTGCCCTTTTCTTGTTCGCCAAGAAAAATAAAAACTAAAAAAAAGGGACGTAAATATGTATTATCAGAAATTATATTTCATATTTGAGTGAAAAAGATGTATACCCACCAATGAATTGAATATGGTGGTAGAATAAAGACATAAATATATAACAAGAGTGTCTATTTTAGATAATTGTAATTAATTATTTGATAATGAAATCTGATTGTGATGGCTAAATTATATTCAAATTTTGACACAACTTTATCGTTTATTGGTAGCTAGTAGCAAATATAATGATTTTATTAACAATGTACCCCAGAACGCGAAAGCATTTGTATTTTGCCTACCCGAAAAAAATAATTGCGTGACAGAATTTGTCACAAATTCAACCACAAACCAAAAGGCAAGCGAAAACAAAGAAAGGAAGTCGGTAGAAAGAAATGGCGAGAGGAAGTCCACCGGAAAAGAAGGAAGAAGAAGAAGTAAGAAAAGAGGAAAACGGGTTCCGGGTCAAATTAAGTGTGTTAAATCATTCATAATTAATTATAGGCTTTGATTGTTATCTTTTTAGACTATCTCCAACGCTAATTGCGTTGTTAGGTGTCCGTAGCTGCCATATCATCTCCCACATCATATTTTTATTTGGGAAAATGATCCGTACTTCAGACTTTACATAAGCTTAGGTACTGCCCTTTTAAAAAAAGTTACAAATTAAACCTTTGAATTAGATAAACATACACAGTCCCCCTGAATTTTACATAAACCCCCCCTGAATTTTACATAATCCCCTCATGTTTTACCTAAGATAGGTACTGCATGCTTTACATAACATTTCCCCTTATATATATAGCATAAGAAGATTAACATAAGTTGGTCATTCCACTTTCTCTCCCATTCTGTTACATCACCTCTCTCAGAAACCACTAAATATCGTCCAAAAATGGAGCAACGCTCTCTGCAATCTGTCTAGCAAGCCTTTCTTGAACCTGGAGTTTAAAACCATAGAATTGGACAATCGATTGAAGAAAAGATTTCCCTTTTGGATTCACTTTGTCATTGGATATGTAGCCAATATGAACTAGACCATAAAAAGGTAGTAAATGGTGTTCACAAATTGACCATAATGGTAAATTCACCTCTGATCTAATGTGTTCGTTATAATTTATATGCTCTACAGCTCATTGAGTTCCATCTCCAAGTTTGAATCTTTAAAGTTCATCAGCCAATTTACATAAGAGCTATGAGTACCCATGAGTTTTTTTCTACATGTGTCTTGACTTAATGACACTACGATTGATCCCACAGCAGTTACCATTTCAGGTTTGAGAGGTTCGACCACCTGTGAGAGAGATCTTGATGGACACTAAGAATTTTTGTTAGATTTTCTTGAATAACTGATGTCTTCATTATCTTATATAGCATGGTACCCGCGCAATGCCGCGGCGGCGACTATTAGTGGTGGCGGCGGCGGCGAGTGGTGTAGGTTGATGTAAAATGTAATTGATGTAAAAGGTGGTAGTGGAGATATTTTATAAGATAAAGAAATGATAGTGTAATTTAATTATTAAACTACTTTGGGCAATTTGCATGTTTTAAAATATGTAACATTCAACACGAGATAGAATTTTTAATAAGGAGTATAAATATTGTCTATTCAATCATTAAATTTTTTTTTTTATTGCATAACCATTATATTATATCTACCAATAAACTAAAACAGGATTGTAGCCTTCCTTGAACGACATGTGGCGCTGTATTAAAGCGCCAAGTGTCCTATTAGTCAAATTCCTTAAAAAAAAATCCTTTTTAAATAATAATAATAAAAATATTTACAACTATCCGTATATATTACTCTTTCCTTATCTAACGTACATACTAAACTAAATGATAACAATAATAAAAAAATAAATTAAAAAATTATTATACTAACGTTAATAAAAAAAATAATAAAATATACTAACGTATCTATGAATTAGTCGTATATATTTATTATTGCTTTTTTAAACAATAATAAAAAAAATTAGGTAGTATACTAACGTTTCCTCAATAATAATTAAAAAAATATACTTATATTCCTTATCTAGATCTGATGATCCAACTCTTCCATAGTTCCATTCTTTATTTTGATCTTTTAATTCTAATGCTTTCCAATTCCAACTCTTCTATTCCTTATTTTGATCTTCTAATGCTTTCCAATGCCTATATATACTTTCAACAAGTATCGATTTTGAAGAGCAATTTTGAAAATCACTGCTTTTTAGGGTTTGAACGAGGTAAAGAAGTATCAATTTTGAATTAATTTCGAAAATTACCCCTTTTTTAGGGTTTCAAATAGGTAATACAGATAACTTATCTAAAGTGTTATATTCTAATCTTTAATACATGAATTTGAAAATAATCGTACGTATCTATGATGTTATATATAGAATTTGTTTTCGTTTTTAGTTTTTTCAATATTTATTAATTGTATACATTATTTATTATTTAGCTTTGATTTATATACAATTTGTTTTCGTTATTTAGTTTTTTCAATATTTATTAATTGTATACATTATTTATTATTTAGCTTTGATTTATAACGGGTATTTTGTTAGACATAATGGATACTGCCGAAGACAAAGAATGTGACAGACAAGAATAGATAGAATGATTGGTTGTTCAATTGAGTTCTATTTTTTACATTAAAAAACATTGGTAGTGCACCTAACAATCGTATACAAACATGTAAATATGGTAACAAACTTATTAAAATTATCGTTTATAAAAGTTTCTTGCATTCAATTGAATATGCATCAAATAGTTAAAAAGTTTATTGTAAATAAAATAAAATATAGATATAAAAAATTATGAGTCAACCGTGCAACGCGCACGGGTATTAGTACTAGTTATATATATAACATTGCAAGTTCGGAAAGCTACTGTGCATTTTTTGGTTTTTTAACTTTTGCCACAAAACTTTTTTATTTTTTATTTTTGCCACAGCCTCTTTCTTTTGTTCACTTTTTCCTTCCCTTCTCACACTCTCCCTGCTTCTTCTTCTTCTTCATTCTTCATCTGATATCTTTAATCATAGGATAGTTGAATATGGTGGAAACATCTTCACCCAAACACACGGTTTCTTCTTCCCCAATTTCTACCGAGACCCTTGATGTTCTTTTGTGCGAAAATTAGGGTTTTGCTATTTTGTTGCTTTTGATGATTTTGCAAGGAGGTTGAAGAAAGAAATACAAGGTACCCTTTCAAGTTTTCAACTCGTGTATATTGTTCACCGTAAATACTATTCTAAGATGTGATAATCATTACATTGATATTTTACCTTATTTATTACATTATTATGCACATGAGTTGTTTGATTAATTGTTTGAGCCAAAAACCTACTTCATTTATAGTGGTTTGATGATTGATTTAAGATGTTTTGGTTCAAAACATACGAAAAGAAGGCAACCAGAAAGTGAGAAAGTGGATTTTCTCCCACTCAAGTTGGATACCCTCCTCCGATCTTGGGTTGTTCACCACAGGCTTTCAACAATTTCAAGAGGATAAAAGTAACCAAATGAACAAATTTTGGCCCACCTTCATATATGTGTTTAGCTCATTTCAAAACCGAAAGCATAAGGCCTCAAATCAGCCGCCTTGAAACATAACCAAATGAACAAATTTTGGCCCGAGCACATTAAGTTGCAGATGACCTAAATGAACTAGAACTTAAGGTGAATCCAGGACCATATCAATGGGAACATGAAAGGTATTAGAAATAGATATATGGTTACGAAACCTGAACCTGACGATATATGTGCAAAGTAGTCTTTTCTCTACAATACGAGGAATTAAGAAAAGATACTATGAATGTAAGTTTAGGCATAACTATTTTGTAGACTACTACATATCAAGCAGTTGCATGCAATGATTACAAATAGTAATAAAATTGTCCTAAACTAACCAACTCACATATACCTTAACAGGATACTTCTTTTGCAACATAACTCATATCTATTAACACATTCTATTCTATTTAAGACTAATGTAGGTAAGGAGGAATAGAAGGTGTGCCATTTGTAATGACAGAGTTGTTGTGTAACGACTACAAGTCTACAAGCCTTTTGTAATGACAGATTACTTTTGTAACTACTAAATAAAGAACTCCAAAACTTTGTTGCGTAAAAATCATGTTCTGTGGCAACGCACGGGTAGAAATGCTAGTTATTCTTATTTAAGGTTTTAAGTTCAATTTAGTACTCCTTATTTAAGGGTATTATAAAGTTTTGTAATTGCATTTATTATCATTATTATTATTAGATTTTCAGAATTGTTATTTTGAACGTGAAAAAAATTTTATGCCTAAGTGACTAAAATTAACTCTTTTTTTTTTTAGCTAGTGAAGTGATTGTTGTTTTGGGGTTTAATTTTGAATTTTGTTTTTTTTTTTGAAGGGTTTAAGAATGGAGAAAGCAGTAGAGTTCGGTTGTTCTCCATTTAACCAGTTACCAGACGATATTGTTGTTCAAATTTATAACAAAGTAATGGATTTGAAAACCCTATGCTATTGTCAACTTATTTCCAAACGTTTAGGTTTGATCGTCTTTCAAGCTGACACCATTTCATTCAATGTTCCTCTTCGAATTGACTATGAAAACGAGAATCGTTTAGATGACATGAAGATCCTATACGAATCATTTAGATT
>JAOXNX010000026.1:21156492-21176594 GCA_028566075.1 Solidago caesia | reverse complement strand
ATGTTTATACGTTTAAGTTTAATTGAAAAAAACGAACAAACAAGAACACAAACGAGATTTTTTGTTGGTGCCCGTTTATATAGGTTTAAGCGATCAACCAAACAAACACGAACATTAAACGAACGGATATTTGTTTATTAAGAAAATAATCTCTTTCATTTTGTCCCTTTAAAAAGGGTCAATGAACGCAAAAACACAAACATAAACAAACATACACAAACATACCATGTTAAAATATATATAATGTTCTTTTATAGTTAATAAATATGTATGTATATACACCATACTAGGATATATAAATGATCAAACATATAAACAAGCGTTAACGAACATAAACGAATGAACAAGTCATCTTTTCGTATTTGTTTGTTTAATTGATCAAACGAGAAATATTATTCTCATTCATTCATAGCAAAACAATTTAACGACGGTTCACAAATGTTTTGTTCGTTCACACCCATGAAAAAGTTTTTATGATTTTTATTGTAACTTTAAAAAAATAAAAAAATTTACAAGTTTTTAACTAATTTAGTCCTAAGGTTTAGGTTTAAATAAAATAATTATTAAAGTAAAACAAAACAATCATTTTCATTTAACTGAAAATCCTTGTGCATCATGAAAATCTTCGTGCATCAATATATATACTTATGATTGTCATGCATCAATTTTATCATGATCTAATAGTCAAAATTTTATCCTATTTGTTTTAATTTACTAATTTATTGGCCCAAAACAAAACCCCCATTGTTTACTTAAGAAGAAAGAAGAAGAAAAGCAGTATCATAAAATTTCTTTCAGATTATCCATCAGAAGCAGCAGATGGAGGAGCAGTCATTTTTCAGTAATATGATGATGAATCTTCGGTCCACCTGCAAGTATTATACTGGATATCCAAAGGATCTTGGGCCATCCAGGGTTATCCATTTTACTTCTGAGCGTGAATTTGTTCATCTTCTACATCAAGGTCACCCAGTCATCGTTGCCTTTACCATCAAGTAATCTTCCTCCTTTCATACATTCTCCTTTAGATTTTGTCAAATGGGTATGGGTCAAATGGGTACGGGTCATGTGGGTCGGGTCCAAATTCTCAAGTCATTTTATGCGAAAAGTTATATAGAGTTACTAAAGTTACCTGCTTTGGCTTGTTGCCCATCCCCTTATTTTGCCATCTTTAGTATCTTTGCTAGGTGTTATCTTCATATATTGCTTCAGCCCACCCCCGAGTAGTGTAGTTTTATCTGTAATTCGTTTGAAAAATTATTTTTCTTAGTGTTATTTATGGGTCCCGTGACTTTCGCCCCTGATTAATTTTCTTGGTGTTATTTATGGTTCTGGTAAATTTCGACCCCCCTGTCTGTTACCTCAAGCTTTGCCACTGATTGCAATGAATACATCGTCTCACAGGTTGTTCTTGTTGCAGGAGTAACTACACGAAACATCTTGACAAAGTATTGGAGGAAGCTGCTGCTGAGTTTTATCCCGAAATCAAATTTATGCGTGTAAGTTGGTTGTAGTTCGCTATTCAATCGAAAAGTCTATTTGTTTGTAAATGTAGTCATCTTTGTATATCGCAAAAAAACATCATAAAGATGTTAAGCTAGAGGTGGTAATATCCATCGAGTCAATTATGAATGGGTCAATTGGGTTATGTTTTATCTCTAACATGTTAAACAGCTAAAACAAAAAAGATCACTAAAAATGAATCGAGATTAAAAGTTGCTCAGTGTTGAACTCACAACCTCTTGGTTGATAACCACACACACCCACACATACTTACCATTTGTCCACAATGAGACTTGAACCTACAACCTCTTGGTAATCATTATTAATGCACTAATTATTGAACCTTTTTATATTGGAAAAAAGAGTGTTTGGCGTCCAACCTGACCCGGCCTGGATTGTTTTGGAACGTACAAAAAATGACATGGTATTTAACCAAACCTGTTGTCCTACCTGTCTACGCCTGTCTTGCCATTTTATTTAAGAATGCATCTATTCTAGGTTAATGAATGTATCTATTTGAATTTTCCAAGCAGTCTTTGGACCATCTTTTCATGATTTCCTGTTTCTTAATGGTGTATTTCAGGTTGAATGTCCAAAATATATTGGGTTTTGTATGACACGACAAAAGAAGGATTATCCATTTATAGAAATGTTTCATAGCCCAGCACAAGTAAGTTTTATGCTCTTTGGTTTTATCCGCATGGTCTTCATTGAAGTCTTGTTCTAAACTTCTAATATCACCAATGCCCTTTGTATTTCATGGCATGGCTACATGTGCCCTTTTGGATTTGATGGCACTTCAACCAGGGGCATGAAACATAAGTTTTATTGATTCTGTAGGAAATGGTGGCTACCGAAATGCGTTGTTTTGAACCAATCAGAATAGATGTTCATTTATACGTCAATAACCGTTTAGACTTTAGTGTAGCTTCTTACCAGAGCTCGAATAGACAATTCTAGCCTATTGTATAACTTTCACCGCATGAGATACATTCACTCTATCAAAAGACGACTCCCTTTTTCCTAGAAATGTGACTACTACTTCTGCTTGAACAATACAATAATACAATAACATTAGATCTGTGTTTGCTTAAATTTTCCTGCATATTTGCTAAATGAATGTCTTTCATATCCTTTACTATAGATATTGCCACATTGGTGATAGTAAAAACTAAAATTTACCAAGTTTTTTATAAGATGTAATGATCAAATCCTAAAGCAACAAAACTGACATGAATAACATTGAAGAATTACCTGAACCATAATTAGATGTTATAGGTCGCAGAATGTGCTATTCCACCGGGTTGGATAATATGTCAAAATGGGTAGCATTTTGGCTGATTGGGGTAACCAACAACACTTTTCGTTCAATTTTTTATTTTTACGAAGAATATGCGTGTTAGGTAAACAAAAATCATATAACTTTTTAATCAATGATTAACAGGTTTTAAGCATTAAACTAAATACTTTGTGCAACCTTCGATCTGCTTTCTTATAAGCTAGTCTTTTGACCCGTTACAGATAAATCATAACTTGAATTGATCCATGTCTAGCTAAATGCTGAAATTTTCACCTCTACACTGGCTTATATGTTATAAGAGATTGATAATTAACATTTGCAGTTATCACAATATGTTTTACCAATGCCCTTCTACCTAAGATATTAGTGTCCTTGTCAGCCCCGAACATGAACTCCAATTAAGTCTCGAATCATATGGGATGACGTGTTACTTAATATGCGGGTCGAATGCATGTTATCACTCACATGTGCTCATTTGGTACAGGCAAATAATCAAGGAAAAGCTGCTGATCCAAATGTTACAAAGTACTCTGTGAAAGTTTTACCTGTGAGTTTCTTTAACTTCTTAAGTTTAATGATATATCACTTTCCATATGAAGAAAGTTAGAAATATTTTATATGAAACACACACGTGTAGCTGGTATCTCACATTCGAAAATACATCGTACCAATCAAGTAATGGAAATGTGTTGGTGATTGAGGACGTAGTTCCACTCTTCACATTCTTTCTTGGCTTCCTAATTGTATTAGAGGTCTAAATTGCACTTGTAGTATAGGTATGATCACTGTCTATTTTATAAACAAGATCTTGGAAATCTTTATATTGTCTTAATTAAATAAACTATTCTTCTACAATAAGTAGTTTATAGAGTTTTTTTTGTGTGAAATCCGTCTAAATTACCATGCTTTGTTGATGAGCCAGTCCTTTTATAGATGCTATATTTTGAAATAAAATTTGATATGTCTACTAAAAAAGCACCAGCAAGTTTTCCTTCCTGAACTGTTTGTATACATGCTATATACGATAATACGAATATACAGGTACACATATATCTTATTAGTATATGTGCAAGTAGTGCAAGTAGGTATGCATGTGTCAATATATATACACACAAACATACACATGTATGTTTATATATGTATGAAAAGATACGTATATGCACACATGTATACATATAAATTATAAACACACACATGCACCGGTTTGAATAATATTGCAATCCACTTTTATATGACTGAAATTACAACTTTATGAACTACTTTATGAGTTCGGTCCTAAAATTATCACCAATTGTTAAAAATTTTCTTCGGTTCATATTGATATGCAAGGTCAAGATTGTATTAATCCCTTTCAATACTATATTCTTATCTATATAAAAAAAGGGCTAATTGCTTCAAAAGGTATCATACTATCAATCTTTTACTAAAACATGATGTGAACTTTTTTTTCATCTAACAAAGGGATCAACGGGGCCAAAATCATTTAATAGGGGGACTAAAACCACCATGTGGTATTTTTAATACCCTTGTTAAAAACCGCCTCCCCTAGGACAATACCACCATGGGAGGTGATACTCGTACCACTATTTTTGATGGATGTACCACAACATACAAGTTTTACAGCTGACTGTACAAGCCAGTAATGCACAGTTGTGGTTCATCTATCAAAAAAAGTGGTACTAATATCACTTCCCATTTTAATACCCTTGTTAAACGGTGTTTACACCCGTCGAACCCTTTGTTAGGCGAAAAAAAAGTTCGCGTCATGTTTTAGTAAAAAATGGGTAGTATGATACCTTTTGAAGCAATTAGCCCTAAAAAAAACAAAGTATGGTTTATGTAGTTGGTATACTTTCAAACTTTGAGATGGCTAACTATGTCATATCTTAAATTTCAGATGAAAAAGATTCTCCTATAACCTCTTATGTTTGTATCTAACACTGATTTATGTGTAATTTGTCCCTATATGTCCAATTGTAATTAAAGAATCGTTTCTTTGCTTTGATATTGTCTATAAAACGCCTGTACTGACCATCTATACGGTGCTTGTCAATGTATTTGCAGTATAACTATGATGTCAGTGCATACGGGTTTAGAGAGTTCTTCAAACGCCACAACATAGGGTCATTCAGTCACAAGTAAAATGGCGCTCTGATGTAATTCTGGGATCTTTGTCATGGATAAGTATACGTTGTTAGAAATGCTTCTTTAGTTCATTTGGTCAAAAAACTGCAGAAGTATGGATTCTTCGAGTTCTTGAAAAGTCTTTTTCACTCGGGCCTCAAATTTGTTTTTGCTCGCGATATCGGATGGTTCAAAAGATCTGTATAAGTTCGCATCCCTGAAAAAAATGTGAAAGTTCATTTCACATGTACTGTATCCATTGATGAATGTCAAATCATATGTGAAGTATCAATCATTAAATTAAATAATATACCACAAGACAATGTCCATGATGTATATTTAGTAAAAAAGTAATAGAGCCATCAATTTTTAATTGTTTTTTGTACATAAAACGTGTAATTAGAATGTTTGTTTTAACATATCTTTGCAAAAGTTTTTTAAATCAATATTTCATATAATTGCATTCTCTCTCTAATGCATGTCGACACACATGCGCGCACACACATATTTCTACGCAGTTTTGTCGGAAGTTTTTCTGAAAGCAGTCTATTTACACTCGAATAAAGATATAACTGTTTACATCTTATCTTTTCATACTGTTCATGCGGAATTAAGTATCAATCAGTATTGTTCTAATCAATATTTCAGTATTTTCTCATTTCATAACAATTTGGGAAGACTAAAATTGAAGTATGGAACAAAAGAAATTTTGTAACTTGCCCAGTTTTAGAATTTTAGTAATAATATTGTTGAACTTTAAAAAAATGGAACAAAGAAATTGCATATTATTTTTCTTTATTTTTAAACTTTTAAATTACGGAGTATCGTTAGCTTAAAGACAGCATGGATAACTAAAATATATTATTAAATATAAACAGATGTGTACAATTGTACATAGATCCAACTAAAAATATTAATTATTATTTTGTGTTTTTCTATAATGAACAAGAACTGATTCCGTCATCGAGAAAAAAAAAAGTAATACTACGTTGATATGTTATAATCAAATTAATTCTTATGTGTTGAAGTCTTGAAGATAAGATCTATAAAAAGCATCAGAATAGTAGCTAAAGGACATGCACATAATAGTTTATCTTTTGAGAAAATTACCAAAAAATCGTCTTTATCCTATGCGATTTTTGCACGTTTCATCCCTCCTGCGAGTCAATTACACTAATCATCCTCAAGGTGACCACTTATGTCTCAAAATAATCCGCACGACCAACACTGTTAGTTTTTTTTGCCGTTAACACCCCTCACGTTCAAATCAAGCATTTTCATCATTTTACCCACTTTTATATATGTGAAGAAAATGCCCTCACATGATTTGCACACTAGGGGTATTAACGGTAGAAAACTAACGGCGTTGGTCACGGGGATGATTTTGGGGCGTAAGTAGTCAGTCACCTTGAGGATGACTAGTGTAATTAATTTGCGGGAGGGCTGAAACGTACAAAAATCGTAGACAACATAAAAGATTTTTGTAATTTACTCTTATCTTCTTATAAAACACTTTGCGGATTTTAATTTCAAACTTTTCAACTTTTAGCGATGCAACATTTTTCAATCACATAAAATAATAGTCTATTATCTTATTTTAATGTAATATCTCTTTGATTACATCATTTATAACTAAAGTTAAAAAAATAACACTTACTTTTGTTTAGTTTTAAGTATTAAAACCACTTGAAATACGATTTATAAAAGAACAATTCTGTTTTATAATTTAAAATAAATATAGATGTTACTTCTTTTTTTTTTTTTTGATAATTGTTGACTTTAGGTTACTTTCATTGTATTATGTGGGTCAAGAATAAAAAATAAAAACCCATCCACACATATACACATCTTGGCCCTTTGTCCAACCCTTTCATATTTACGCCGAGACACGATGCCGAGCTACAACGCCAAGGTGGTGCCATAGTGGCATCAACGCGAAGCTTAAAGACGACCTCACGCCGACTCCATAGGAGCGGCCTAACAATATATTTATCAGCTCGGCATGTTTGTCCCACAGTTGTGTTCATACATTTTGCAAGTTAAATTTGTGAAAGCAATTAAATTCATTTTAAAATTCATGGATTTTAATTTTACTGTGATAAAAATTGATTAAAAAAAAATAATTTACTAGAGATGGAAGTCCAGTAAGGGCCGAGTATTCCTAATAGTCTCGTCGGTTTGCTCGTCCCTTCTCGCCAGTTTATCGACGTGCAGCGTCTTGTCAATTTACTTCGTCAATTCCCATCGTCGCTTAACCAACGAGCGACTGACTGACGAGCGTACATCGGTACATGGGTTCTAACTTCTCATCCACAGCTATTTTATTTTTTTTAATTTAATAAAGTAATGCGGAAGTGATGAGGTATTGTTGACAGGGGTGCATCAGTTTGAAAATCAGTTTAAAAGCATCGACGTAACGTTGATATGGCAAAACTGGCGAGCAGTGACGTACGTCACCATTGAGAGGAGTCTAAAAGACGGTCTCGACTTCACGTGGTGATGAAAAGCTTTATAGACGTCTTGATTACGCTTGAATTTTTCTATAGTCGATAATGTAGTCAATGGTCATTTTCAACACATGGGCCAAGTCTTGGATAACTTGGAAATTGTTTCATGTTAATTGATAAGTTTGTTGAATGGTTAAAAAGGTTTGTAGAAATTTGGGTCCATTATGAAGAGTAGTCTAATTTTGCTAGCTTTCTTAATCAAATCATGCCATTTGTGAAATAAGATATTATATTATACATTGAATGTGATATATAGAATAATCAAAAAAGAGTTGTCACTCTCTTCACCAGTATATGCTAAAGTTTCCTTCCAAATAAGTTTTAAAACATTTAAATAGTTTAAGCAATTAAATGCTTATAAAAGCACTCTAAACTTTCATCTTTTTGGACTAATTCAAAACACATGCTTAATTAATATCTAATTAAGACCATGATTATGTTCGGTCAGGAGTTTTTTTAAAACTTTTAGGAGTTTTTAGCTTCTACCTTTTATAAAAAGTTTCGTTTAATTATATGAACTTAAAGCATTTTTTTTTTTTTTTTTTTGATAAAAGGTTACATTGGTTATATTAAAGTTAAAGCTTTTAGTTTGAAAAAAAAAACTATATAAACAAGCTTCTAGCTTTTGGAACTTTTGAACGATCAAATTACATCAATGTCCCCTCTTAATTCAAATAACTGTCATTTAATACCATTATTAATTATTACGTTTTGTCTATTACATTTTTTTATTAATAACTTCAGCTCATCAGCAAAGTTGCAAGCCATTCTTTTCATTTGGTGGTGGAGCATATGGAAGACAAGAAACAATGTTATTCATAATGATGTCAAAGAGGATAGTGATACAATCTTTAAATCAATTGTTAGTTATTCATTTTTGTGGATTGGAAATCGAGATAGGAATTGTCATCATGCGTGGGAAAGCTGGATCGAGGAGCCCTTAACCGCTGGATAATGTTTGCAATTCGCATTTGTCACTTGTGTTCCCTCGGAACTTGTTTGTGATTGCATCAAAAACATCACGAAGTGAAAACCGATGGTTCGGCCTTCGTTGATGAGGTATTTTCTTGTGTCTTGGTTTTCCGTAATTGGCACAAGTTTTTTTTTCCAACCTTTTTACAATCTTAGCAGTTAAAGTTCCGAGTAGATTTTAGTTATTGTACTTTGTTGTTTATCTCATCAGCAAAGTCTTCCACAATATTAAACGAATAATTGATTAGTTTATTATCCTGGATAAGCTAATTAATGTTCCATTTAACTTGCCAGATGTGTCGAGTCGTTATCTTATTGTACGTGGAAAGGCTTATGGCATAGTAAATAACCGGATAATAGGATTTTTGTACATACAATTAAGAACTCTTTATTTTATTGTATAATAATATAAATATAGCAGTAAATTACACGATGTGCTTGCCAATAAATAATTAATTATAAAAGTTATTTCATCTTTCGTGGTTAGAATATTAACATGCCAATCTACTGAATTCCAACTTGCAGGTCAAGAATGTATAACGACAATTTTCGAATTGAGACATGTACTCCCACCATCCAAGGATGAGGGCTTACCCAAACCAGAGTAGTCGGTTGTTTTAGCTGGGTCTCGCTACATCCAACGCTGAGTTTTGGTGTTTGTGATTGTATAGGTTTTCATATTTCTTCTAAAACTTTAGTGCAATTTATTTAGATCACAAAGTATTATAATTATCTTACAAGGGAAGAACTACAATACAATAAATCACACAATAAAACAACATATGTCTTAACATACGCTAAAAAATTCGGTTTTCACAACCATAAAACGATTACAAAATATGCTAATGTAATTAATCACCTAAATCGGATTCACTTCTTCGAGTAAACGATATCTCTCTGATCATGGACAATCGGGGCCTCCACGAGAAACGTTTCCTTGTCGGTCTCGTATCGTTATCATCATTCTCAACGTTGGAGCTACCATCGCTTGACGCTTTGTCTTGTGTGCTAAACGAAGGGTCCTCGAGCCCATGAGTCTTGGCTATGTTACTAAGCTTCTTCGAAAGAGAGATTTTCCATGACTTTTTCTCTTGTGGGCTAGCAGAAGGGGGCTTGCCTAAGGACCGAGTAGCTAATGGAGCTGTTGGCTTGTCCATCAGTTGAGTAGTACCCAAAGACGCTTGCTTGGCCATTGAGTTAGCACTAGCCAAAGGGACTGGCTTGTTCATTGACCCACGGGCTTTGGCTACACTGGTGAGCTTCTTTGTAAGGTTGATCAAGTTGTCAGAAGACTCATTGAACCTAAGGATTGCTTCGGGTAGTAAAAAGTATATTCGGCCCGGTTCGAGCTGTGTGTCGGGTTTAAGTGGTACTAGTCCTATTTGCAAAAGTCGAACAGGAGTAGTCATGAAGTGTTTAGGAAAAACAGCAGTCACCTGATCAATTGTGGTTGAACCTTCATAGTCTTCTATGTAACCATCCAAATGCACCACTCTTATGGCCTTAACTTTTGGCCGAGTTGCTTTTGGCTTAATTGATCCTTTGCAAAAGCAAAACACATCCATCGATCGGTTAAGCACGTCTGATCGAACCCACAACGTACGCACACGAAATCGGTTCACTTGGTACCGCACTCGATCGTTTGGTATGGTCACACCGGGCTCTCAATTTCTGCTTCCCTCTCTTTAGACAATAACTTCACTAAGTATAAAAGGATCAATGATATTCCTTCTCTAATAAGTGTATGTGACCCTTCTATTTATAACTTGTCCCTTATGTAATATATATATAGACGGAGAGCATGAATATATTTTTATTTTTTTTATATACAACATGTCAGCATGGTATGTATTATTATATTATATTTATATACTAGATTTAAGTCCCGTCGATACACATAGCTAGATTAAAATAACAACAATACTTTATTTATAATTGTTTTTTATGGATAGTGATATATCAGATAAGTATATATATCTTTTAATTTTAAAATTTTCGACTTTCAATTAGATATAATTTTTAAGAGTTAAATAAAAATTGTTTGTATCCATAAAATAGGTAATCTTATTTGAACTTTATATAAGTTAATCTAACTAGAGGGGTACCCGCACAATGTGACAGCGGTGAAATTATTTTTTTCTTGATATCTAGTGTTGTTCAGCAATCACCAATTCATATGTCAAATTTTCTAGTGGAAATGATATACTTTCTTATCAAGTGGAACTATTCTGATATACTAACATCACTACATATCTTCTAAATTTATAAGGTCTCATCTCTACTCCATATTTCAAAAAAAAGACAATGGGGGACGAAATCAATTTCCATTACAAATGACAATCACAAAACTTTAATTCCACCCCACATCGAATAAGAGAAGCTTAACGCCGCCTATTATTTGTCAATAAATAGTCTTAAATTTTAAGAAACGATGCAAATGCTTTATAAGATAATATAGATATTAAGATATCATTATCATTATAATAAATAATAATAATAATAAACGGAAGCATTTCCACATATTTTTCATGGGTTTTACACTACAAAAAATCATAGTTTAAAAGTTTGCATGGGCATAATATAAGTATGATACTTTATAAATTATAACTACGTGGATATGTAAAATATATTTTACAAAATAAATTATTAAAATCTTCAGTTATTATATATTATATATATATTTAAAAAGTAACTTTGGTATGTGAGGGAAGAACACTGTAGCTAATAGTACATAATTTACTGCTTAAAGTACAACTGAACATTGCACAACCAACACCAAATCCACACCCAACCTAACCTGTAGTAGTAATAAGTTGTACCCCTTTTTCATACAAAGACATAATAAAGTCATCTTCAACATCCCAATCTCTTAAACCACACAACACGAAGCCCTGAGATGGATGAAGAATCAACCAATTTCCACCCTCCCCTACCACCCCCGATTGGCGATTTCTTCCATGGCGGCATAAACCACCACCACCACTGCGACATATTCCCCGACGCCAACCACCGCCGCTGTAGCTCAGCCGTCGGCACCCACCTCCACCTCCACAATCAGATTATATAGCTTATGTATCATCCATTTTATATTTTTATGTTGAGCACTTTAAAGTTTAAAAAGCTTAGTTGACTAATGAGTTGTATATTATATGTTTTCTTTCCCCCAAATTAAAAATATAAAAAATAATTTATCTTCATCTTTTTAACTGAAAAATAAAAATTATTACAATTTTTATGTTTTGTTTTTTTACATTTGGGAAGTGGTGTTTTGTTGGAAATTATGTTTTTTTATTGATTTGTTTTTTTTTTCCCTGAGATTTTGGTTAAATTTGATTTAAGATATTCGAGGATAAAGTATTATCGGAAAAATGTACTTTTAATTTGCCCTATTGTGGATTTTGTGGGATTTTTTTTTCATGTAATGAAATTAAGCCGAAAAATGCAAGTGCTTTGGCAATTTGTTGGTCATTGTGTTATTTAGGAACATCTGTGTTTTGTTAACTGTTATCGAAAGATTCGTGAAAATATGGGCAATGCTTGATTATGGTTGAATTCATGTTTTAATTTTTAGGGGAACAAATTTGTTTGTTATCGTACCGGAGATGTTTGTAGGGTATCTTATTATTTCTTGAATATGATTCTTTATGCAGTCAAACATATCGTTATGTAATTAAGAAAAGGTTGGAATGTCGCTGATTCGGTTTCAAAAAAAATGTATTTTGTAACAGATAATTAGGGAAATTTTTGGTCTTGGTTCGTAACAATCAAAATGCATGTATATTTTTCAAGTGGTTGTTTGTTGTCAACTTAAAGCAGTACATATTAGTATGAGTTTAATGTACATTTTGTTGTGGTTGATCAGTTTGACTATGTGTGATATGTACCATTTTCTTTTGCTTGAAGCCTTGAACCACATTTAGCTACAATCTGCCCGATTTGAAGTATAAAGATTATTATGGTTGGTTTTAATCCAAAGATGTTCTGCTGCTTCCTTTTTTATTTCTTTTCTTTTTAGCTTCCATTTGTATGCCTTGTTTAAAAGATGATTTCAGCATTGAAAAAAAATCACATATCTTTTACCAATGCTTTTGACGTGTATGATTTTGTACATGCACCGCCACAATACATTTAAGTGATATGGATTGTGCTTTCTTTCATCCAGGTATATGTCTAATTCCTATGTCTACAAGGCGATACATGGATGGTACCTATATTGAGTTTTCCTTTTTAGCATAAACTCTTTAGAGGAAAAGAGCGGTAGATGGTAGTTACATTAACTGATTTAATGCATGATTAAGTGAGAATTCGGTGTTCGTCTCTGACTTTTGCAACCTTGTTATAAGGTTTGCCAATGTCATATAAGTTGACTAAATCCGTAACGTTATGAGCGATCAAGACTATATTAGGTGTCATATGTAATGCATTGCCTATCAGTGTCCTTTTTCATATTAGTTGTCAAAGGTTATCCGAGTACCAAAAGGTGCTTTTAACAAAACTTTGAAGTTGCTTTACCTATCGGATGCCCTAGTTGATATATACTCCGTAAATGTATCAATTTTCATTATAATATCTCGAGATAAATGGCGGCAGCAAACTAATTCTTCTATCTTGTTTAAGGATTCTTAATTCTTTGTCATGAAGTTTTGCAGAACATAGTCGTTTGCTTTATTATGCTATTTTTAGGCTTTATTTCCATGTGAAAACTTGCAAGGTTGTATAAAATCTTATTCTAAATAATCTTAGGTTTGTTCGGTATATAATTCTATACGTAGTACATATTCTTTTTTATTCCATTTATGTTAATATTGAGAAATGTTTCATGATTAACCAGGATCTTCTTGCCGCTCATCATTCAATAACATGGGGCAACGAAATATGCTGTATACGGGTCCAATGCTTGAAACAGAACATGGTCATCTTCAACCCGAACCATGTATAGTACCTTATGGTGGGATACCGAGTTTCCCGCAGCCTACTAGTAATCAAACCATATTACCACCTCCCGGAACCCGAACTTCTTTCAATCCTCAACACCTGCCTGAAAATCACGGACCTCTGTCACATGAAATCGCTCAATACAATGGTCTTGATCATCATCATCATCATCCTGGTAACAATGTTTTTTTGACCCCCCCTGGTGCCTGTGTTTTTCCTGTTGCAGTTAATCACGGGATGCAAGATCACTTACCATTTTCTAGCGTTCGTGGAAGCTTTGAAAATGGTCAGTTTTTGGATGGATTTAAACGAAAGAATGCTGAAGGATTCCTAGGGAACATTCAGTATTTCTATCCGACACCTGGCTCGAGTTCTTCAGTTGCCATCCCCATGAACACAGAGGGAACAATGATGGATGGTCCATCATTAGTCATAGAACCTGCAGTCAATAGAAATGCGAGAAACAGAGGTTCAAGTGCTATTGGGGTTGACCCAGTTTTGGCTCATAGTAGTAGCCATCTGATGCCCGGAAACTATGGTGGTCAGCACCTTCAAGCAGTACCTAACCCATGGCTGGATCAGCAGTTTTGTGGTAATGGTAGTGATGCCGGTTCCTTTTCATGGAATCATGGTCCCGGTATACCTTATCTCCAAGGTAATTTTTAAGAATAAATGTATGGTAACCGCCTAATGTTTTCCTTTCCTGAAGAATATAAGTTCGCACGTGATGGTGGCTTTAGTGGTTGCCATTTACCTTTTTCAATTGTAATCTCAATATGGTTTTTATTAAGGGGATGTTTGGATGTGTGTTTTCAAAGTGACTCTATGATGTGAAAAATCAGAATCAAATAATTAGCTGTAAGAAAACAGATGGCAGAATATAGTGTCTGCAACTGTCGATGTGCCTTTACTGTTTGAAGCTGTAATAACTCGTTTGACTGTTTGACAAGTTCAGATTTTTTGTAAATTAAGTGATATAATGGTCAATATGCATTTTTTGTGAAGAAAGTAGAGAAGGTTTTTGAAATGGAAATACAAGTCTACCACATTAGGTCTAAAAAAAGGTATATATAAGCAATTTTATTGTATCCGCCGATAATTATTACTATTGCAGTTGCACGTAGTATCAAACTTTATTATCCATTGAAATAGTTGGTTAATCAAAAGATTCTTTCTGTTTCTCCAAACAATAAAGTCTGGTTATTGTGACATCAAGGCCCAATAATAAGATTGAATCACAAGGCAACTTTAAACACCCCTCACCCCACCCCATAACCAGTTGTTTATATGTTATGGATAGTTATCAAGTTATGTGTTTATTTGCGAATTTAATTTGTCTAATGTACATACCTGGTCGAACATTCCTAATTTAAACTACATACCTGGCTGAACATTCCACCTTTAGTTTTTCTGATCCATGTCTTATTGCAGGACCTGTCAACGGAGGTGGTATGGAGGCTGCAAACGTTGGGTTACATGGGTACCAAGTCGCACCCAGCAATAGAAACCCCACAGCATTTGTTCATCCGCCTGCTATCACGCCTCATCAGGGTCCCCACAGTCTTCACCACCCACCACCGCCACCAATGCCTACAATGCAAGGCCACAATATGGACTTTCATTCTCAATTGGCATCCACTTCACGCAGACTTCCATCAAACAGCACCATAAATCCTTTTCAAAATGGGATAGAGCCAGGGCCTAGATTTGCAGTTCCCACACCACCAACTGGTCTAAGAGTTTTTCGGCCTCATCGACGGGACATGGTGGTTGAGGCAACTGCACGGCATCGAGGCTTTCCGCACTTGAGAGTTCTCCCGGAAGATGTATAACTCATGCAAATTTCACCAAAAAAAAAACATTCATGCTGGTTTCACATTTTCTGTTACATTACTATTTCACATGTTTTTGACATGTAGGGGGTTGCAATCCTTGATATATCTGGTTATCATGAAGTAGGACATTCCGTTGACCATCATAGAGACATGCGTTTGGACATAGATCACATGTCTTATGAGGTAAGTTTTTTTATTTATAGAAAAGTACTTTATTTAGCAACTAAATGCTCTTTTATTCCAAGAAAGAGATAAAAGGTTTCTGTTTACTCTGTTTAAACGACAGTCTTATTTAAAAAAGGTAGGCTTTTAATTATTTTTGAAAAAATGCTCCGTAAAGCGCTACTTTTGTTATATATATATATATATATATATATATATATATATATCTATGTAGATGATATTCTACCATCGTCATGTGATTCTTGCAGCCTTTTTTATTCTATGCAGGAGCTTCTTGCACTTGGTGAACAGATCGGCAGTGTGGGCTCAGGCTTGTCAGATGATTTTATTCTGGAACATTTAAAAACCCGAGTATTTTCTTCATCCAAATCTTCTTCTGAGCCTGAAGATGCATCTTTCACTGATCTAGAACTTAATTCTTGTGTAATTTGTCAGGTATTTTATGAATTACTATACGACTTCACTTTAAATGTTTAGCATACTACTTTTTGCATTATGTTATTTTGATTATTATTATTTTTTGGAATACAAGGACTTACACTAGTCCTAACCAGCTATTGTTTACACAACTTATCTCAAGTGAGAGTTGAATCCACAACCTCTTCGGTTGATGGGTTACACCCAATACCGCCAGGCTAAAGGCCTTTGGTTTTGTAGTTCCTACTTGCTTGCCCTATCCTATTTGACAGACGTGTATGATCATATTTTTATTACTACCTTCCGGGATCTTGTTCTATTTTTTAGTTATATACAAATAGTTATCATTGTGCTTTACTGACATAAATAAGAGTTAACTTGGCAATGTTTCTCTCAGTAAATCGCATAAAAAATATAACAAATTTCGTTAAGTTTCTAATTTAGGTTACCAGCTTTTTTAGGCCAGAAAAAAATATCAAGCTTGATATAAAGCAATATGTCAAGTTAATGGGTTTTTGGTGTCACGTTAATGCCATCTTAGAATAAAAGTCAACTTGGTCAGCGTTTTTGACACATAAGCTAACCTGTATAGATTGCCTTAAAACAGGAAATTTGAAGTTTGAATGTTTTCTATCAAGTTGGAACGGTTTTTCTTGGCAAAATAAGTTGGTTAAATCTGAAGAAGTCAGTTATCTTTTATGCAACTTGGCCGGTTGCCCTTTTTCTCTTTTTTGCCCAGAAAGTCTTATTTTTGATATTGAAATACATGGTTACTATTCCTAAGTTGTTACCATTCCCTTTCATAAAGTTATATAAGACGGCTCAAAAAGATTGTTACAAGAGCTTGCACATTATCGGCAACCAAATGCAGATAATTTTGGCACACAGTTTCATGAATCGTGCATAAATATAGCTTGGCTGGTCCTCCTCACATCCAAGATGCATGTTTTAAACTTCAAATGAAATATTATCAGTTTTGATTCATGTATTAAACCCCTTTATCACGACTATTTTCATCAGTTCTAATATACAGTATATGTTTTTGGTGTATATTGATGATATCTGTTTTACAGACAAATTATGACAATCAAGAACAGATTGGGGTGCTAGATTGTGGGCATGAGTACCATGTTGAATGTGTCAAGAAGTGGTTGGTTCTGAAGAACACTTGCCCAGTTTGCAAATCTACGGGGCTTGCTGCACAAGCGAAGGAGTCATAAAACCGATGAAATAGGAAGAGAAGCATGAAACCTTGAAATACTTTAGGCATCATGCTTCTCTTATGATATATAAATATAACTAAAGAGAGGGTGTGTTCTCTTATAAATTATGGTAAATATGGAAACTTGGTTTTTGCTTCTTTTGAGATGTGACAGTCAACGACTGCTAAAAGAACGAAATCTCCGTTGAACCTTTTTGTACAGACCTTTTTTTTTCTTACTGTTGGTTCAATCCGTGGATGATCTGTCTGGGGTAATATGTACTTATGAATGTTAATATCAGGTTGAACATCCTTCGAATCTTTTGTGTTTGATATGGTGCTGATTGTTTTGGCACGTATGACCATTTTTGCACCGTTCTCTTATTTTCCAGCCATTAACCATTTTGTCATCTTTTTCACAATACTTTATGGCATACAATTATCGATAACCCTTTTAAAATTTTTGTTTTCATGAATAAACGGACTAGGTTTTTCCTATTCAGGTTATCCAGGGAAGACACATTTTTTTAACTCAGATTAATGCGTCCTAGCTAGGGGTATCCTGTGACCGTTTCCGAACCTTTCCTTGATTGCCTTCAAGATTTTATCTAGTGGGATTTAAACCTGAGACCTTATGTAATATTATTTCCATCATCTTTTCAACCATATTTTACTTTGAGCTTTTATTCTGGAAAAAGGGATAATATACACCAAAAACTTGAATGAACTTCAAAGACTTCTCATGAGCCTATTGGATTTCGGACGGGTGTTGCTATTTCCACCGTATAAGACAAACCAATGTATAATTAGTAATGCATACCGTACAACTGTTTAAAGCGCAAAAAAGGTGGAAATAGACATTTAGGGGGTGGAAATAGGGGGACACATTTGGGATTTGGCAAACAACTTTCCTTTTTTCATACAAAAGCACAAGTTGCCTTTTCATTTATTAGTTTCTTGATCTATTTATTTATTGATTGATATATTGATATTAGAGTGAACGGTAATGGGCCTATGGGGTAACCTTTCAACACTCTTCACACTTTCACGTCAACGTAATAAATCTTAGATCCCATCTTTTTGGTGGTATGGTCACACAACTTCAGGCCAAAAGTTGGGACCTACTTATCACGTCCTCATGGTGCGAAGATCACACGGCCACCAGGGAGGCGCTCTCAAACTTCTTGCACGTAGATGGCATTCACCTCATGTCCCCTTCACGGGTCCGTACTAAATGTGTCAACAATGTGACACGTATCTGTACGTCAATACGACTCATTGCTGCACTCTTATATCCATTACAGTTTTTAAGCATAATTAGGTTAACAAGATGTGATGACTAGACCTCACAATTTTCATACACCTGCTTATAAATGAGCTGATTTAGCCATTTTAGGCTACATTTTCTCTAAAAGATCAAACACTTGAGCTTCAAAAATCAAAACCTTAGTTGAAAATACATGGTTCAAATCGGCCAAACAGGTCAAAGTGGAATCCTTTTTAAACGCTTACAACTTTTTGAATCACCTGATAAAAAAAATAGACACATAACTGTTGTTTTTGAATCATGTTTTAATACATTAATGATTAAAAAATTCAAAGGAAGGGAAAGGGAAGACAAAATTGTTAGGCGGGTCAACCTGACACACCAGCTTTGAGTCGCATTATAAACCACCCTCCTAACATGAACTTGTTTCGACCCATTACTCTGCCTGCGCCATCCACCCATTGTCATGTCTAGAACGAGTGGATGACCGTACAAGAGAAAAATATCTTCTTAAAGGAACATGAAGTTTAATTGAAGATTTATGTCATGCCTGGACAGTGCTAGTAAAACTTGATGCTTTGGAAACATCAGAAAGAACCAACATCCCAATTTACTTGATATAATGTCAAAATAGAAAAATTGCTCCAAAATCTAAAAGAACAGTCACCCAAATATATAATACACAATCCATTACAGTTAAAAAAAATTAAATAATACAAAAAAACCATGAAAATTTGAAGAACCACCAGTAGCCTGATCTACTTTTCTTGTTAAAGACTGCAAGCGCTAGAAATAGCCGAAACTTCAAAACTCTTGATCCTTAAGTAGAACAGCAACCAACTTTCTTCATCGCAGAAACATCATCTTTTGACCCGACATTAATGGTTTGACCTTTAGGTAATGCTCCAGCATCGTTCCCAATGTCAAGAGCTTTTCGGCTAACCACATGGTAGATTTGGGTAAGAACCTCAGTGAAAGCATTCTCAACATTTAGGGACTCCAGAGCTGATGTCTCCATAAAATAAGTGTTTTCCTTTTCAGCATAAGCCTTTGCATCCTCAGTGGAAACTGCACGTAAGTGACGCAAGTCTGCCTTGTTTCCTACTAGCATTATCACAATGTTTGAGTCACTGTGGTCTCTGAGCTCTTTCAACCATCTCGCAACATTCTCAAAGGTGACATGGCGTGTTGTGTCATAGACGATTAACGCACCAACAGCTCCTCTGTAGTATGCACTTGTGATTGCACGGTACCTGACGTCAGAAATTAGAAGACCCACAAATTTAGGTTCAAATGAGAGTATCCTCCGGTTATTATATCTAATTGTATGCTGAATTCAATTACTATCTATAATGTCACTATTGATAGAAGAAAACCACCAATTATGACTATATCTTTCAAAACACTCAAATTACTTTCGAGATCTTCAAATTACAACAGCGTCATAATAATTTATTTCCTTATGCCAACATGGCAACTTACATAAAAGCCAAAAGTGCTATATTTCACCATTGGTAACAAAGACTCGGGCTAACCTATAAGCTAGTAAGCTACTCCATAAATTTCCGAATTAGAGATCTATCGACTATTGTGGTCAGGCAAATTAAATCTACCATCCAACACAGTGAAGAAACCCCCACAACTATTACTAAAGTACATAGAATAAAGAGGACGTAAAAAGTAAAAACAAAATTTTCACAATTTAGACAAAAATAAAAGTATCCCATTCTAACTACTCTATTCGTCCCAAAATAATTGTCTATTTGTCTACCTTACTATTTTAACATGTCCCCAAAATAATTGTCCACTACTAAAAAATGGTTAGATAGAATTCATTAACCTTCCCATACTACCACTG
>JAOXNX010000026.1:21136070-21154407 GCA_028566075.1 Solidago caesia | reverse complement strand
ATGACTTAATTCTTTGCGGAAATAGATCTTCCCGATGCAGAGATGGTAAGAGTTTGCTTGCTTTTTGCACCCGAAACGTTTATCCTCATATTGGGCATTCAAAGGCTGCGTTGATGAATCAATACTTTGCTCAGCATTACAATGGGAATTATCCGCTTTGATGATACAAATCCCACTAAGGAGAGCAATGAGTTTATAGATAATCTTCTGATAGATTCAAGACTTTGGGTATCAATGATGATACAAATGGATTTTTTGAAGTGTTAAACTGCGTGGGAATCCGGAATTGAAGATTTATATGCTATGTAATGTAATTAGAGATAACAAAGGAGGGTATAATTGTAAATGACAAATATTATTTATAGTTTTAAAAGATTTAAATATTTTATTTTGATTAAATTTAATCATTTGGGTATTTTTGATATATCTGAAGCTTAATAATGGCATTTTTGATATATCTGAAGCTTAATAATGGCATTTTTGATATTTGAATTTTTAGTTGGGTATATATGATATCTTGGAGATTAACAATGGCATATATGAAATTTTCCCAAAAAAAAAAACCCAAATTGACCGATTTCAACTAATTCTGAATCACATGTATCACATGTATGTTTTACTGTTGCTTCTTGTATACAACAGCGTTTGATCACCACTCGACGAACGTAAAGCAATTACAATCCAAAACTTGAAAAAAAATTGTGCAGTCTAACTGTTCGACGTAATGCTGATGAAACTGAAATGAAATTAAAGCTAAAATATAAGCTTATTTTTCAATCATATCATAGCTTACATCTCTAACTAGTATAATTAACCAATGACGTACCGCGTGTAGTGTTCAACTTTAGTCCTTGTATTTATAGTAACTAGAAGGCTAAACTGATAGAATTATTAAATGTGCGTTTAGTTGTAGAAAACTACGAGGGTTTTCTACAAATTTTTTTAAGGAAAACATGGAAAACAAAAAACGTGTTCAAATGTGAATGTCGTAGAAGAATTTTTTTTTTAAGGAAAAGTAGATGTCGTAAAAGAATTTTTTTTTCAAAACCTTAAAAATAGCCTTTTGTTCACATATTAATGAATTTGTTCTCATGTGAACAAAAGGCTATTTTTAAGATTTTGAAAAATCTTTCTTCTACGACATGTACTTTTATAATGTTTCACATGTGAATGAACTTTAAAAACATGTGAGATAATACATAATTTATGAGTTTTCAAAGTTTTTGTAAAAAAAAGTTCTGTAAATAAGGACATATATATATATATATATATACCTATATATATATATATATATATACCATGTATGTATGTTTGTATGTATGTAACCATCACATGACGGCCTAGTGGAAATCAACCTTGCCTCTTCCATAAGGTACTCAGGTTTGACCCTCCCCTGCATTATGTGATGGCCACCTGCCTCCATTTATGGGGATCCTATGTAGGGAGGAGCCAAACAAAATAGTGGCATGGGTACGAGGCTTGCCTCTACCGATTCCATGTGGTGGTATCCCTTAGGAGCAATTGCCGGTGCTCTCAGCCTTACAGGGTGGCAATGAGTAGGTATCAATTCAATACACAGGATCAAGGGGTTCCTGCCACCGTATTTTTTCTTTTATGCATGTATATTTATTGTAATAGTAAAGTAATACAAGAATAGTACAAATGCATCATAACCGACCTCTTTGACTAACAAGAAGAAATGAACAAATGATGATAATTTGGTTGAGATTTTTTATATTTATGGATGACCCGTGTGAACTGGTGACCACTGACTGGTCATATCCGAACGGTCTGTTTTGCTTTCTATATTGACAGTTACACCAGATGATTGTCTCATTTGGTCTTTTATGAATTCATATATCAGTGTGAAGAAACTTGTGAATTCTGGATTAGATGCTTTGAATTCTTTGATGCTCATGATGATATAAGTGACAACAGCAAACGTTGATGTCCCTCCGGTTAACGCTAATAGTACTTTAAAACTGCGAGGGCTAAGACTCTCGTCTTCATTTGGAAATGATTCTTCATCCACACATTTCTCAGATATAAGATAGGCGTCCTCGAGTGTTTTGAGCTTCCCACTTTCTGATACATTCATTAGTGCTTTGTTTGTCTCAGAAAGCCATGTAAATTTCTTAGGAAATGCCTGCAAATACAATACCACATTACTACGCCTTTTAAGTATGTTCGTTAACGGTGTAGTTTGATGTTATATTAGGATTATAAAGAACTTTGAACCAGAAAACTTACGAATCCAAAACCCCCAACTTTGAATGTCTCTCCGGTTCTGATAAAGCTTTTGCAGTATTGAGCTAGAAAGACTTTGGCTGCAGGAACTTCAAGAAAGATGGCAGCGATTTCACCACTGTTTAGGCCCTCAGCGTATCTCTGAGTTGAGTTATAGCTCCTGACCTTGAAGCTCTTGAAACCTAGAACATCCTTCAAGTAATGATTGACTAATGAACCGTTGCAGTAGCCCACAGTTGCATTCATGTTTCTTAGCACCTCAACGCTGGTTATAGTTGGTTCAAGCCTTTGAGCTGTGAGCATGCTCGCTAAGCTAGCCGTGTAGCTCTGTGTGATGATCAGTGCCACGAAGAGCCACATCACCACTGCCATTCTTGACAAATTGCTATGCAGTTTGTCCCCTGTGAGCAAAAATGAACATTTGTAAAATGACAAGCGAAGATGAGTTATGGGGGAAGATTTTCATGTTGGGGAATGAGTAAAAACAAGTTAGGGTTGAGATGAGTGTTCATTTATCATGACTTGTCCAAAAATGAAATTTGTTTGTCCCATTTTCAATTTAGCTATTTCTGTATTTGACCTATTTGAGATATATATAAAAAAAACAACCCGTATCGTCCCTTTTATAAGTAACACGTAGAGACAGTCACTCAGAATGAAAGCTTACCTCTCAATGTGAAGAGTGTCGTAAAGGCAAGCCAAATAACGATTCCAATTTGGTTTATGACTGAGCCTTGAAGATAATCACAGTAAGTCCTTTCAATCAACCAAATGATAAAGCCATTGTAAAGAGTGATTGCTGCTATTAACCACCACATTTTAGCAGTAAAAGGCTTCATGAACAACCATGGCTGGTTTGATAATCTGGATCGCACGGGTACAATCATCTCCAAACCGGACTCTGTGTAAGGTTGAGTGAAATCGGCATACTCATGTTTGCTTGCCATAATCGTTACATCTCCGGCTACCGCATCAAACCTCTGCTTCAAATAAAAAAAAACAAAATCAATTATATTTATTCCTTTTTTTTGTTAAACAAACCAAAATGCACCAGATTTGACAGTGTGACTAAATGTGGCACATTTTGTCCAGTTCATGATGCTAAAGATGGAGTTCTGAAAATGAGTGACCTTTGCAGGTATTTGTCTTATAAGTTCATCATAAGAACCATTGAATGGAATATAATCGTATGGCAGCTTCATTTCTCTCATCATTTCATCAAAAACAGCGATTACGAATCCATTAAATTTAGTTTGATTCTTCTCGGTGTCATATTCTACGTTCACAAATTGCTTAAACAATGAGCGACCAGGAACACCAACCCTCATCCGAACCTCTGAAGTTTCAGCTAGATTCCTGTGACGTCTATGAGCATACCATGGTTGAACTGGCCACATAGCTGGTCCAACATTATGTATAAAGTGGTTGTAAGTAGGAGCTCCATTGATTTCATCTGCCACTGTCTCTGAAAACCCCAATCCTTCAGTCCAGTACACACTGTGATATCCCTTTCCTATCATACAAACAATCTCCACTATATTCGCCAAAACTGGTCTTACGGTATCAAAATTATCCAGTTTTTGTTTTAGCAACTTCACAGCATCATATGCTTGGACAGCAAAAATTCCGGGCCCTTCCCGCTGTTCTTCAGGGTAATCAGAATGAAATTGATCACGGAATCTTTTTCTGAAATCCCATTTGGTTTCTTGGAAGTACGTTTTGACCCCAACCATACCTTTTAGTGAAGACATCTTGCCGGAACTAATGGAATGAAAATGATCTGTGATTTCATTTGTTGTGATCCACACAAACCCGTTTCCGGTCATTTCCATCTTCTTGGCAGCCTGAAATAGGCAAACCCCGAGTTCCAAAGATGTGTGAATGATAAAGACTTTACGTTGTTGTTTCTTCAGTACCTTCAGCTTTTCATCTAAAAAAGACGAACCAGGTGTAAGTGGCAAGATATTAGTTAGCTCGGCATACGTTTCTTGTAATGCCTGAGAGAGATGAGAGATGATTGATGCCATTGAGGTTTCGTATATGAGGGTAACTTGGTGTATACCCCATGACTGAAGAATTGCAGCCACTGCATTCATCTGTAGTGATTGTGTTGGAACGCCTTGAATGAAAAATGGCCATTGATTGGTTTCTTGCAGTGGAGTTGTCCTAGCTAATGAAAGAAAAAGGGGGATATCAGGATCGGCTTCATCAATAACCTCGGCTATTGCAGATGCTTCTTGCCATGTATGAGCTCCTAAAATGGCTTCCACATTCTGTTTATCAAGAAGTTCTTTTGCTGCATTTTTACATATTCAGGCATGTTAGTTACATAGTATCTGGTATGAATAGAGACAGGTTAGGCAGGTTGTGTAACGGGCCAAACTGGGTTGGGTCGAAATGGTCACGTCTGGGTTGACCTGTAAGCACTTTTCTTTTTTATAATTAATGTGCTAATTCTGACTACCCCAATAACTTCATGAAACTAACAATTAAATTTTTGTAATAAGTTGATTCACGAGGTTTAATTTATTAAAAGTACACTTTGGGCGACTTTCAACTTATATGACCCGAGATAATGCACAACCCAAATCAACCCATCTATTAGTAAATGAATTGAAATTGCCACCTCCATGCATGACTCTAAACAACCTAACCAAAGTAATTTAAATATGAATTTGCCAACCTTTTAAGAACATTATCATAATTACTATCGTACTAATCCTTGGAATAAGGAAAATAAACAAATTACCTGCAATAGCTGCTTGGATTGGCTTGCTTCGAGAGTTTTGAAGATATAAAACCGAAGGCTGATTAGTTTTGTTGTTGAAATCTTGAATTGCTATCTCAATGGCCACTTTGGCTTCTTTGCCAGGCCTAGATGTTTGATCAAGAATGGCACCAATCCTAGTGAGTCCTGTTTTGTGTTTGACTTCCGTTGTTGTAGTTAAGGTTCCGGTGGTAAGTGATGCTTGCAGAAGAAACAATGGCAATGAGAAAGCAACCAAATATATCAGGTAACTATTAAAGTTATGCATATTTAGTAAGATTCTATCTTTACCTTTTCATTTATTCATATATGTGTCAGAAGTTGTAGCATATTCACCAAACAATACAATCATTTCAATTTATAAAGAATCATTTCTAAACAAAAGTGCATCACATGATCTATTAGAATATTGCCAAGAAATTTCTTGTTGCTTTCTTTCATATGGAAACATGTGCAAATACTTAGAATGATTAGTATTAATAACATTCTTAATTGTGCTTAAACGTTATCTCTCTCATTCATTTCAAGTCTTCCAAATGATGTCATACTAATCTAACTGTTTTAACAAACACGAATAAATTTATCTTAGTCTGAAGAGTCATGGTCGGTGTTTTAAATTGCAAAGAAATTTTGTAAGTCTTTATAAGATTCATTCAATGTCTTGCAAGGCTCTTATTCTATAAGACATCTGACTTATTCATTCATCTCCAGTCCACTTGTGTCATTTTCAGATATGGTTTGTCCAAAGTCAACATGTAAAAATGTCAACATTTACCGAGCTCTGACTAGTCATCCATATGCTCTTATGTTAATAGAAATTTTTTAATTTGACTGCTAATACGTGTGTTGAAACGTTTATTGAATATGCGTGTACATAATTTTCTTGACAAGAATTACAAACTGCACCGTTTAAATTTCTTTAACTAAGAATCGACAGTAAACCAATTATCACCTCTACAATTAGATCCTAATCCGATAATATCTGGGTAGGGACTTTTGTGTACATATGGAATTGTTATTAGAAACTTATAAACTAAAATTATTATCTGTATTATAAAAACATATTAATATTAATACTTTAGATCATCAGGGTAGGGATATATCATATGTTGACCACCCTGTGTAATTATTCAAGTCTTGTAGGAAAGTTTATCCAAGTTGTTTTTAATGCATCCCTGGTTTTTACCCACAGGTCTTGGGTTCGACTCCTTGGAGTGACAAGTCGATCTGTGGGGTGTTTTTCCTGAAATGCCTGCCCATCTCTTGAACCCTATGGGAAGGAATGGAGTTGACACTCCTCATCCTTGTATGGTGAGGTGTTCCTGATATCACGACTCGACTGACCGTTCAAAAATAAAAATAAAAATAAAAATAGAAGGGTGTAGACAGAAAAGCAACAGAAAGTTCAGAAATGAAAGGCAGAAGATCATAGAAGGGTGTTTTGCTGGTGATTTGCAAAAGTCAAGCAAAAGGGAAAACGCCAATTTGGGTGATGCTCTGCGACAAGAGTAAAAAGGAATTATAGCAACCAGATTTGAAACACTCTGGTGTTAATTTGTTCGCTTAAAAGAATCGAGGAAAAAGAATAAACACCAATTTTGTGGTGTTTTGCTGTTGTGCAACAAGAAAGAAGTAATCAAGGTGTCAACCAAAACAACTGAATATGATTCAGATAATTACATGTGATGGGTGCTGCAAAAAAGAGGCTGTGAAAGCGGATTCGAAACAAACTTATCTGTGATGGATCAAAATGAAAAGGTGGGTGAACCATATGATATGAAAGCCATTTGGAAAGGCTATCTTGTGATTGGATCTGTTTGATTTGTGTGATACCACTAGTGTAAAAAAATTGTGACAAGCAATGAAGTTTTCAAAGTAAAAAGTTCATGTGATAGGAAACCACCCGTGATGGATACAATTGAGAAGAGGACAAGCGGTTATGTGAAATAACCAAATTTTTCCGAGACCGCGCTAAAGTGAAGATAATCTGTGATAGATCATGAAGGAAAACTATGTGATATGAAGTGGTGAGAAAGTACAGTATTACGTTAAGCTTAATCAAAAGAAGAAGTTCGTGTGATATGAACCAGGCATAATCAAAGATGCAAGGCGCGTGAAGCGATCCAAGTTGAAGCTAATTTAAAATTCGGGAGGAACAAGTAAATTGTGATTATTGATTGATATTAATGGAATCAATTCTTGCAAATTCTTATGTATAATTCGATCTTGGTTGTGAATACCTGTCCCCAACAGCATAATTAGTCTGTGACTAACTGATGGCTCCGTTTGGTAGTATTGGCGCCAACCTTAACTGCCAATTGTAACCGTCATTCAGAAATGTATAGATAATTAACCATTGGCATCAGAATAAAGACACACTGATATTTCAATATGTCCGAATACTTGTATATCCAATTTGGTGTTCTTATTGTGTTTTTTCATTGATCTCAAGTTCCAATCTTGATTATTACGGTTCAATCGATTGTGTATTCATAAACAATAAGGAGAGTATCCACGTTTCCAACAAGAATTGTACAGTTTTTGAAATTTTATTACTAAGAATCAACAATAAACCTATGATCATGTATACTACTAGATCTTAACCCGATAGTTAATACACAGTTAGGATACTTCCGTGTACTTCTTGTAAATCATCCATGTCATCTTGAGTTCCTTGATCCATGTTTCGAGTGTGTCTAGCACTTTCTACATTGACAACTAAGCTAGATGATCGTTTTATTTTGCATTTCCAATCTTTGATAAATGCTGATATGAGTTTGAAGATATTTTCTCTGATGCTGATGACGTAGATGATGAGAGCAATTGTCGATGTACCTCCGGTCAACACAAATAGTACCCAAAAGCTTTGAGCACTTAGACGCTCCTCTTTATCTGGAGAAGATTCTTCATCAATACACTTCTCAGAGATAATATAGCTGTCTTCGATTTCCTTAAGTTTCCTACTTTCTGTTACATTCATTAGTGCCTTGTTCGCCTCTGAAAGTCTTGAAAAATTCTTGGGAAATGCCTGAAGTTACGATACAGTTTGACTTATTTAGATAACAAATTAGCTTCAAAGGTTTTATACTTTAAAATACACTGTGGGTGATCTATGACTCATTTCCTTTTGTGGCACATTTTGTTCTTCCATGTTTGATCCGTTCTAGGTAATTGGGCTGAAATCGCCACCTCTAAATCTAGTCAACTCATTTTAACTTGGGAAACTATTTTTTAACTTAAACTTAATTGTAATAGGAATTTGGAATGAGAGGACTTACGAATCCGAAACCTCCAACTTTGAATGTCTCTCCGGTTCTTATGAAGCTCTTGCAGTACTGAGCTAGAAAGACTTTAGCTGAAGGAACCTCAAGAAAGATAGCGACGATTTCACCACTGTTAAGGGCCTCAGCATATCTGTGGGTCGAGTTATAGCTTTTGACCGTGGCGTTCTTAAAACCGAGAACTTCAATCAAATAGTCATTTACAAATGATCCATTGCAATAACCAACAGTGGCATTCATGTTTCTCAGCATCTCAACACTGGTTATTGAGGGTTCAAGCCTTTGAGCCGTGAGCATGCTAGCCAAGCTAGCTGTGTAGCTCTGTGTGATGATTAGTGCCACAAACAGCCACATGACTACTGCCATTCTTGACAAATTGCTATGGAGCTTGTCCCCTGTGACAGAAATAACGATTAAAATGAAGTAAAGCTAATATTAGCAGTAGACTATTAGAAGTGGCAAGATGGATGGGTTGCGGGGTTGGGTAGCAGGTCAACATGATTTTTAGTTTGGGTTTGGTTGCACCGATCCACAAACACTTTTTTGTCTAAAATTTTGAAAAGGTTAAAACAAAAGTATTTAGTCATTAATTATGATTACAAATGCAATAAATGTATAGAATAATAATTTGAAATGAGTAAATTAATTTATAAGGTTGTATGCATTTAAAAGAGACTTTATATAGCTATTTAACCCGACCCATTTGACCCACCTGGCCCCTTTTAGTTAAACTTTTCCATTTGACCTTTTGAGATACCCGAAGTTTGGATATTACCTCGCAAAGTGAAGAGTGTAGTAAATCCAAGCCAAATGACTATTCCAGTTTGTGTTATGACAGAGCCACATAGATCTTCGTTATGGCTCTTCTCGATTAACCAAACAATGAAGCCATTGTAGATGGTGATAAATGCTATCAACCACCACATTGCCATAGTGAATGGCTTCATGAACAACCATGCCTGGTTTGATAACCTTGATCTAACCGGTACAATCATCTCCAAACCTGATTCAGTAAACGGTTGTGTGAAATCTACAAATTCATGTCTTTTTGATAAAATCGTTACATCACCAGCTACTGCATCGAACTGCTCCAATTGAAAAAAAGAAAAAGGTAATGTGGTCATCAGTAATGAAAAGATTTATTTTCAATTAATGTATGATCGAGAAAATGACTGACCTCGGATCCAACTGCTTTTACCAATTTATCATATGAATCATTAAATGGATGAAGATCATATAGTTGATTCATTTTTGTCATCATCTCATCGAATACCTTGATTACAAAACCATCGATCTTCTTGGTTTCAGGGTCCACTCTCACAAATTGCTTAAAGAGAGACTGAGCAGGTACACCGACCCTCATCCGATTCTGTGAAGTCTCTGCGAGATTCCTGCCAGGTCTATTAGCATACCAAGGTTGCACAGGCCACAAAAGTTGTCCAACATTATCCATATAATGTATATAATTTGTTGCTCCTTTGATGTCATCTTCAACTGTTTCGGAAAAACCTGGTCCTTCAGTCCAGTATACACTTTGATATCTCTTTCCTATCACATATACGATCTCCACTATATTTGCCTCAACTGGTTTCCATTTACGGAAGTTTTCGGGTGAGTTTTTTTCTAACATCTTCATTGCGTTATATCCTTGGACAGCAAAGATTCCGGGTTCTTCATGCTCTTCTTCGGGGTAATCAGAATGGAACTTTCGGCTAAATCTCCTTTTGAAATTTGTGAAATCTGGTGTTGTTTCTTGGATATAGCTTTTAACTCCAACCATGCCTTTCAGTGAAGAAATCATGTTGGAATTAATGGAATGCAAAAGATCCATGATTGCATTAGTTGCGATCCATAGATAGCCGTCTCCAGTCATTTCCATCTTCTTAGCTGTCTGAAACAGGCGAACGGCAAGTTCTAAAGATGTATGTAGTACGAATACTTTACGCTGTTGTCTCATGAGTACCTTAAGCTCTTCTTCTATGGAAATTGATCTGGATGATAATGGTAAGATATGGGTTAACTCTGTACCTGTTTTTCGAACTGCCTGAGAGAGATGAGATATGATTGATGCCGATGAGGAGGTGTCATATATGAGAGTCACTTGACGTATACCCAAGGATTGTAAAATGGCAGCTACTGCATTCACTTGTGTGGATTGTGTGGGAATTCCTTGAAAAAAGAATGGCCATTGATCGGTTGCTTGCAGTGGAGTTGTGACAGCTAACGAAAGAAAAACAGGAATATCATGATTGGCTTCACTGATAACCTCAGCTATGGCAGACGCCTCTTCCCATGTATGACCTCCTAAAATGACCTTCACATGTTTCTCATCAATAAGTTGTTTTGCTGCATTTTCACATTGTTAAAAAGTTAGCATATATATAGATATATAGAATTCTAAATAATCTTCAATTAGTTCAAGTTTGATACCAGTTTATGTCAAAAACTGGAAAATTTATATACCTGCAATAGCTGCGTAAGCAGGCTTGTTACGAGTGTTTAGAAGATATAAAACCGAGTGCTGATTGGTTTCGATTTTCAAGTCTTCAACTGCCAACTCAATTGCCACTTTGGCCTCTTTCCCGGGCCTAGACGTTTGGTCAAGAATAACACCAATGCCCGTTTCTTTCCCGGGCAAGGTAGTCAAGCTTCCAGTTGTTAGTGTAGCTTGCAGAAGCAAACATGATAACAAGAAAGCAACCAAAGAAAGAATTAAGTAACTATTATAATTATGTATCTTTTTGAGATTCACTTTTATTCTTTTCATGAATGTATACCTTAAAAAGTTAGTTAATGTATTTTTATATCAAGTTCATATGACAACAATATATATATATATAATCTGTTAGTTACCAAAAGTCATAACTTAACACACGGTTTGATTGAAAAGTAATGCGCAAGAAATTCCACACAGCTTTTCATATACACGTAAGCATGATCTCACTTATTTCTATTTTAACCAATGATCTTAAATCAATATACATATATAAATACTATAAGGAATGTTTTATGATAACTATATTATAAGTATGATATTCTAGAAAGCCATGCATGGTCTATGGTCAGAAATTTGAAGACATATATAGCCTTGATTACTAATTCAAATCCCTTAATTGCAAGTTCTGACTTTGCAAGGTATATAATTTTTTAAGTCCACTAGCTTGTGTCATTTTCAGTGATGATTTTGTCAAATGTCAACTTGCACTAGATCATACTTGGTTTTTATTAGTTCTTATTACCTGTTCTCACCAAAAGAACATTACTGGTTTGATCATTTTTAGCCCGCCCGTATGAACCGTTCAAACTAGATTTATTTACGTACGTGTAAATAATATGCCTGTTAATTAAATTGGTTAGCCATGTGTGATAGTTATACTAATGGCTTTGCTAGAATAACCAAACTGAACGTACAACAATTAATGGTTTGGATCCCAACTGCTAAATAGTTTTGATCGAAATTCGATGCAAGAAAATCACACCAAGGTTTAGGTTGGAAGAAAAGAACAAAGTATATATAAGAAAAACCCAGAGGGCAAAGGATTATAAGCCTTGCCAATTAGTACTGACTATTTTAGTATGCTAAAGGGCTTGTTTGTTTTTGTTTTACATTAAGTTTTTTAGTGGATAAAAGTGTCTCTATGGATATAAGATAAGGTCAATAAGTTAGAATCCAAAAATATTTTTTTCATTGCTTAAACATATATCATACATAAAGTTATTCATTCATGTGGACCAATATCATCCTCCGATATTGGATATTGACCAAAAAGGAATATATACACATGCAAACAAGGCCTTTTGGATTGTCATCATAGCCACAACAAATTGCCAAGAAATATATACGCATATATTTGTGTAAAGGATAAACCCAATCCGAATGGCCCATCAAAAAGGCCAAAACTTTGTGGCTGGAAGTATGCAGAGATGAACAGTATTGAACACCATTAGGTTGGGCCATGCGATGACATGTGTTTATTTGTTTTTTTTTGAACATCTAACATGCAATTACATGTTAACAATATAATCTTTATATTCTTTCAAGCAACAATAGGTTGTAATATAAATGGACGGACGGGTCGGGTAAATAGGTAACATGTCAAAATGTTTAAACAGGTCAACCCTTCATCATTAATTTGTAACCTTTTCAATAATTTCATAAAGTAGTTGGTACATTAAATAAGATTAACAAACTATTATTAAGATTATTGAGGCTTTAAGTCAACATGTGCAATGCTGATGAAACCAAGACCATGTACTAATCTCGAATACACTTATATGCTTTATGTGCACATACAACCACCAGATTCTGAGTTATTAAAATATCCACTAGTCAACAATGGTAATGCATATATGTGATTTGCAGGAATCATATATTCTAAAAACTATCTTTTATCTCAGTTCTTTTCATAATTGACCTCTGTATTAAAACAATAAAACTACGAAAGGAACTACTACTGGTAATCATCTGATCCACCTATCATTGTATTTTGACTGATTTTATTGTATTCTATATATTTCATTGGGACAGGTATTTATACACTAGACATCTATTTACGGGTTGGAAATAGTCGACACAACTAAACCTTAAACTGGAAAACCGGGTTGAGGTCGGCCATTATATATATAATTTATCTAATAGGTTGACCTACTGACCTGTTTGACCTAAAACCAACCCAGTAACGTGTGAGACTGCTAACCCATTTGACCTGTATGACCTATACCTATTTAACCCAAAACAATTCAAAAACCTACTGACCCATTTGACCTGAAATCAACTTGTTTGATCTGAAACTAACCTGCCAACCTACCACCTTATTGACCTGTTTAACTCGAAACCAACCCAACAACCCATTTATGATCAGTTTGGTTGGTTAGAGTTGAGTTTTCCAACCTGATTTTGATATGAAGTAAGATTCGGTTTGGGTACTTTTAACCACCAACCCAAACCCAATCTGATTGACAGCATTAGATATAAAGGTACTGATTCTAAAAGGAATTTCTCACATCATCTCAAGGTAACACGTTCTTGAATACATCTATATGTAATACGTACTTAACGTTATTTTCTATCGTATTCAAAAAGCAACATCAATCCCAAGTAGAAAAGTATGTCATTCATGTTTCAAATTGATAATATAAATTATTAGATGATGAAGAAATTTATTTTACCAACTACAACCACTCCAATGTCTAGATTCATATTTCGCATGATTATATTATAAAGGCTGCTTGTTAGGGGAAAAAAACCATGTCAATATATGGTCCACGTAACTGTTTGCATCATTTCCATCTTGATTGCGGGCAGTTTCTTGACGTCTTCCTGTAAAGAATTTAGGTCCTAAATCGGGGACCACTGTAGAAGATTCAATGTAGATATATACACATGAAATATATATGCAAATGATAAACTAATAGACTGTTATTGTTTAATTATATGACAGATGTGATTAATTTAACAGATTAATCTTGGCATGTAGGAGCAGTCAAGGCTTTAACAAACCTTGAATATTCAAATAAATTTATGCAATAAAATCAAGCGGAAGTAGGCACCAAAAATGTCATTTTCACAATCTTTTGGCAGCTGGCTCATCCATAAGATGATAAAAATTAAGAATTCAATTAGTAATAAACTAATAATGATATCTAGTTGACCATGAAATATTCCAAAGTGAAAGTTTTCTTGAAATTTTCAATGCTTTCCAGGATCTTTCGTTCGCTAATCAACTTTTTATATACTAGTATAATCTTATCGTTAAAATCTGAAATAATACAAAAAATAAACATTATCAACCATCATTAAATATGGTTAAGTTTATAAAAACCACATATTATGCTTCATTTCTTCTTGTCGTGTTTATTGTGAAAGTTACAGGCCGGCTTTTACGTTATAGTTCATCTGATCAGTTAATTTCAGATGGCACAGATGATTCAATTCAAGAAAAGGGTTCATCTTTGTTGTATCTCAGAGGAATTGATTATGCTGAAGATCATTGCGAGCAAATGTATGGTTTTTTGCCATGTTCAGAAAATCTTTTAGGCCATTTGTTCCTTATTGTCGTTTATCAGTACTTATTATATCATGGAGAATCATATGTTTCTTCTGGAGGTAAACGGATTTTCCAGATTCTTGGTCCCGGTATCTTCGGTGCAAGTGCTTTCCAGGTCCTTGGTTTCCTTCCTGAGTCATTGATACTACTTGGTATGTTCCTTCTTTGAGTTCAATCTAAGCAGGACCCGCAAATGGGCCCCTCTTAATGAGAATGTTACATGACTGATTCATTGTGTATTTACAGTATCAGGACTTTCAAACACCAAAGATGTAGCTCAAGAGTATGTCCTAACTGGAGTTGGCTTGCTAGCCGGATCAGGGATACTTCTTCTTACTTTAATTTGGGGAACTTGTGTCATTATTGGGAGTCGAAAATTTGTATCTGAATCTGGGTCAAGCCCATTTCATATTGATATTCCTACCCAAAATCAATACCAAAAACTGTTATCATATTTCACTGGTAAACCTATCTTCCTCGTTTTCCTGTTTCTTTTTCAAGATTTTGCATTCTTTACTACAATTATGTGTATTTTCTCGTGTGCAGGTTTTGGTGTAACTACAGATCATGAGACAAGTTATGCAGCGAAAATCATGGTTCTGTCGGTTATACCATTTGCGTTTCTCCTAATTCCAGAAATATTTTTTGGCCCATCTCAGGGTTTCATCTTCATGATCCCCTTGTTTGTTTCGTTTATATTCTTGATCGTCTATTTTGTTTACCAGGTGTTTACTAGTTCCATCTTTGTTAATGTTAGATTAGATCAAAACATATATAGCATTATATAAATAAAATGCATTTACTTATTCTTTCAATATCTTCCAATGTAGATGTTTGAGCCTTCGATCCAAAAAAGAAGATTATCATATGTGAAACATGAAAATTTAGTTGTGGACATACTAAAACACTTACAGGAGTACACTGCAGAACAAGTACTTATGGAAGATGGTTCAGCAAACTTACCTGCTATAAGACGGTTTGTTCCTATAGCTTTTTCATATTTATCCTTTATTTTTAAGTTCTTGTTCTAGTAATCTCGTTTCCTGTTGGCTAAAATGGAATATAATAATGACTTGCAGTCTATTTATGAAGATTGATCAAGATGGTGATAGCTACATAACTTTTCCTGAACTAAAAGAACTTCTCCAGGATATCAAGTTTAGGCAGTTTACTTGGAGCAAGGAGAAAACGATGGAAGATATAATGAAAGAATTCGATAAAGATGCTGATAGTAAAGTAACTATGGATGAATTTGTTGATAGATTCACAAAATGGCTCGATGAGACAAAGAATGCAGTAGATAAACGGCCATTTCGCTCAATTAGATCATGGAAGGACTTGTATCAGGTATGTAAACTAAAAATTTGGCATTGCATTAAATAACTTTTGGCTAACTGCAAAAGAAGGTAACCAACTTTGGTCTCATTTGTAACCAACTTATTTTAATCCATAAGATAATCACCAAGGTTTCAGAAGTACTAAAAGGGAGACGATTTGTACACCAAATTTTTTTTTATGTACACGCCAAAGTTAGAATTTAAGGTATTGTACCATACTACCATATGCAGTGATGTAGGGATAATTTGGTGTATGCATCAAAAATTTATTATGTGTACAAATTAATTATTTTTCAGGGTAAATGTTCATTTGAAAATCATAATTAAGTTGAAAACCAAGAAACAAATTTCAGCCATACATTTTTTTCTTCTTCTTCCTTTTTTATTTTTTTTTTACGTTGTTTTTTTCATTGTTAATTTTATTTTTATTTTATTTAAATAAAATCATTTAAAAAAATAAATTCAAAGGTATAGCCCGTCAAGTAGATCATCTCATCACCGATCACCCCTATGACCTATCACCCCCATGACCTAGCACCCCACCAGCTACCCCTTATTAATACCTTAAGGGCGAAGATATCTATCATCGGAAAAAAAATAAAAAAAATTTGGTATGTGTTTTTATTAAAAAAAAAATAAAAAAATTAAAAATGAAAAAAACAACGTAAAAAAAATAAAAGGTGAAAGAAGAAAAAGGGGAAACTATGTAACTAAGATTTGTCCCTGTTTTCAACTTTTTTAATAAGTTTCATTTGATTACCTATCTTTCAAATAGAAAGTTTGAAGTGGTCAAAGCTTATGAAACGTAAATGGAGTATTTGAAAATATCTTTGAAAATTATTTATCTTTCACATTAATCAAATTTGTAACTTTGTTTTTTCTCGCATAACTAAGCTGGTTATCAAAAATTTAGAAAATGGACCAAAGGTTGATACCTTTTTTATGCAACAAGTGCAAATTGCACTGTGCAATATTATTTCGGTAAATTCTGAAATTTCACAAATGCATCTTTGTTTTCAGATTATCCAACCATGGTTTCAAACCAAAAAGAAAGAAGAAGAGATGATGAAGATCCTGATATCCGAAATCATAACCCATGTCCAAAGCTTTCCATTAGGAAACTTTTACAATGAAGATGGAACAACAAATATATCCGCAATAAAAAGGTGAACCTTTCTCTCACTCAATAAATGTATCGGTACCGAACAATCAATCTAAGATTTTAGCAGGCTATTTACATAAAAGAAGGTCGACTCTCATCTCATTTGAGTTTTCAGTTTTAGTATTAGTTTAAAATATGAACATTTAGTCATCTAGTTCATTTTGTGCGCAATTTCAGGTTGTTTGAAAGGATTGATCTTGATAAAGATAATTTTGTATCACAATCCGAGTTGAAGAGATTGATCATGGAAATCAACTCTCAAAAGAGACCAGAGGATGTAGATGAAGCAGCGACTAAAATAATGCATGATCTTGACACAAGTGGAGACCAGAAAATAGATGAACAGGAGTTCATAGATGGATTTAAAAATTGGCTCAACACATCCAACTATGAAATTGCCCCTAAATCACCTGGGATTAAAACCGATGTAAGCAAATTCATAAGCTTCTTTCTTTTTCTTTTTTTGCCTTCCGTTGAAAGTATTCTGGTTAAGTTTGTAAAGTTATCTGTATGTAGAAACCCTGGGAAAGATGGATGGACGATGGTGTAGATAGATCAAGTTGGGCTTGGACAAAGGCTATAACGTTGCTCGTGCTTGGGATAGCCATGTTGGCACTTCTTGCTGAACCTTTGATACACAGTGTTCAAAATGTCTCGAGTGCTGCAAACATACCGTCGTTTTTCATATCTTTTATTTTGGTTCCATTGGCTACAAATGCGAGAGCAACCATATCAGCCATCAAAACTGCAAGTCAAAGAAACGAACGAACTACTTCTTTGACTTTCTCTGAGGTTTGTACATTGATACCATATTACCATTCAATGATAGTGATAATGGTGATAATGATGATGCATTTTGGGTTGTTTTTATTTGATGATTGATTTGAATAATGTACATGATTTGTTTGTTGATGATATGCAGATATATGATGGCGTGTTCATGAACAACGTTCTTGGATTTTCTGTTCTTTTGGCGGTTATATATTTCCGGGGCTTGACATGGGATTTCTCGGCTGAAGTGTTGGTTGTGCTGATAGTTTGTATCATCATGGGTTCGGCAGCAAGCTTTAGATCAAAGTTTCCGATTTGGACATCATTCATAGCATACTTGCTCTACCCGCTGTCTTTAATCTTCGTTTATCTTTTCAATAGATTTTAACCCCAAATGAAATATTTTTCTGTATAAGAATATATATATATCATTCGTTTATTAGTCATTGCACTTGATGCTACGAATATTTCATGCTTCAATATGTGTACAAATGTTAGTTGTATAAGAAACTTTCTTCGATCAATATATATATCCTCTCTGTACGTGTGGTTTTGCCTCACTTTTTACGGTCATCTACGTACTGTCCAGTGTCCTGACATTGAGATTCAATATAATTGTTCTGTTTTATATCATGAAAAGACTTGTGTATCTGATGTAGCACGAAATTAAGATAACCAATTGAATCCTGTTGATTCACACGAATACCAGGAAACAACTCTTCAAA
>JAOXNX010000026.1:21104146-21119543 GCA_028566075.1 Solidago caesia | reverse complement strand
TAGTTTTTAAAATAACACAAATACCTCTTGAAGTTCTAGCTACAGCTACCATACCAAACACCTCTAAAAAATAAAAGATCTATCTAACAGCTTTGCTTAAAAGCTACAGCTTACAGCTCCAACTAAAAGCTACAGCTACAAGCTACAGCTACCGGCTACAGTTACTTTTACCAAACATACCCTATGATTTGTACACTATATTTATCACACTATATGTTCGTTATCAACTTTTTTTTTTTTTAACTTGTGTAATATAAAGGTACTATCAATTCAAAATATAAAATTAAAAAATAAAAATAAAAATTGAAAGCCAAGACGTTTAGTCGTCTCAACCGTATTGTTGTTATCAATGAGTATATATGCTTAATTAGTTATCTTAATATTAATAAAATATAATTGTTTTAAACCTGAGTTAAAAATCTTTATTTTTTTAATTGACCAGAAGTTGAGTTTACCTCAAAATAACCTTTGCTATCTAAAAAAATTATTAAACTTAATTTAAGCTCAACTTATTTAAATTAGACTTTTCTATCTTTAAAAATATCTACTTTACTAAAAAGAAAGACTTTTGTATCTTAAAAATATCTACAGCTAATTAGATTTAAATCATTTAAAATTAAAATAAGATTCAATATAGTATCATTAGTATGGATATTTTTTATTTAACTCCTAAATATCGTAAATTGAAAGTGAAAAGTTTTAAAATTAAATTATGTATATGAATGTCTAAAATAATAATAAAAAAGAAGGGTAAATGGGTGGAAACCCTCTAGTCTCATGTACCGTCTTGATACCCAGAGCGTATACTGCATAGAACTCATGCCCGGTAACTCACCATCCTCACACATGGATCACAAGATATAGTTTCTCCAATTGCCTTTGGCAAGTTTCGAACATGTGACCTGCAACCTTCATCTGTGGGCCCATGTGATAACATGATTGACGATACCACTTTATTTATTGATGGATTGATCTGAATGTCTAAAATATCACTACGCATACAAAAATAGTTTTAGATACTTTAACGTCTTTAGATATTTTAACCTAACCATGTGTATACACCTGATTAAAATCTACTAACACATATATAAATAATAACTTGTTTTCCTGTAATTTCTTTTTACATATGTAATTTTGAGCTTAATCTACAACGTCAACACCATACTATAAACAAATAATTAACAAAGATATCATTATTATGTTAAAATTATGCATTAACTTGTATTCGATCAAACTAAAAGCATGTATAAACAATACAAATTAATTTACATTGAGAATAAGCATAAGCTAATTAATTAAGTTAATTAGCAACTAAACCATAATAGATCTTGGACCTTGACGATTTTTTAAGTATATACGACTATATACTTAAATGCTAATTTAGTTGGCCAAAGATCGAACAAAAAAACTAAACTAGTGCCTGATTCTTATTTTCCTAATAAGTCCCCCCTCCGTCTAAAAAGATTGTTATTTTTTACTTTTTGAAGTTTTTCCTTTTTAATTTTAACCTTTAACTATTTTTGTTTGTGTTATATATAAAATTTGATAAAAATAATACCAATAAAAATATATTTAAAATAAAATTCATTCATATATTTTACATTTATTTTACATTTAGTATTATATAACACGGAAAAAAATAGTTAAGATCAAAGTTAAAAATTGAAATACTTCAAAAAAAATTAAAATTGGACAATTTTTTTGAGACGGAAAGAGTATATTAAGAGCATGTAATAACATCTTCATAACGTATAGAATTCCTTTACCGATTATAAGACCCTTTTTTGTCTAAACCCCATGTGTTGATCATCACCATCATAACCAGCAGTAGTACTTCCACCATCAGCAACCGTCGTCATGAAATACGGGTCGTTGTTTGGTGCCCGGAACTGCATGTTGTAGCCTTCATTGATAGGGCGCAACAAACCAACGCCATCATCAAAACTAGATGTATTACTATGGTAACTAGTGTTCAAAAACTGATGAGCAGAAGTAACGGACGAGTCGTTTGATAGATACGGACCGGAGGTTGTGTCCATAACATTGTTTCCACCACCAGTGAACCGTTGAACCATGGCTCGAAAGTTGGCTGTGTCCGTGTTTAGTAACGTGGTTGGGGTTCTCCTAGAAGCCCTGGACCGTCTACGAGTGTTGGTTGGTCGTGTTACTCGGTTAAGCTGGTTAGACACACTTGTGTTTGTGTTCGTGTTCGTGTTGGTGGTTGTTGTGACCATAGTGGTTGCATCAGTGGCTGCATGGCTTGGCCAAGATTGCACCATAGTTGGCTGGTTGTTTTGATAAAATTGTTGCCATTGGTTGTTGGATCTTGACATGGTTCCACTCATACTAATTAAAGAAAGAAAATGAAAGATATGATAGAGAAAGAAGTGAACAAGAATGAATGAAATATATAGTTAAGTTTTGGTTAGGATGAAATTAAAAAGAATATAATGAATTGGATTGTTTGATTATTGGTCAAAAAATTGACTTTTCTTAAGGAAGGAGGTGGTGCCACGTGTAATCGGTGCCTAAGTGGAGTAGACTTTTGGGACTGTTTGGTCGTGGTGTTCTCGAAGCTAAATTTAAGGCATTTACACTCAAGATGGGTTCTTGGAAACAACCTTGTAAGCCATATATGTTGACTTGGTCGAACCTCGTTGCACTTTCATACTTATCCCAACATTCTAATCTAATACTTGAAAACATGTTTGTGGTGAACGGGAGTTTAAATGAGCGTGAGTTATTTGAGTTCGAGCTTGTTTAAAAAAAAAGTTTTGAATATAATAGTTGATTAATGTGACTACTTGGCATTAAACTAATTGAGCTAGCTATTGCCAAACTCAAGTTTGAAAATTAATTCAACAAAAAAGAAAATCAAATAAGTAAACTAACTTTGAGGTCGAGCTCAATCAATAGGAAAGTATTCGAGTTCGAACTCAAATACATTTTAAGAAGTTTTTCAAGCTTATGCCGAGTGATTAATAAACAAGTTAATCGTTTACACGTATAATTGTTTGACCGGAAAATACATTATAAATTATAAATGAAATAAAAATTAACCAGATTAATTTTTGTTAATGGATAGCAAGAATATATCTTCTAAGGAGGAGGATCATCTCAAGTTAATAAACAACTTGACCTATCAAGTTGTGATTTTTGTGAGTACAAAAATATGTTGGATTTTTACCGTGCGTCCAGTTTTTTATTTTATTAGTGTTCATTATCTTACACAATCACAACTTGATGGGTTAAGTTACTTGAGATGATCTTCATCCATCTTCTAATTAGCGTACGGCTATCACAAGTAGAGGTTGTTGGAATTAAAAGATATATGATTCGTATAAAATAAATAAATAATGAAAACATGATTAAAGATTACATACCCGATGATCCAGAGGAGGAATTAAACATATTAGCCATAAGATTGTCGAGTTCCCAAATTAAGGTAATTGTATTACAATGGGATTATGATGATTCGGTTTTGATGATTAAGAAATCGAAACTAATGAGAGAAAAACACACAAAATAGATTGTAGGTTATGGGATTAGGTTAATGATATGTTAATTATAATACACTTTATATATTTTATGTGTATTGACATATCTAGTCCCTTGGTGTTTAAAGTGTGTTAAGTAAGTCCCTCAAGTTCCAATTACCTAGTGGGAAACCCTATATATACGTCTTTAATAGTAAATACGCCCATTATATATTTACTAGACATAGGGATTTCAGTTATCGTCAGTTATCATATCCGAATGATAAACGATCAGTGACGGTCACATTTATGTGGTTCCAACAAATACGTCACAAATGTTATTTTTTTAGGATTTAATTGTAAAAAATAACTTAGTTTAAAAAGTCATAAACATGTTGTTTTGCCTATTAAGTTATTTACTTTCAATACTTGTATGTTATAAGTTGTCCATTAATTACATCAATAAAAAATAAAACCATTTTATTTATACAAACTACATTTATTTAGACACATTTAGACATGTTATAGAAAATAGTTAATGAAACTAGGTTACTAGACAGTGGAATTAAAAACTGACTTAATACTTAGATTAGATTTGTGAATTATACAATCAAATGTGCATAAAACCATAACTAAAATGCATTATACAATATTAAACATTAATAAGTTAAGTCTATTATTAAGATCTTATTTTTAACCCACTAGTAAAAACAATCAAGTCTAGATACACCTTTATGGTTGGAAAAGGTGATAACGTGTCAAGTTTAATTAAAAAGTAAATTATGAATCTTAAAAATTTTGGAAGAAATATTTGGATTTAAAATATTAACTATAAAACTAAAAATATGAATCATCAAATAGCTCAGCGGTACAAGGTATCTCACACAAGTCCCTCAGTGATGCAAGACCGCTGAGGGGGCAAGGTTTTATCCCAATTAAATGGCATGCCTTCGGGCGGTTTAATTGGGGAATTTTCCTCCTACAAGGTATCGAGGGTGAACAGACTCTCTAGCGCGGACCTGGTTAAGACAACGTAAGCTAGATCTCCCGTTGCGAGCAAATGATCCACACCTTTCAAAAAAAAAAAAAAAACACTATATTATCCCATCTTTATATGATTTGCTGTTTGCAAAGTTAAAATATAATTTTATTTTGGAATCAATATATGATTTTGACTAATCGATGACTTCTGTTCTTCTCCCTTGACATTATATGGTTGATATGTAAAAGGTTAGGAGGAAATAAAATAATTCAAAAACTGCCACTAAAAAGCATATAAACACCATAAACGATGTAAATTATTAATGTTATTTAGATATATTTAGATAAAAAGCATATAAAGACTATATATTTAAAGTATCATCTTTTTATTAATGTTATTTATAACACTAAAGGCTGTTATTAACAAAATCCTTTACATATTAACATTCACTACAAAATACCGAATCAATATTGCATCTTTAATGTAAAAGATTTAACTTATAAATTTAGTAAAGTTACAAGCCCTAATCATTAATTATCATTGTCGTTAATATACATATGGATTATGTATTTATGTACACGAAAATGTATGCAGCTTGTGACGTTTAATTATTGTGTACATTAACTTACAAACTTGATAATTATATGTACCAATTTCCAATAATATCAGTGTATGCATGTGATGCAGGCTCGTATTGTGCATTTTAAAGATCCTATACGATAACATGAATTAGGTCCTTTAATGTATTTTCATTTTTTTTTTTTCTGGAGTTGGGCTTGAAGACCAATTGGATTATCACGTATCCTTTTTTGTATTAGCGTCCAATATGTATTATTTTTTTTTTTTTAATTTAGAGAATTGCTTTTGAAATAAATTTTGGCTCAAAATATAATTTCATTCTGAACTTGGGCTTCAAGATCAATTGGATTATACATATACATATAGGTCTTCAGATGAAATTTGGTGTCTCATATATGATGTGGGCCTTGTACAGTTGGATTGCCTACACAGTTCATCACCGGCCATGTTATTAGTTGTAAACATGTATTTCAACACTGATTTTGATCACGTGACAACTTCTATGACTATCAAACAAGCAAAAATTATCGATTACTTAGACATATATGTAAACCAGAATAAATATAAACAAAGTTTCAAAAACATATAAAACCAGCTTTATCTCATTAATTGCCTACACATTTTTAAAACAGGTGGTTAATGGTCACATATGTTTGGCAATTTTTGTATTTTACCAAAAATGTATACTCAAAAGAAAATATTCGTATTAAAAATAACAGATTTTTAAACACTTTCCCGCAAACAAACTGGCCTATAAATATATGCATCCTTGGCTTTCATCCTTTGAACATAAACCAAACATTTAAATTCCCTTGCCGGCAAACCACATGGCTAACAACAATTCATACCTTACTCTAATCATCATTTTATCCCTCTTCGTCGTGGCAACCGTCGGCCGGGACATAACCACCACTTCAGCATCAATATCCGACGGGGTCAACGATGGTCTTCCAAGAATAATACGTCTCAACTCCTTATTCAAATCATCACCAGAAGTATGTGAACAAACGTACGGATTCATGCCTTGCACCACCACCGCATTTGGAAACCTGTTCCTTATACTTGTCTATGGTTATCTAATGTACCTCGCTGCCACTCACTTGTCTGCGGGTAGTGAGCTGTTGTTGCAAATCCTTGGGCCAGGTCTAGTTGGTGGTCTTTGCCTTCCTGCCCTTGGTGCACTTCCTGATGCTATGCTTATTCTAGGTAAATGAATTTATCGACTTCGAGTCCTAATATGAGTTCAATCCATATAGCGAAATCAATATGTCAACTTATATATGTTTGATACGAATGTTCTTGTGGTCAACTTTTGGTGAATAATTTTGTGTCCAGCTCAAATCTATTTGTTGCATCAAACAAGATTAACGTAAGAGAAATATGGATTGAGATACTCTGATGCTCAACGCAGCACGAGATGTTGTGAGAGAAAAATATAGAAGTTGGATTGAGAATTTGAGATCCTTTTTCTTCAAGATTTGAGCCTTTGGGCTTCAGGCATGATGGTGCACCTTGCTAACAATAATTCTCTTTGTCTGCTAACTTTGATTGCAGTATCTGGACTATCAGGAAGCACTGAAACCGCTCAAGGACAGGTCTCCGTCGGGATGGGCTTGCTGGCTGGATCAACTGTCATGCTTATTACAAGTATATGGGGAACTTGTGTAGTCGTTGGCAAGTGTGATATACAAAACTCAGTCGCTCAAGATAATAAAGATACCAAAGGCTTCAGCTTAAGAGGTCTAGCTCACCCCTTTTTGGCATATATATAATTAACTTACTATATTGTAACTTGCAAGTTTGAAATAGTCATGCAAAACAAAAATACATTAGAACGCTAAATAATGGATTGTGTGCCTAGCAGTTGGCCAAAGCAGTATACCCCTTTGTCTAGACATATGCATTATACAAACGTTTTTTTCAAGTTGGTTTTAGGTCAATTCACCTATTTCAAAAGTTCTGATTGTTTTATGTTTATGATATATGTTGTTCTTTGGGACGTGGTGCAGGGTCTGGTGTGAGTACTGATATATGGACAAGCTATTCTGCAATGATAATGGCTGTATCTGTGCTTCCGTTTATAGTTGTTCAACTCCCACAGATTCTACATTCAACTTCTGGTAGACACACTGCAGTCTTGGTAGCCCTAATCCTCTCCATTTCTCTTCTAATTGTATACTGCCTTTATCAGGTAACGGTTTAAGTTTGTACTAAAGACATGTCCTTGAGAGTGTGAGCTAAACACATTCTACCATGGTTTTGCAGGTTTATCAACCGACATTGCAGAAGAGGCATCTTGATTTTGCAAAGCATAAGCACGTACGATCTAGGATTCTGAAGTACTTGAAAATGCGTGCATTAGGAAGACTTGTTGATAGCCATGGTGAACCTAATAGAGATGTTCTAGTCAAGTTAGTTCTGTCAATCTTTATTTCTTCTATAGTGTTTCTTTTGATCTTTTCTGAAGTTGGCAATCCGGGTTGCTTCTATTGATAATGGGTCAAACTAGTTTATATATTCTTATTCAGTTAAAGATTACGGGTTGAAAGTCTATTGAAGTGCAATTAAATTCTTACACTCTCCTAAATCATTTAAAAATAAATAGATTGTAAGTTTAATGTCTATATATTCACATTAAGTTAAATTATAGATTTCTGAAAGAGTTAGACAAAACAATGTAGACGGGTCAACCTAAAATGTAGTCTAAAGTTACCAGTTTTGACCAATTACCCAATGAACCTACCCACTTTGCCACCCCTAACCTTTTCTCTGTGTCCTGACTTTTTTTGCCGGTTGTTGTGGCAGGTTATTTAACTCGATTGATGCTAACAAAGACGGAAGCCTTTCAATTCCTGAACTAAGGGCATTGGTTGTAGGAATGCAGTTGTATGAGATTAATTTGAATGAAGATGATGCTGTGACAAAAGTTATGAAAGATTTTGATACATCTGAAAATAATGAGGTTGAGTTTGATGAGTTTGTCACTGGGATAGGAAGATGGCTTAACGAGGCCAAGAGTTTCGGAAAGACCACTTCTCGTGCTGGTCCTGACTCATTGAAGTATGTTAATGACTATTATGAGGTATGCCCGTGCCATAACAACCTCTCAAAATGTAATCTAGCCTTTAGTAAGAATCTAGTGCCCCAAACGAAGAAACTGTTTCTAGACATGGTAATTTCAACCCATTTACTACTGAATGGTCAAATTGGGCCGTGTTTTCTCTCAAACAGGTTACTGATCTGATGGGGACAGCAAAAATGGGTTGAAAGTTGTTTAAACTCTATTTATAACGCCTATAGCATCAAAAATCATCTAATTTGAAAGATATAAAGTATTTTGCACTAACACTGTTTTTGTATAATCATAATAATGCATTAATTACTACGAGTAATAAAAAAATTATAAGTATGTACAGATAAAGTGTTAGCAGGTCAATCCTACATGGCCTATACTTAAATGGGATCCAATTGAGTCCGAACTTGTTTAGACCCGTTATCCAACCCTCCCAACTTGTCCAGCTTGCCACCTGTAACTGTTTCCATTAGTCGAACCTGAATTCGTGTACTAGTACTCATTGGAACCCTGATATGTTTTTACAGAAGACAAAGAAAGAACATGATCTTTTGGGAGATGAAACTCACGAGGAAGAAGAAGAAGAGGGGGTAGATGATCCTCGTACAACTACCATTAAGGCTGTGCTATTGTTGTTGCTTGGTACGGTTATCGCGGCTGCATTTGCTGACCCTTTGGTAGATGCTGTTGACAATTTTTCGGCTGCAACAAGTATCCCTTCTTTCTTCATCTCATTCATCGTGTTGCCTTTAGCAACCAACTCTAGTGAGGCAGTGTCCGCTATCATCTTTGCCACCCGTAAAAAGCAGAGATCCGCGTCTCTAACATTTTCTGAGGTTTGGTCCACTTTGTTGTTATTGATCACTACATTTGACTTTAAACCGTTTTTAAACTAACCATTTGAACAATAACCTTTGTTAATGACTTGTTTTTCTATGCAGTTATATGGAGCAGTAACAATGAACAATGTACTCTGCCTATCGGTGTTCTTGGCACTTGTATACGTTCGAGGATTAACATGGGACTTCTCTTCAGAAGTGTTGGTGATTCTTATTGTTTGCATTGTTATGGGTGTTTTTGGCAGCTGTCGAACCACTTTTCCTCTATGGACATCGTTCTTGGCTTTCTTGCTCTACCCGTTTTCCCTCATCTTAGTTTACGTTCTTGACTACGGTTATGGTTGGTCATAAACTATACTTAGGACAAGGCCTATCCTCACAAGTTACTCTAGTTCAAAATAAACACATTGTTGACTATATATATATATATATATATATATGAAATATAAGGTATAAAAATATCAACATTTGATCCTTTTGTAATGTGGGACTATTTTGTTTGTTGATTCTTTTCTATAAGTATATGATCATATCATACTGAAGTTAATTGCCAGTTTGATATTGATACTAAATTAGGATAAAAGGTTTGCCCAAATTTAGTTGTACAACAAATCAAATGGTAAGATATCCTGCTGTCATCATACAATAATTCTTCTGTTTTTTTTTTTTTTGTGTGTGTTGGTGGGTCAGTAGTTTCATCAGCAATCTAATATCACAATGTTAAGATAAGATCTCAAAACCCACATATAAAAAGACGAGGATGATATATATATAACAATATGACGAAAGCGCCATGAACCCACATGCATAAGTTTGTTATGGTGGTGCCCTCAGTACTCTCTACCTAGTTAATGAGATAACTAAACCTCTTCTCGTTAACACTACGTTTCTTGTTAACACACTCATGTGAGATTTAACCCATGGTTATAGTTTGATCCCAATTAGGTTTGTTCGACGGGACAAAACCAGAAATTTCAAGATAAGGGAACCAAAATTCGGTATGTGAGCCGAATACAAACTCATGCTTTTTTTCTGATTTGAAAAATATAAGAGTAATATGACGTCAATTTAATTTGAGAAAAAAAAAATCCAAAAAAAGCTTTGGTTCGGGATCTAGACTGACCCGAACCGACCTTCTTTTGCACATCCTAATTTCAACAAAGCATATGAAAAGCATACTAGAGGTCTTAGGTTGAGACACATGATCTATAACAATGATACGGACACGGATGGAATGGGAAAAAAAAATTAAAGAATTTGAAATGAGTGAATCTTGGCTAAATTGTGAAAATCCATCTTCGTTCGATTCGTTCATGAATCATGACCCCTATGTCATGCCAAGCATAGCTAGATGTGCTTGGCTAACTTGTTCTGCATTTAAAACTTAGAACTTGCCCCAAAATCAATCAAATGGCAAATAAATTATAATATAGAATCACACAAAAGGGATTTAAATGAGTGTTTATTTCTCTTTCATGGTCACATTTCTAGCAAGATCAATTAAAAAAAAGAGCTACCTTGCCAACATAAATAAAAGAACACATCAAGAAACAAAAAAGAGCCTAATTATAGCTTTAAATTTAGATCAACACTTTCCTCTGCATCGCCGCTGCTGCTTCCTGGCTGCCCCATAGGTGCTCTTGCGGCTGGAAAGAAACTAAGAAATTGCTGTGGGTTTGACCCACCTATTCCAGACAAATGGGGTTCATCTTTTGATTGGCCCTAATGAAAAAAGAATAAACAAATAAAATGATCAACCAAGACGAAATCAATTGACAACAAATATATATGAAGAGAAGTAAATCAAATCTTACATTATGAGTCGGTAGAATTTCAAAATGGGCCTGTTCTCCTATACAAGGTGAAAGTTGCAATTTCTCCTTTGAACTCGAATTCAATTGGGATGCTTGAGGAGGGCCTAACTTGAGGAAATCTCGGGTCAGAAGTTGGTTCTCATCAATGAATTTCTTCGTTATTGTATCGGGTATGGCACCTGAGCTTGAAGGATTTTCTCTGCATTACATAAATAAAATAAGTAACAGAGCTCCTATATTTTAGCCCGATCATCACAAATATCTAATAGGAACCAAACTTGAGGGTTTTTATTCACCTGAAAGTTGGATATGCAGGTTCTATGCTAGCCGTGCCTCCATTGCTACAAGAAGCTGATTCATCTAACCTTGATATGGGAGAGACAAAAGTAGAAGGAAATTTGCAGTTAAACGACGGAATTGGCACATTTTCTAATGAAAAGGGGTACGGCCTCTTCATGCCAACCATCTGTCAAAAACCATGAAAAAAAGTTCATTAGTTTTTCAAAACACATCAACTCCAAACCAAGATTGATGTCTAATAAGGCGTTCCATGTTAACATTTCATCTACTAAAACGAAATAGATGAGCCTAAATTACATACATTTGTAGGAGATACGTATATAAATATATGCTTAAAAGGGTAAAAATGAAGAGCAACATCACCTTCTCTTCCTCTGGCCACAATGGTTGATAATTGTTGCTATTATAGCTTTGGTTTGAAGGGGGCTCCATCTGAAAATTTATAGCAGACGATGAAGGCGACGATGAGGTTCCTGCTGGAACATTCACCTACAAAAAATTTGAAACCCATCCAGCTATAAAGATTAAAGATAAATCCGATATAAACCAAGACCATACACAAAAAGAAAACCAAAAAGATTTACCAATGATGAAGAACAAGGTAACTGAAAAGATTGGGATCTTTGCAGCATTAGATTAGGGGGAGGAGGCCAAATGGGCGGGCTGGATTCACAAGGCAAACCACCAAGATTTGTAGCAAAGGCTGCAGCAGTGTATCTAGAGTGGTCCACCCCAAGATTTTGATTGTGCTTTTGATTCTGCTTCTCACCTTCAAAACTATATTCACCATCACTCCATAATCTACACCAATTACCACCAGCACCACCACTCGTAGGCTTTGAAAACGAGCCGGAGCCGGAGCCGGAGCCAGATATGATACTTACACCACCGTCATTTTTGGGAATAAAAGGATGGTGATTAGGTGGCAAAGGTGGTGGCAATGGGATTGAACATGAAGAAGGCCTAAAACTAGAGACTGTTTGCATACTAGCCAAATTTGTACAAGAATTACTCGAATTCTGTGTCAAAACATTTACATCTTTCTTTTGTTGTTCCTCTGATATAATTTTTTCAAGTTGAGCCACACCCATACCTCTTTGTGGCACTTTTTTATGTTTCAACTTCTTAGATGATCTATGACTGCTACTACCAACACCGCTAACACCACCACCACCACCACCGCCACCGCCACCGCCACCACTACTACTATTACTACACCTAGATGTATGTTCTTCTTGAGCCATTGATCACTGATGCCATCTAAATTCACATTGAATAGAATACTTATATATAATCTAAAAAAAACACAACATCAAAACATTACTATATTAGAATCGAAACCGAAAATGTGCATCTAATTCTATAGATCACATAATATATCTCATATCTCATAACTTATATATATAGATATAGAAAAATAATAACCATTAAAAGCAGATTATATGTATTTATACATGATCACAATAATATAATATCGTACTATAAATGTAGAGAGAGAATGAGATATCAAAAATCAGTTTAAAAGAAAGATAATAAATTACTAGTATTAATTACTTTTACTATGTTGAAAAATATGACAATTTAAAAAAATTTATTTTATAGAAAAAATATATACAGTAGTATGCAAAATCTAAGCAACTAAAGTGTGTGTAGTATATGTAGTCTTATTTGTAGCCAAAATTCTCGCTCCACTCCATTTTTTATTGCTACACTGACTGAATCTTCCATTTAATTAATTTCTCACTCGATAAGATCTGTACACATACACACATATATATATATACTAGCGGGTACCCGCGCAATGCTGCGGCGGTGGTGGTGGCGACGGTGGTGACGGGTTGCGTAGGTAATTGATGCAAAGGGGGTAGTGTATGTATTTTAAGAGTTAAGAGATAAATAATGTAAATAGATGAGAGGGTATATTGGTCATTTCGCATAGTGTAACTTTTTAACATGGGGGTATAATTTTTATATAGTAGTATAGATATGGATTTTGGATTGGATTGGTTTTTGAGCTCCAAAAAAAACTTAAAAAATATATATTTGGATACTCATAATAATATGTATCAATCAATCTAAATCTATTGGCTGGCTGGCTGGCTCCCATATATAATCTTTGTTATTTGATTCTTGTTATATATATAGACATAAAAGGTGACAACTTTCATAAACAGTTAACCACCCTTCCAAATAAAAACTAAGTTTTCAATATTAATTAGAATGTTGTATTGATAATTTGTAGTGAACAATATAATAATATTACAAGTATTATTTATTTATTATTATGGTAATAAAAGTATAGTAGCAGTAATAATAAAAATATTAAAAATTAATTAATTAATAGTAATATAGTGAGTGGAATCTATATAGACATTATATTTTTGTGTTACTTATATTATAAAAAATTGATGTGCAATTATGTTGGTCACGTATTAGGTTTTTTTTTTTTTCTCTAAGATGTTTGTATGTTTTATTTAGCCTATAATCTTGATTCTTAACATGATATTTAAAAATCTATCATTATAGGCAAATTGTAATTTTTTATTTTTTTTTTAGAACAGCAATATATTAAAATAAAACAAATTATCAAGCAAAACGCTAGATACCCAAATAAAGTACAATTACAGATACAATATCGAGGATAATCGACTGTACAATACTATCCTAAATACATCCTAAGAATTGAACTGCGAGGAAAACAGCCAATTACGAAATCAAGACGCGAGAAAAACCCTCACCAACAAGGGTTGCGTCATCGGTTTTCACCCTGTGATGTTTTTGATGCAAACCCATAAAAGTTTCAAGGAAACGAAAACTACAATACACAAAAAAACGGAATGCCAAGAACAAACATACAACCATCACCCAGACGACTAAAACAAAGGTCGAACTCGACCAAAGGCACTATAAGAACAATAAAGGGTTTTGAAACCACTTCACTCGGGACATGTTATTCGTATATGAAAATTGTCATTTGTTGAAAGTCAATTTTATGGCTACAAAAAGTTCCAAAAATAACACAATTTATATTTTGATGACTTAGATATAAAAGATAAATAAAAATAAAAATTATATAACAGCTCAAATGAGACAAATCATTCTGAAAAAAAATTGTCAAGAGTGAAAAAACTTGTATCGAAATTATAATATTACGTAACATTTATTGGGAATATTCACATTTATGAGAGTGGAAACAATTTATATACGTACCCAATTTGTTAAAACTATATTTTATATTCCGTTGCTTAACATTTTTGTCAAAAAAAAAAAAAACACATTGTTTTGTATTTTATACCAAATAAAACACATTGTTTTTTATGTATATACATGCAGCATTTATTTTTTTTTAATGGTCATCAAATTTTGAGAATAAAAACTTGCTTAAAATGTATGGAATATAATACGTACATTGCGAAAGGGATTGAAAACATTAATTGACTAAAATGGACATAAAAATATTTATAATGCCAAAAATGAAAACTATTTTATATTCCCTAAGATATATTGTTATCGTTTGCATTTAATCCTGATGTCAATACCGACATTAACAAAGAAGATAGTTTTTGGTGTTGTAAATATCAACTGGTGTATGTACTGTTGTTTATGTTAATAAAATCAGTGATTCCAAAATAAAAATATAGTTTTTTTTAATGACAAATTTGGATCACAAGATGACTCATGAGTCATGATAACAAAAGAATATAGTCTATACTAGTATTTTCTTCGTTTCATTTTTAATGTTTACTTTTTTATATTTGTTTGTCTTAAAATAATTGTACATTAATTACTCATTATTTTACTTATTAATCCATTAATTAATTACAATTAATATACATTTTCAACACAAATTTAAGTCTTAAATGCAAGAATAAAAATGTTCATTTATTAAAAAAGACACTTCATTTATTACATATATTGGATATATTTTATTTGTGTTGGTAGACAATATTTGTGGGACAGAGAGAATAGTATATTGATCGTATTCATGAACTTTAAGCAATAATTATTTTGCATGAAATACGAAGAGTATATAATTTTAAAATTTAATTCAACTTTGGCTTTTTCAAAATATATAATATAGTCAAAATATAAATTTTTTTCTTGGGTTGAATATCCTTTTGTTCTATTCACTACTCTTTTTTTAACTGAAAATGAAACTTTATTAAGATTAAGAAGCTTAACCCAATCAGGGAAATGTTCATTTGAATCCTATTTTCTTATGAAACTAAAGGATAAATCTCAGCCACAAATTTCTTTCTATTTTTCTCCCTCCTCCATAAATCATTAGTTTCATCTAATTCATTCAAAATCTTTTATCTCAAAAACCGTACATC
>JAOXNX010000026.1:20983467-20996195 GCA_028566075.1 Solidago caesia | reverse complement strand
ATATTAAATTATAAGTTAGAAACATAAATATATTATTAATATTTATTTATTAATTTAACATGTCTTATGTATTAAAATAAATAAGTTTTATTTATATGTATTATAATAGCAATATGTTGTAATAAAATAAATTGCCACCAAAAATAGAATTGATGATGGAAATAAATAATATGACAACATAATGAATATAATAGGTTATTTAATATAAGAGTTTTAGTTATATTAAGTATGTATATCTGTATATTAATAAATTAATTTTTTAATTATTTATGGTATTTAAAAAAAATAGAATTTTTGAATACAAAATTAGAGAAACACGTGTCACTAAAATAATTAAATAAAACGTCACATGTCGTTCAAATGATGCATCAATCTTGTTTTAATATATTGGTACAGTCACGTCCGGTGGAACATTATTTTGGTTTTCTTGGGAAACTCGGACATTTATGTCATGGCCAAGATCATATTTAGTGTAGAACCTAGTTACAGACAATAATGATAGCTTCGAAACAAAGCTTTATAAACTCTATGGTATCACAACGAAAAAATAGTAGTAATTTTTGCCCACAAATATCGTTTCACCAATATAAAAAACATAAAATGAGATAGGTGGAATAAATAAAGTATTTTCTTAGTAAAATGACATTTTTATTTTTGCATATTTATTCTCAGTAATTGATATATTTTTGAAAATCTGGATAATTATTTTGAAACTAGTAAAATTAGAAATGTAAAGTTAACTTGAAACCAGAGGTCAAAATTAAAAAAGAATCATAATTAAAATTAAAATTATATATATATATAAAAGGTAAAAATAACACGTTAAAGTTACAAATAGTCAAATTATCGTCTGAAGGATTATTTCATTTCTCGGTCAACTCCTTCGACGTAGAGTTATCCATTCATCATTGAAAATAATGACATTTTTGTTTAACTATTTCATTGTTAAGCAAATATTATATAAAAAATATTGTGATCGACATTTCACCATACATGAAATCTGTATTTGTAACCAAATGACTTTCAAAAATGTAATAATGTAGCGGGTCGTTGAATAACATTGCGTTCTGCATATATGCCTCTAAAGCAAGACATATCTGGTTGTTCTTTGTTGCTGATTTTTACAAAATTTTTTCCAAAAGAAATTGGTTTCATAAAAGTTGACTAGAAATTTGCGGCGAACAATCAATGATGCTTGAAACCTTGAAAACTGTCTTAAAAACATAATGATTTGGAGGTTATGATACCATAGATTTTATTCATAATAATGCAATATTTCATATATATATATATATATAAAGTACCCTCGATTGTATAGAAACCAATTTCATCATGACGGGTTCATTTGTCCATCATGCGACCACCCGATAACCAAATAACTCGGCTACAATTGATACCTATCTATAGCCGGGACATTCCCTTACGGACATTAGGAAGAGTTAAAAAGACAATAAAAAATGTGGTAATATAATGGTTTGATGATCAACCGGTGTTCTGCATTCCAGCAGCAATACCCTTCATGGTTAAGATGAGTGTGTCTTCTAAACCCGGTGCATATTCACTTGTTGGATTCAGCTTGATAAGTTCATCGGCAGGTTTACTTGGCTCAGGGCCGTCTTTTGAGATATGAGGTCTCAACTTCACGTGATAGGTGGGATCACGAATCCGTTTCAGGGTGTAAGCCTGGCATACATTCAAGGTCGTGATGTATGAATCACGCAGTTTGAGCCTTTGTTTCAAGTAGGGATCGCCTTCAAGAAGATCCTTATGTCCAGCAATCTATGAAATGAAACATGAAAAATCATATCACGGGGTTGAAGCTTTAACTAGAGGAGGCATTTATGATCGATGAACCATTAACTTATATATGAGTCGATTTGGGCTGTGTTATACTGTTATATCTCCAATGGGTCAAATAAAATTTAGCTAAACGAGTGAAATGGATGCAAATGGGCCACTTTAATGCATAGGACCTTCTAAAGTCCATTGAAAAAAGACTATTATTTGTGCTAATATATAAACTTTGTGATGATGGTTAACACAATGAGTATTTACATAAAATTATAGCCAATGGACAAAAAGTGTTTATGGCTCGACTTAGTCGTTTTCGAACCGTTACCCAACCCACCCATGTTGCCCCCTCTAAACATATCCACTACATATAACGTCCTACAAAATGAAGCAGTTGACTTTTCTGTCATCTTACATACTTCTCTTTACGTTGAAAAGCAACTAACTTTATCTCAAAACCGGGACAAAGAATGCTTCCCCAAAACTGCTAGTTTTGTGCATTGTTGCATACTCTTTTTATTTTCATTTTTGGAAGAACAATGTTTTATTTGAAATGAAATACAATATGGAATTACAAAATGGTTAGTCTTTGTATAGAATGTTATAGATATCAAACTAAGATCCAGTACCTGAAGGAGGAAATTCTTGGTTTGAGCATAGTTATCCCGTAAGGATTCTCCGAATTTTAACAAATCATTAGAAACAAGCAGCTTGTCGTTTAAAGCAGCAATACCAGGGTCTCCCTTGGCAAACACCATTTCGACCAAGTCAATAGTGACCCTAAAGAAAGGCCATGTTTTGTACATATCCTGCAACATCAACAGACTCTTGGCATCTTTTTCTATGACTTTCTTGAATGCACCACCAAAACCGAGCCAAACAGGGAGATGGAATCTCGTTTGAGTCCAGGCAAAGATCCATGGAATAGCTCTGAGCGATTCTATGCCTCCGCTTGGCTTCCTTTTGGATGGGCGGCTCCCAATATTCATCCGCCCATACTCCAATTCAGGTGTAGCCTGTAAACATACAGAGTACAAAACAGCATTCATTTATAATATCTTCATCCATTATATATATCTAACCCGTCTTGGTAGAGATGTCAACTTCAACTTGTTTACTTATGTAGTTAGGAATTCATCAAGATGGGTAATTTAAGGATCAAAATGGGTCAAACACATTAAAAGTTGTTCAAAGTCTATTTTTCATACAGCTTCCTTAATCGATTTATTCAAATATTCAAATTATTATTGTCATAAATATTGTTTTTTTGTAAACATGATTATTGCAATGACTATTAATAAAAACAAATAAAAGTACAATGAGCATTTGCATATAAACCTAACTAGATCCGTCATAGTCTGACCAGTATTAGAAATGACTTGCTTCAACCCAAACCCATTTACCTGCCCATATTGTCATATCTGGGACCGACTACATGGATAGAATTTATAAATTCAAAATTTAGAATGATGAAAATGGATAAATAATCGTGTCCCGATGATGAAACATGATTACAGGACTGTAATGCATTTTAAGATGAGGATACTTACAAGCCGGAAATATTCAACAAAGCGTGGTTCCTTGAATACGATAGAACGATATTCTTCAGTTGAAAAGGTTGCAAGATTGTCCATAAGTTGACGCCACTCAGGTAGAGGTGAGATGGGGGGATTCATCCCATGCTCAAGGGTGGCTGCACAAAACCTCTGAAGTGTTCTGAAACACAAATGTTCCTCACCAAAAGACTGTTCTATAACTTCACCTTGAATAGTGACCCGGAGGGACCCATGGATGGTTTCAGGTGGTTGGGAAAGTATAGCAAGATGGGTCGGGCCACCTCCTCTCCCGACTGTCCCACCACGTCCATGGAACATGGTGAGCTTAACCCCATACTTTTTCGAAACATTTACAAGGTCTTCTTGAGCCTTGTAAAGCTGCCATGCAGCCGAGAGCCTTCCTGCGTCTTTTCCTGAATCAGAGTATCCAATCATCACTTCTTGCTTACCATTGATCCTATTTCTGTACCAATCGATTGAGAAAAGACGAGACATGGCTGCAGGGGCTGCATCAAGATCTGCGAGTTTCTCAAAGAGGGGAACCACTCTTAAAGGTTTTATTACATGGCATTCCCGCTGAAGAAGCTCGACTGCAAGCACATCAGAAGGTGATGTAGCCATTGAGATAATGTAAGCACCAAAGCAGTCAGATGGGAGTTCTGCTAACACATGGAACGTATCCAAAACATCTGCAATTTCCTCAGTTTGAGGGAGATCAGGACCAAAAAGAGGACGTTTTCCACTTAGTTCTTCTAGAAGCCATTCTTGACGCTTGTCTTCAGACCACTCCCGATATGAACCGATTTCCAAATGTTTAGTAATGGCATCAAGGACATCTGTGTGGCGTTCAGATTCTTGACGTATATCAAGTCTCACAAGTGAGAGCCCGAATGTAGACACTTGCCTTAGAAAATCAAGAAGGGTTCCATCAGCAATCACATGGTCACCACACACACATAGCGATCTGTAGCATAGTTCAAGAGGCTCCAAAAACTGCAAAACTTTCAAAATTTTGAAATGTGATCCGGGAAGCATCATATATGCACAAATTAGGGGAAAGAATTATTAAGATACCTGTTCAACATGGGTATAAGCGGACTCTTCTGGTATGTCGGAAATCCCATGGGCTAATAGATGACGAGAGCGTTCACGCGTATTATATAACTTGTCTCTGACATCACCAAGGACAACTCGGTAAGGTTCAGTGGGAGGAACCTGTTTCCAGAACTCTACAGAAAGTAAACTAAACATTTACACCTCAAATAGTTGCTTGTAGTCAAAGACTAAGAAAGACTTGGGTTGCAAATAACTTCTATTGGGTTTTGACCTAATTTAGTATATTAATAATACTGAATAATCGGTAACATAAATTACCTATGTAGTGTTTAACATCTCTCCTTGCTGATCTATAGAGCTCTTCTGCTCGAACACGAAGTTCATCACTACATCGCCACATGGACAACTAACAAGAATGATTGCAGAGTAAGTAAAAATGCTTAAAGAGAGTATATAAAGCATGAGTGACGCCATCTGATTTGCATAAACTTCAGTTCAAAGTATTTGCATACCTCAAACATTAGATCCTCAATCTGGGAAAAGTACATGTTTGCAGCCATCATTCTGGCAAGTAAGCAAACATCCCTTGTGACCTCGGGAGTTACTCTCGGATTACCTGCATTTGATAGAATAAATGTTAGGCAAGACTGGTTGTTGGTACACACACATGGTTCTCACTGATCTGTAGGGTGATACAAGAGGGGTAATTTTGATTCATTTAGCTACAAAGGGTTTATTTGAGTTATGGTCTATCTCTAACAGGTTGAATGAGTAAAATATAAATTTTAGATAAACCAAAACTAGAAAAAGTTGACCAGTTTGGTTTGATTGGAAAATGTTGGAACCGAGCAGGGGCAATCTGTTTTATGGGTTCCAGCCAAAATCGAACCACTTATATTCCTAGTTCTCAAGGTCTGCCAACAAGCATAATTATCATTTTACATATGCCCACTAAGCTTATATGTTTAGTAGGAAACATACCATCACGATCACCGCCCATCCATGAAGAGAATTGTATAAGGGGTGCATTGTATGGAACACGTTCATTAATCCCAATGTTCTTAAGAGCCGTGTCAACACGACGCAAAAATTTAGGAACACCTTTCCATATTGTTTCATAAAAGTAGCTCATTCCAGCCCTCATTTCATCTTGTGGGGTTGGAGGACTTCTGCGGATCTCATCTGTGCGGAAAGCAGCTTGAATCTACTTATTAGACAGGAAGAAATGTCAAATAGTTGATCACAATTAGTTCAACATCACATCTATCTAATAGTAAACACATTGGTAAGTCTAATTTATTAGAATATTCTTTGCTATAAAATGTTTGTTATTTATGTAACTATCATCAATCTGGTGAATGCAGATTTACGTTGAAAGTCAACAAAAGACCGATAAGTAGAGAATGAAGAGAGTAGATATATTCAAGTGTTAATTCTTACTTCCCGTGACAAAGCCTCATCGAGTTCCTGCTTCTCATCAGGACTGATGTCTTTGACATATAATTGAGCCAAATAGTCCCGAATCCTAAAGCACACAGAATGACAGAAACTAAAAGTAAGAAATATGTTGAAGTTAACTTTCTGATACGGCTAATTGTATACAATGGTTACTAACTTTGGTTTGATTTCTGTTTTAGGTAATCAACTTATTTTTGGCCAGAAAAACCCATAACAGTTTCATATTTTTCAAATTTTAGGTGATTGACAGTGATAACCCGTTTTCAGGCATCACGCCAAATAAAAAATTCGACATGGTCTAAATTTACCTACACGTCGTGTTATCGACCTGACTAGGGACTAGTTACCAGTTAAGATCACCGTAATCAAGATTTTAAAATTTAGCTAACGTAAATCATTTTATTCTTTTTTTTTTTTTTTAACCTCAAAGATTTCTCTGGCCTTAATAAGTTACTTGTCTGAATTAAAAATTTGACCGAAGTTAGTTACGGGGTACATTTATATGCAGTTAGTTATTTGTCAGGGTTGTTTGGTTTAAATGTGGAATTGCTATGGGTTTAGAATTTGAAAGGGAATGGGAATGGGCTTTCAAACCCACCACCCTAGATGGGTTTAGAAAATGCCTAAGCTAATGGGTTTGGTACCCAATTTATATTCCCAAAGTCATTAACAAAACAATGTTAATGGGAATGAAATCCATTCATTTAATCCATACCCCTAAACCAAACACACCCAGAACACACCTTCCGTGCTTTTGAAGCAAAGATCTGCGAACAGCTTGTGTCGGATGAGCAGTAAAGACCAAATCAACTGTTTGACTCTTCAATGCATCAAAAACTTCTTGAGGGGATTTCTTAAGCTTAGTCACAAGTCTTTTAAGAGTTTCCTCGATATCAGATTCAGTTGTTGCCATAGCCTCATCACCAAAATCACCGGTCTTCGCTTTGATCCTTCTACGATGAGCAATCTGAACCTCTTCTGCCAGATTAGCCAAGTTAAGCATGTTACTGAAAGCTTTTGCAATGACAATGGAATCCCCGGCGTCTAAACTCGTGAGCACATTTCCAAGCTCATCCAGCTTCTTTGGGTCAATCTTTCCTTCGTACTCGGCAGAAAGCTCATAGCATTGTTGAACCTACACAAAGAGGAAGCAACATTTTTTACGCAACTAAGTGCAACAGTGAATCCAAGATTTTTCATAGCACTAGTCCATAAACATGTATGTACCTATCTATTAAAGACATTTTGCCATAAGGGTGTGCAAGTATGCAACGCTACAAAACCGTACCATACCAATTTTGAGAATATGTGTACTAAATGAACAAAAATTTACACCAGTGATAGATCATCCGAACATGTATCCGTTTTCATTTACACCAAAAGTTTGTAAATTAAAATGAACAAAATGCCCATAACTAAATAATATATCCAGATTATTATGCTAATGATGATCCAAATATGAAAACACGAAAAACGAAACGCAGAAAAAAACGTACAGTTTCTCTAAGATCTTCTCCATGTAAATTCTGAAGAATATCAAGAAACTTGTCCAAAAGCAAAGCATCATATTCAATAAGTTTATCATCTTCTGATACTTTCCCAGGTGCTAATAGCCTTAATTGTGCATCTATTGATGCTAATTTCTCTACTTTCTTATTATTATTTGCCATTACATTACATACAATGCGTATTCCTAACGACACCTTTTTTTACAATTCCAAAAAATAAAATAAAAACTAAAAATAACTGAATTTAACGGTTTTGTCACAAAATTTTGGTCGCTGCCCAAGATAATAGGACCCCGTAAAAATTGGACATTCACTTGTTCAGAAAATAAAACTTTATTCATTTTTTAAGATTGTATTTAGTTATCAAATCTCTTGAGAAACCTAAAATCAATAAATCAATATTGAATAAGGAATACCATTACATGAATTTCTAAAATAATTTATAACCATTAGATTACTTTGATGATATCATAACTATTTTTCTTTCATTAATTAAAAGAGACAATAAAATTGGAATAAACAAAAATAGAAAGAAAGAAAATATAAATGGAACAGATGAAGTAATTTGTTTATAAGACCATCCTTAACCCTTCCGTCCTTTATTTCATTCACCTACACTTCATTCTGTCACGCCAACATCACCTTCTTACCACTACCACTTTTTCTTTTTCCCCATAACCCTTCGCCTTCAAAATTAATACCCAACAATTCCCCACTTTATATCCAATCAAAATAAAAAGAACACAAAATAAATAATATAAAAATAAAAATGGACTTCAATTTCATCTTTTCGCCTTCAAAATTAATACCCAACAATTCCCCACTTTATATCCAATCAAAGTAAAAAGAACACAAAATAAATAATATAAAAATAAAAATGGACCCCACTTTCGTCTTTTCACCTAGGTGAACACAATCACCTTCCCTCCTTCACCTTCTCTCATCACCTATCCCCTTCACGGCTTCACCTCTTTCACATTCTCTCTTCACCTATCCCTTTTACCTACCTTTACAAATGGTTTAAAGGTGATGATATACCAAAGTCCATGGGTTTCCACCTAGAAATTCTGACTGTATGGTGTTTTAAACTTAATTGATCTTTTATCAAGAACTAGATTTTAGGGTATTACCTTATGAAGTTGGAAACACATTTAAACATCTGACCTATTTTTAGCAATAGTTCTACATAATGACTCTACAAAGCATCTACTAATTTCCATTTCCTATAATAATGTTAGAAACCATACACATTCATGTTTAGCTACCTATTCATTTACCCTCTCATACTTTTTACACATACCAAAGACGTGTTGAAAATCTTGGTGGATATATGAATTCTCATCAACTTTGGACACACATAAAAGAGTATTCGACTAATATCTGATGTGTAATATATTAGTGGGTTGTGTACTCATCATGAGAGCTTTAAAAGGAGCTGGGATACCCAAATTAGAGTTATATGAATGAGATATCGAATTTCTTAATAGAATGTCTGATACATAAAATAAAAAGAAATAAAGCTCATTTTAATTATTTGTAAGATATATTGTTAATAGTCATCAGAAGACATAATATATTGTAGCAACTACATAATGGCGATTAACAAGATTGTATTTGGGGAATTAAATGTAGGTTTCTATTTGCTCTTTAGTATATGAATTACTTAATTGGAAATCAGTTATAAAATAAGAAAAGAAAAAACAACTTAGGCTTGTTAATTTGTTTTAATCATTAACTAATGAATGGATAAATAATATATGTATTGATTAATCAATAAATAAATAATGGATTAAGTATTTTTTTTTTTATAAAATAAAAAAAACATTTTTAATTAATTTAATAATTAATTATTCTTTTATTAAACTCGTTAAGTCCTTAAAAAAAATAAAAAAAATAACCACCATTTTTAACCCAAACACCCATTAGACGATTTACAAAAGGAACAAGGAAAACCTCGCAACCAAACACCAGAGATGCTAATACACCTTTTCCCCTTTATTTCTACATAACATTGAGACACACACACACACACACGCAGTTGTATTCTATCTCTCTTTCTTTCTATCATAATAAATATTCGTACTCATCCAAATACAGATATTTTTCAGCAAAACACACTAATCGGGAAAAGAAGATGTCAGGCCATATCGCACAAGACTGGGAGCCGGTGGTGATCCGTAAGAAAGCTCCGACCGCCGCCGCTCGTAAGGACGAAAAAGCTGTCAACGCCGCCCGCCGTGCCGGTGCTGAGATCGAGACTGTTCGCAAGGGTTTGTATTCTCCTTTTTTTCATTTCATTTAATTTCTTCATATACATATTTTTGTCTCTCTCTCTATATATATATATGTATATATCTATTTATAAATTAGGTTTTTATAAGTCTGCTTTTGATTAATCTACTCTTATCGCATGTTATTTGTGTTGCGGAAATGAAGATTAGCTATTATTTACATGTTTAATCTGTATATGTGTGTGTGTGTGTGTGTGTGTTTATACATATTTTGTATGTGAAATGAAGATTATGTATGTGTACATGTTTAATTTGTATATATGTTTGTGTATAGAAAGAGAGGACGTACAAGTTAGGGTTTTGATTTTTGTAAAAAACTCATGTGATATCTTCATTTCATATGTTCATTACTTCCAGAGTTTTCTTATTTTAATTTTGATTTTGTATTGGCTTAAGAAACTATCTTTAGCTTCCAAAAAAATGAATTTTGAAGCCCAGGTAACTGTGAGCATGCTGAACCTAACCGGGTGGTAAATGAAACCTGCTAGCCATTGCATTTAGCAGTAATTTCTTTACAATTTTCTTGAGCTGTTTGAACTCGGCTTATACAGAACAAAATTATGATAATGATGTTCTTTGAGCTAATGGTGGTATGAATAGTCAATATGTGTTTTTTTTGGCATGTATGCTTCTTCATTTGAGATATTGTAGCATATGCTTATGAAATAACATTAGGAGTCAGACATGTTTTGGTTTTAAATGGATAGCTTGTCATCTTAAGTTCTGAATTTCGTTTTTTTGCAGCTACTGCGGGTTCAAACAAGGCTGCCTCAAGCAGTACTTCACTAAACACTAGAAAGCTTGATGAAGAGACTGAAAATCTTACTCGTGAGTACTTGCCCATCTTTGTGAATCCTTTTCTATATGTCTATAACTTTTATATGTGTCTAGGAGGGATGACTTGTTGCAGTAAATATGAAAAATAATAACAAACAAAAGAAATGTGTTGGATAGAATATGAAATCGTTTATTCCGTGTCAAAGTATGAATAAAGATTGTGGATCTCGTAAAGCAAAAGGGTAAATCCAATTGCTGATTGTTGGTCATATTTTTGTGAACAGATGAGAAGGTACCAAGTGAGTTGAAGAAAGCTATCATGCAGGGTCGTACAGACAAGAAGCTCACACAAGCTCAACTGGCCCAGGTTAGCATTTTCTTATGTTTTAACTGTTGGTGGATGTATTTCATTTTTTGAATAACCTAATGGTCTTTTTTAAAACTGTGCAGCTGATTAACGAGAAACCACAGATTATACAGGAGTATGAATCTGGGAAGGCCATACCAAATCAACAGATCATCACCAAACTGGAAAGGGCCCTTGGTGTGAAGCTTCGGGGTAAGAAGTAGAACAATAACCGTTAGCAGCTGCAAGGAGTTCCTCTGACTTTTGCAGTGTTGTGGTTAATGTAGTTCTCTTTTTACTAAAAAAGGAGTGTGGGTGCACAAAACCTTTTGTTTCTTTTGGATTGACTCTGATCTCTCCTGTGTTATTATGGATTTTACGCTTTGGTGTTAAGTCTCGGATGCTCTGATGTGTTCATCATAATTGAAGTTATGTCCGTATGGCTATGACCAGTTCTATTTTATAACTATGAGCTTTGGTTGTGCATAAGATACGAGTCTCAGATGTGTTGTGTAGGCACTTAATATGCATATTATTCTCTATATGTGGTGTTTGCCCTTGGTTGCAATGCCTTATTTCCCAATCATAGTGTTATTGATGTTATAACGGTATCAAACGTCCTGTATCTTTTGGTAGAGACTAGATTCTCATTGGTTAGTTTGAATATCAACGTATATTTAATCCCTGGTTCTGATTCCCAAGTCAAAAAGCATGTCTTATCCTTTTTCTGTAACGAAAGATGGTGAAATGTTTTATAGATTCTATATTTATATGTTGTAACCATGATTTTGTTATAAGTTAGAGCGAATAATGTTATAGAAAGATAAAATACTTGTAATATGATCTGGTTGTTTAAGTATTATATATTTAGAGAACTTCCTTATAACACCAAGTATAATATAATTGTCTTGGAAAACAAAATTAAATGAGAACATAATGAAAGTGCGGGGTATCGTTAAAGAGTGTTATCAATCCATGTGTGACAATGCATGTCTTAAGAGTTTTTATTCATCATACACGGCCTTCTCTGGTAAAAATGTTGAAGAAAAATACTAAACTTAAGATTCAATGTACCTGTGCTGTTAGCTTGGCATTAGAAAACAGTAGTAATATGCATTATAGCTTTGTAGGTGTCCTATGACACCAAAGACACAAGACAGTCGGCATGGCATGGGCATCAACTGGACCCTAGAGAACCACCTTCAATGACCAAGTCAATCTATGCTTGGTTTTGGAGATGTATGCAAGGTATTGACAGTGAGGTGTGAAACTATCATAGGATAATTCATATACTCGTCCCCTTACATTTGAGGACGAGGGTAGTTGCAGAGCGTGACAGATCTAAGCCTAGCATAACTGATAGATGAAGAAATCTTAATGGTTGAATGCCGTCCGCAACAAATCCAAGAAACGTATGGTTTGGGTCATGACTTGTCTCATGCGGCTCTGAAGCCGTACCATGTGAATGCTGTGGGTGTTTGAGCAGCAAAAGTCCCAACCAGGACCCTAGATATCCCATGTCCTCATCAATTAGTGTTAAGACTACAGGCACATTACTATTTTGCTCCCATGTTTAAAGTAAGTAAATAAGTAACTAATACCCAATGTCGTTCTCCACTGGTTTTAGGTCCCAATACCGTCTATGGCGGTGTATGGGTAGGTTGGGATGTAGACAGCCTTACCCTACCTAAGGTAGAGAGGTTGCTTCCAGGTAGGGCTGTCAATACTCGACCCAACCTGAAACCCGACCTCAAACCGACCCGAAAAAAAGCGGGTTAGGGTTGTGAAATCTCAACCCGTCAACCCACTAACCTGATTTTTTTTGGGTTGGGTTTGGGTTGACCCTTTGGGTTAACAGGTCGACCCGCCAACCCGATAACATTTTAAGTTTATATAATTTTTTTAACAGGTTGACTCACCAACCCATTTGACCTGCCAACTCGTC
>JAOXNX010000026.1:20963216-20973262 GCA_028566075.1 Solidago caesia | reverse complement strand
CACTCTGCCGCACCGGCCACCGCTCTTCACTACTTTCAACTCTCCTTATTATCTCTCCGATCAGCTCCGGCAACATATTTGACCACGAACCAGCCGGTTCACTTGTCACGATGACGTCATCATCATTATTCCTATTAACATTAACAATATTATAATCATGTGTAAATTCGTTGAGCGATTTGGATCTGCTGCTGGTTCGTATTCTTCTTGATAAAAATGATCGTCGTAACGACATCGTTTTGAGAGAAGGAAATAATAATGAGGTGAAATCGATTTTTGAGAAAGAAAAATGGGAAGAAATTGTGTTTATTAGTTTGTAAGGAGGATGTTCCCGTGACGTGTCTGTCAGGATATCTCTAAGTTTTTATTTTTATTTTATTTCTACTTCTATTTCTATTTTTATTTTTTTTAAAATTCTATAAATAAATAAATCTTCTAAGTTAAATTTATAAAATAAATTAAGATTTTCAATCCTACAACTATATTAAATACAAATAATTCCTTATTTATTTTTGAAAATACCTAACTTAGGTGTCAATAGTAAGTTAGTAACACCCATCATTTTTCTATAGAAAAAATAGTTGTCTTAATGTTTTTAAACCTTTAAATAAAGGTTATATTTTGCTAAAAGTAACAATAGTAGAAATGTGTGTGTGATGAGTTATGTGTCATTTAAGAAATACTCTTGTATTGATATTAATATCGATATCGATATGATATTGATACTGATACATATATCATTTTTCATACACCAGGCGACAAGACGAAATAGATGTGAAGTGAATAGTAAAGCAAACAAATAGGTTCGTTAGCTTATTGCTGATTAAGTAGTCTGTATGGCTAGTAGTTTTTTTTTCTTTTTTATAATTATTTTCTTTTAATTATATTTTTAAAAAAATAATCGTATTATATATTCGGTGTTAAGATCCATACTAATATCTATACTTGTAGGGAAATGCCGGCTTCTACTAACCTCGTTTGTATCATTTTTTTTAAAATTTTTATATTGAATTTGCAAAGTGTATTCTTTCTAAATTATTCTTAAAAGATTTAAATTGGTGGGAAAAATTCTAATCTCGTGTGTGTTTTGAACACCAATTAACCATTATCAAAATCAGCTCCAAAAAATGTTCACTTATCATTGGATATCATCTTATGAAGTTGGGGGAATTCAAAAATGCAGTGCAGTGTTCCTACATTAAAATAGAGTATTAAAAATGTTTGAAAAATAGATTCTTAAAAATATAAAGAATACATGGTCTAACAATTTGCATATGTATTAAGTATATGTTTGATTTTAAGGATGAAAATGAAGAAATTAATTTCATTCATACTGAAAGTGTTTGTTTCATTCCTTGTTATTATAAATAGAGTATAAAACCAATTAACCTAAGCATATTTTAAACCTATCAATGGTGATAGTCTGATAGGTTTCATAGTTCATTCTCATTCGCATTTAAAATCCAAAAGCATATGAATGTCAATTTTAAGGGGTGTTTGGTTTAAACTTGGAGTCATTATGAATTTGAATTTTGGGGATTGAAAGTGGGTTTTAAAACCCACTATCTTTGAAAGTTTAGAATATGAATTAATTGATGGATATTTTTTTTTAAAAGGCACAAAGATGATTATATTATATACAGTCTAACTAACAAAAACACTAACAAGACACAACAGTATTTATACAAATACAAATTAGAAACGATAAAATGCTAAACACTAATACAACCACATATCTACAAATTATACATCCTTTTAGTTCGGATCTCAACTGCGAGGGAGCTAAAATGGATGAAAAAAATCTGAGAGAGCCTAGGAAAAAATCCCCGAAGCTAAGAGTCGCGCCACTGGCTTTCACCCTAGCTCGTTTTTTTATAGCAACCCAAATAGACCCGGACCTAACATGAATCCCCAAAAAAGACTTTACGAAATCAAGCTAAAAAAACTATCAACATTTTATAATACAACAACTTTATGATCCACCAAAAGTAACATGACAAGGACAAGAGCAGTAAAGTTTGTTTTCATTGCACCATCTCATTGTTGCTCGGAGTCTTTTAATTTGATTTCTTCCTGAATGTTAAAAGCACACCAATTTGCCCATATTCAACTTTGATGTTTTGATCGGTTATTAATCTAAAGAAAACTTAAGCTTTTCACATCTTCCTTTAGCGGTTTAGCCGATGCCATGAGGGAGGCATACCATTAAAGCATGCATCCTTTCTCACTTTCCATTAAAATAAAACAATTTTATTTTATTAACTTTGTTACATTAGATATGATTACATTATATTAACTTTATTACAATTTTTGTGGCAATAATATTAATGAACAAGCTCTTTTTTTTCCCCTTCTGTTTAAAAAAAAAAGACTTTGGTTCATTAATATTATTGCCACTAAATCTAACTAAGGAAAAAAAAAAAAAAAAAGTAAAATCCATACATAAAAAACAAAAAAGTGTGTTCATCCGTGACTCAACACTCAAGTTATTCAAATGTAAATCAACGTCTTATGATAAAATATTAGAAAACCAAGACAATAAAAAATTTGAATATTTTGAATGCAAATTTGGATTCAATTAACCACCAGATTTTATGTGAATGAATATGAATTCAACAAATAGCAAATAAGAATTCACTAAAAACCCACGAAACTGGACATAGCTCATCAAAAGCGTGGACTTGTATTTTTAATTTCGGAGTAAAAAACAATGATAATCATTTTTAATTATGTAAAATAGATACGGTTGTAATGTTTTTATTTTAAGAAAGGGATAAAAAAAAAAAGGGCATCCAGTGTAATGTTTTTATTTTATAATTATATCTATAAAACTTTATTCTATGGAATATGGATGATTACAAATGTAAGTTGCATAAAACATCCATTGACTATTTCTTAATTTTAAGGAAATTTCCAAATCAATTTATTACAACTAGTCTTTGACGTTAACTTCTATTTATACTACATTATAAAGCATTTATCCCTTCTTTTTTTTTTCTTCTAAAAAAGAACTTGATAACCTCAAAATGTTCACCCTCTTTTATTTATTATTTCAAACATCTTCACTTAAAATACCTATAATACCTACTTGAAATATCTATAATACTCTTAATGAAATTAATTTACAACATCTACCCTTAACTCTTAAAATAACTACACTATCTTTTTTACATTAATAACTTACACTACTCGCTGCCGCCGCCACCACTTGTCGCCACTACTACCACCGTTCGCCGCTGCCACTGCCGCCGCATATGCGTGGGTACTCCTTTAGTTAAATGAAAAGCAAAGTCACACAATTGTCAACTATATTTATTATTTAGCATACATTTTCTAATATTTCATAAAACTTCTTACAAAAGAGTTGACAAGAATATATGAAAGAAAATGTTCACATAAGAATATATCTAGATGTGAAAGCCACCCTATTGACTCAACAGGGGTTTTATTCAATGGAATTGATAAATTTGCTGTTGTTAATTAATAGATTAATTGACTTGAAATTAAAATTCTTTAAGAATAAGTTTAAATATCATCCAAGACACCACTTGAAATTTTAACAACAAAATCTCTAAAGTATATCATTCATAGACATTAATAATACAAACTTATTTATGTATAATTCGTATCTAAGAGAAGTGGTATATGAAAAACTCCTTTTTTGTTCATTATTAAATACATATATATAATTATTCTGAAAATTATATTAAATACTACCTTAGTTGATTTTTCATCGCTAAAATATATTTTTAAATTTCTTTGTATTTTGTATTGTAAATTTTTTATTTTTTCTGCACAGTAAAAATAATTTAAGAATTGTCATTAGACAATATATTAGAATAGTTTTATCGTTGTGTATGGAAATTAATTAAAAATTGTTTTGTCTTTAATATTAATTTTTTAGGCTATTTACCGCCATGTTAAAAGGATTCTATAGTTAAAGTTTGACACAAGTACAAAGTTACATACTTAATAATAGATAAAATGATTTTTATAACTAATGGTAAACACTGGTAAAAGTTATATAGTTATAACTTAATACTAATAAAGATATTTATTTAATATTTTATAACTTATGGTAAGTTACACCTATTGAAATACGTGTACTTCAGGTATATATTTAAGTTTTACGGTTAAAAATATTATTTGATTCATTTTTCCTTTACAATGAACATGATAATATAATTGTGGTTTGAAAGGTCATAAATATTTAAATAGATGTTAATTTGTGTTTTTAAAATAAAACTTTTCTCAATATTAAAATTTTCGACATGTAATTTTTAAGTAAACTTAACATGTTGTCAATTTTTAAATGCATGGAATAATATTAATAGTTTTCATATTTTAAAAGCTTTTTTATCTTAAATAATAATATATAAATCTCGCGTTTTATGCTGATAATAAATTAGTTATTATTAAAATAACTAAACGTGGCCAATAGAAATGATCTAAGAAACATTTATATATTTAAAATGTCACACGGTTAGTAGTATATTATTATTTAGTGTGACAGCCATGTGAAGTTAGTGGGGACCGGTGTATAGTTAGTGGTTTAGCAGTCCAACTGCTTTGACCGTAAAACATATCCAAAAGACAGTACAAATATAAAATATTCAGTTGCAATTTGCAATAATATGATTTCAACAATTTTTCTTTAACGCATTACGCAACTGTCGATTTAGTAAGGCTTTTTATCATTAAAAAATGGTCTACTCAAATCAGTATAGTGAATTGTTTTAACCAGATTCCGCAACTTCCAATGCAGAATAAGCATCAAAGGAAAACCCCAAAGCTCCCCATTTGGGGATTGGCAAAGATTGAAACTTGCCTTGAGAAAAAAACCCCAATGACTCAAACGGTTGAACTAGCATCATTGTTTTAACAATTAAACATTACACCTTCAGACTGCTTACTATTTAAAGGTGACGAAGATTGGAATTTGAGTGAGATTATCGTAGTAAAATGATTAACCACTACCAACGCCGTCTAGTAGTTAAATGTCTTATTTTTTAGAAGAGATTCTACGTTAGAAATCTCATTAAGTAAACATTTTAAGGGTGACTAAGAAAATGGGCAATGGTTTGAAACCGTCACGAAAATACCTCGGTTAGACCGTTTACATCTGAGCCAATACTTGTTATGAAAATATCATCCATTTTATCTTAGTAAAATGATTATATTATATTATACTCTATATAAATGATCAAAGTAGTCTCTCACAAACTAAATGAAAAAAGAGATTATGTATGGGTTTTTATTCAAGAGCAATGATAAATACAACCTTATCTATATTATTATATATAGATTACAAGATTATGTTGAAAAGTTACAAGATTGGAATATAAAAAATACTCATATTACCCCTACTTATCTATGTACACCATATATCTCTTATTTTTTAAAATATCTACATTATTACCTTTACATCAATTATCTTTACGCCACCAACACCGGCCACCACCAACAGTCACCGCCACCACTACCAGTCGTCACCACCACACCGTTGTCGCATTGTGCGGGAACCTTTTTAGTGATTATAATTAATTTGTGGATAGAACGGTGGTATTCCTTTTTCCACTGTAATTTTGGAAATGAACATTAAATTAAAATGCATTCAAAGGTTACATATAAAATATCTTTAATCCTGTCATAGACAACTATTTTTTTTTAACGTTTGATTTGGGTTCGGACCAGTCATTAATGTTAGGACATAAAAGCTTTGATTGAATGAACGCTACCTTGGTTATATTGTTTTCAAACAAATCCAATGGTGGGTCAAGCGTTGCCGGCTGGAGGCAAAAAAGGGGGAGATGGAGAAGAAGAGATTCAGAATAGTCCACTCCATGGATAGTGAAATAGATTGTCACTTCAAAGTGTCGAACCCAAAACCTGTGGATAAAAACCAAGGAAGTCTCCTCGTAATTCTCAGACATTTTGCCAGTTGATTTGTGCCTCATTGGCCATAGACAACTATTATTTCAAAAATAGGTGAATAGACCACCATTAAGAATACAACAAAAGCTATTTTGTGTTGGTTTAAGCGAATTAATCAAAGCTCTGTGAGCTACATTTATCGTTTATTTTCTTGGAAACACAATTTTAAATAAGCAAGCCGACATATTTTTGAAAAACATACTGACATATTTGTGTGTAAATACATTTCTTGTAAATACATTTTTGAAAAAACATACTGACATTTTTTATTATTTTTTTTCCTAAAACGTATTGTCTAAACACAAAATATGTCATTTTAACGCAATCATAAAATTTCAGTGTAATAGTTAATAATTTTCAGGACAATTTCGATTCGTTTACCAAAGAAATAGTTGATGCTCAAATTGCTTTAATGGTCAACTGGGTCATACGAAATATGTAAACGTTTGAAAACTGAGCTAACAATGAAATACATGTTTTACAAAGGTTGAAACTTGAAAGACATTCATTATGCATTGAAAAGATTACACACTTAAAAAATCATTTTAGAACATACTTAACAAAACCTTTTCTATTAATGGACTATCACAATGCTAGGATATTAATAGAAAATGTTTTGTTTGCCGGGTAATTAATACATTTATGATTTAGGATCAACTAAATTAACTTGTTTTGATCCAACTAATTATTATTATTTTTAACAGCCGAATATATATTAAAACAAAGTGATCAAGTCAGAGACTGGAATACAACCGTAAACAACTGTGAGCAAGGAACAACTAGCAATACATACGATAAGCAATTACATCAAACTTCTATGAACATAGGATGTTCTGTTTGAGATCCATATGCGAACTTATTTTTGACTTTCACGTTAAGTTTCCAAATGGTCTAATTAAGGGTTCATCTCGACAAACAAATCTTAGAGTGCTGAATTGGAACAAACCAATGTGTGGATTGATTAAAATGGAAGGAGGACCTCTCTAGCTAGCTGCTAGGAATAGGATCGATCACTGGAAGTGGATGGATATTGACTTAGACTCGACAAGATGTTCAGTTTGTGATCAATTTTAAGACCTAAAATTAAAACCACGTATTTTGTTTAAGTGTTGTATCGCTCACATAGTGGATGGCTGAATGCCACGTAAATTCCCTATCCAACTTGAAGGACCACTCCAACATCATATGTATCAGGGTCCGCTCAATAGTTATGAGCTAAGCAATCACTTTGGGTCCCTAAAAATCTAGGGTCTCAATTTTTTGTATAGTAGGCTTAGTGTTTGGACTTTATGCTAGGTACCATTATACAATTTGTATTGCAGTAACACCCTTATTGGTTTTTACATCAACCTTTTTTTTACGAGTTGTTCAACATCATAAATTGAGGTGTTGAGCTACCCTTTTGCTCTCTTTGTTTACTTTAATTTTTATGCTAATGAATTAGGCCCCAAAATTGATGTCGCTTAAGTTCCCCAAAAAGCTTAAGCCGGCATTGATATTTATCTAATTCAACATCATGTATACAACATCATACATATCGTGGATACACAAGAACGACATTTAAAATCAATCAATGAAAAGAGTTATATTGGTAGGAGCAGGGAAGGAAATTTTAACGGGTTTAAAACTAAAACTAGCAACATTTGTAGTATCTCCAAGGCATGGTTGGGATTACACCAAAAACACCACAAAGTAAAAACCGGTGGATCGGCCTTTGTTGGTTGGGGGTTTTTCTCGTGTCTTGTTCGTCGTAAATGGCACGAGTTTTTTTCACCTCTTTTGTAATCCTCGCAGTTAATGCCTTGGGTCGTGTCTAGATTTTTGGGTGTATTTTTCTGGATTTTTGATTTGTAAATTAGCTACTAGCGCCTTGTTGGTATGCTTGTATTAATATATTTTGCCGTTCCAAAAAAAAAAAGTGGGTTGATAAAAAATCTTGTTTTGATTACTATATTATTACAATAAAAATGTCGAATATCCTTCTTGAAGTAGTCTTTTATTCTCGGGTAAGGATATGACTATCTACATCACACATCCCCTATCTATCGCTTATGACAATATTGGATAGCGTTATTGTTATTGTTGCTAATTACACCAGACATATACCTAAATTAGTTAATACATTTAACGGATTCGACCCGGTTATTCGGGTTTGGGATCGGGTTCAGATTATCAGTAACAATGTTAATGAGTTTGGGTCCGGGTTTGATATTAAGTCAAACTCGCCCAATTACTCGATTACAAACCCGAATCCAATTACCTATCCAAAAACCACATTTTCAATATAAATCACATATACATATACATAAGTATAAATGTATAATACATAAATATATTATGTATGTTTGATATTATGAATACAATAGTGTGTTTGAGTAAATATTTGTATATATATATATCGTTCAAACTAAATGGGAATATCCGATCGCCGTGGGAAATCCTCGATGAGTTTTAGTAAACAGAGACCCCCCGACTTTGGTAGCTGATTTGGTAACCGATTTTATAATCTGATAAAGGAAAACTTTTAAAAACATAATGTAGCCATTTACTTAAAATCAAACTTTGTCTTTTAAATAAACAAATAAAATATAATTAGATGTCGAAAAGAAAAGGCATACTAGCTGGCTTCTAGCAAGCAGTCAGTCAGCCTGAAGATTCATTATTCAATGAATAGTAAATTTTCTTTCGACAAATATGAATACCCAATATTTAAGAACCAGTAAAACTGAATATATATTTTTTTTGCTATTTGCCCTATTTATAAATGTCATATGTTTAGATACAGTGAAATGTATGAAATCATTAAAGACAATACAAATACAAAGTACCTTATAGTCAATATTTGTCACTATATAATCAATGATATTATAACACTAGAATACAACATAACATGTATAATAAAATACTTAAAAAAACTTACATGTATAGACACATGTCTAAATTTATTATATCATATGGTATTGCATTATGTTATATGTGAGTTATGATACCTAATTGGTAAATACATCCACATATTATATAAAAACAACACATTTTTTGGCCATGTTATATTCCATAATGCACCCATGTCACCTCATGCTAATTGCATGCATTTATAGATAATCAGAGACCCATAAGTCTAACATATCAAATGCAAAGTTTATACATAACAAATTTTGTAAGTATGTGCTATCATCATTATAATATTTCTTACCAACGGCCATTTTGTGGTGTTGGGCAGTGGCAGAGGAGGCTATGGGTGATCGTAACGACCCTACAATATTTATAAAACTCTATATTTTTAGTATTATTTTTATGTATTAATGTAGTTCAAGGGTAATGACTACCCAACAAAACATACACGTAAAATCTCATACGTTCATTCCAACTCAATTTAAAGTTACTGGTCTTTTTTTTTTTGAACGGCATATGTTATAGTCCTACTCCTAAATTAAATGAATGTTTGAAATGGAACCCAAGACTTCCGAAAAACCTCCCAATTATCCACCCCACAAATGTGGGAAGTGGGACTTGAACCCAGGTGGATTCTCCTAAAGTCAAAGACCTTATCAATGGGACACCAACCCCATTGGCGTTACTGGTTTATTTAATATACTTGTTATTATCTTGTAAACTATTCGGCCACCCGAAACTTAAAATTGTGGCTTTGCCACTGGTGCTGAGTGACCAGGCCATTAAAAAGTTACTGTTTGTACTCGCAGTATATATTTAGGGGCGGATATACGAGGGGGCTCAATTGACATTTTACAAATATTTATTTATGATTATATAAAAGGAAAATCTTTCAAAAGGTAATAACGAATTAGTCCCCTTAAAAGAATTGTTGTTTTATGGAGGATTTTGTTTTACATAAAAGTTCATAGCTCTGATAATAAGTTCTTAGTAGACGAGATAGTTAGAGGATGTTGGGTCCCTTCCAATTAATACAACTTTTTATATAAATTTTAGTTTATAGATTAAATCTACTTCACTCTGTCCCTCGTAATAAATATGAATTTGTGTAACACCCCAAAATTTTAAAAGAAATAAAATAGCCTACTTTTGTAGTTTTATCGAAAATAAAAGTTCCTAGTATTTTATTTTGAGAAAAGAGGATATATTAGTTGGAACTT
>JAOXNX010000026.1:20929550-20949799 GCA_028566075.1 Solidago caesia | reverse complement strand
AGAATGACTCGATCGAGTCCCGAGAGACAGATAGAGCTTAACTAAAACGTCCGCCCGGTCATCCTTCCGCATCATCACACGTTAAGATTACTTTAATTGGTTTAAATCCCCATTGTTACTTTTTTAAATATGATACAAACAATGACATTGCAATTTGCAAGTCTAAAGTAAAATTCAAAACAAAATACCATTGCAATTTGCATTTCATTTACAAAAAGATAATAACAAGAATACTCAATCTCGTCAATCGTCAAAGACGATGTATGGGGTTCGTTTACAAGATACAAGGCATGAAATGATTTAAAAGAAACATCTTTAAAAGTTAACATATTAACAAAAAAGAATATTTGAACGGTACTACAAGAATTCCAGTGAACTAAATTTTTTGAGTGCTAAGTATGTGTGATTGTCTGAATGGGCGTGGATACACGATTATAAGAATGAAAAAAAAAAAAAGAAAAGAAAAGATAACACTCAACAAGAGACACTATTCGAACCATAACTAATTGCTTGTAAGCTTGAATCCGAGAAATTTGTCATCCATGGTCGCGGACCACCGGATTCCCCTTCTAAGTTATAAGCATACGAAGGCCACCTTACATCGATCCCACACGCATGAGAAATACCCGATTTGATCATCTTTTGTGATCTCTCGAGAACCAAAAGGCTAGAAAATGTGGAATAACTATTGCCCACGAACACATCCGCCCTCAAGCAAACTTCATAGTCTATTGCTGCTTGGATTAGATACGGATGCCGCTTGTATATTTCAACTACACCTAGTCGTTTCTTGTCAACCGGATGCATACCGTCTTTCCAACCATTTAAAACTGAATTCTCCTCAAGAAGTTCATTAGCCACGGCTAGATAAAGAACTGTTGGCGGTCTTAGGGCTGCAATTTTTGCTACTCTAGTCGTAATTTCCTCTTTACTACTACAAATGTCGGATAAGTTTGATCTTTGTTCACGCTTTTTACAATGTATCATCCAATCTTTTTCGATTCTCATATGGATTGCAACATATGGTGTTTGATACGACGAAACATTATTTACTTCATTCCCAAACTCTCTAATCTTCGACACAACTTTATTCGCTTCTTCAGAAATTTCATCTACTAAAACTAAGCATTCAAAGACCTTAGCGTAATCGCTAACCGGCCAATGATCATGCCATAGAAACGGATTCTTCCCAACTACACGAATCGTCTCATACAAATCATAATCTTCTTTACTAAACTCTTTCAATTGATCAAAATCTTTTTCAATAGTCCATCTCCTACCACTCCCCTTTTGAAGCTCGATTACATCACTCTGATTCTTAACATTAGAATATCGACTCAAATGCACAAATCCATCACAAAGAGAATTAAACTTCTCATAATCGAAAACCTTATCGAACGAAATAGGCTCCAATTTATCGATTTCTTTGTAAAACAAAGATGCACTTAAACTAGGCATTAGAAGTGATCTATTTAACATCCTTGCAGTTAAACAAGCTCTTGCAAAAGCAATCTTTTGATTATTTAACCCCCATACAATCTGAGGCACCTCTAAGAACTTCATTCTTACATTCTCCGATTTCAAGAGCTCGAATTCGTAGTTTTTAGACACATCAAGGGCAAATAAGTTGGGAAGTAAGATAGTTTTGATGATCAAAACCATAACAAGCATAAACAAACATTTGGAAACCAAAGAATTCACATGAAACTTGTATAATCTCATATGTTTCAACTTTAACAAGTCCTTGAAAGCACTAAACTTAAATACCCATATCATTTCACTTCATTAAAATGAATATAAACAAGGCTTTAGACCATAATACCACAATCTTTTAAATAAATATGTATAAACAAAGGAGACAATATCTAACCTGAATACTATGTAGAGATTACCAAATTCGATGAAATTCGACCGGATTTCGATATAGATAGGATGTCTGGTATTCAATACGATGAAAACTTATAGGATGAACATAGAATTGTAAAGAATTATGAGAATTTTGGGACAAAAGGAAAGGGAAAACAGAGGATCTGTTCGACAGAGGAGAAAGAATATAAAAAGGAAGGTATATATGGAGACAAAAGATAAAAATTCTTTGAGTTGAAAGCAATGCAAATATTTATGTCCATATTTCATAATATTATTTAAAGCCATCACGTTCTTGCCAACCTGTTTAGTGCAACAACTTCTTTTTAATATGTTTATATATATACATGTTTGATAAATATATAATAATTTTATATAAAGTAATAATACAATTTGAGTGTAACCTGGACTATTATAAAAACAAAATTTTACAGATAAGACTAAATAAGTGATAATAATAATATAAAATTGCAAATTGGTAGAGAAGAATTAGTCAAAGTTGACAAAGATTACGCGTGCTATTTCGGTGGTTTGAAAGCCTATAAACATTCCGTAATTTCGAGTCAAGAGATTGGGAATTATAAATAGGTTGGATTAATTTAGTTAACTTCACCTTATAATAATGTATTAGTGTAAATTATTTTCCTTCCTTATGTACGTATATATATTTTCTATCAAGTTTAAAGTAGGGCTAACAATTGGGTCAGCTTTGAGTTGGCAAGTTGAAAATATCTAACTCTAGCTCAACCAGATATCAAAATCGGGTTGGAAGCCTCACCTCTAACCCACAATCTGACATCCCGAACCCAACCCAAAAACTGATAAAAACATGTTGTTGAGTTGGTGGATTGGTTTGGTCAAATAGGTTGGTGGGTAGTTTCTGATCAAATAGGTTGGTGGGTTCATGGGTTATTTCGGATAAAATGGGTTGTTTTTAGGTAAAAAAAGTTAAATGGCTTTGTCAGGTTGACAGTTTGGTTTAAGATAAAATAGATTGGTGGGCCGACCTATTAAATAAATTTTATATATGTTTAAAATATTTTCAGCTTAACGGATTGACTAGTTAACCCAAATTGCAAAATCCGAGTTTAAAGAGCATAGTTTGTTTTTATTTTTTATTTTTTCCTCCCCAGTGGTTCCCTGAAAATTCGAATGACATCCTGCCCGAAAGACGTAGGTGCCGATAAGTGGGACTGAACGTTAAAAAAAAAAAACTCACATTAGAATAAACAGAGATACACAAAAATAATTAGGAGAGTTCAAACACAAACCCCACTAATAAATCTAATCCATTAAGTGCGTGACATTGGCAATAGGGATGAGCTTTTGACCCGAAAACCCGTGACCCGTCCATGACCCGCCCGAACCGACCCGCCCGAAGCCCTAACGGGCCGGGTCATGGGTCAAGCTTTGTTGCATTTTCAGGTCACGGGTTGGCCGGGCCGGGTCGGGTTTGGTCAAAAACCGTGAAAATGTGAAGAAAACCCAAGACCCGTCTGTGACCCGCCTGAAACCGACCCGACCCGAACTTTAACGGGTCGGGTTGTGGATTGGAGTTTCTTGCATTCACGGGTCACGGGTCGGGTCGGGCCGGGTTTCGACCCGTGCTCATGCCTAATTGGCAATATGAGTTTGTTTGCTTTTCAAAATTTCTTTTGATTTTGTTATATATACTACCTTATAAAGCATTTACATAGTGTCTTAAATTTTGAATTTTTTAAACATTATCATTTTTAACTTATTATTTAATGTTTATGTTATATTATATTATATATATATATATATATATACTGATTTACATAACAATTTTTATTTATATATAATTTTATCAATAACAACAAATACAATTTTTATAGACATATTGCGCGGGTATTATTTCTAGTGCTACATGAATGCAAGTGTAAAACTTATGTTTAAACAATAAACAATCATCATTTCATTATAACATATAAATCAGATCATGCATCGATCATGCTATACAACACACTAAGAAGCAATATAAATGACGTAAAATATTTTAATAACGGATGCATGTAATCTATCTATATCTATACTATCTTATAAACCAAATGGCATGGTATCTTAATTTTTAATTTTTTTCAATATTTTTTTATTTATCATATCATTTAATGTCTATTATTTAATGTTTTATTATTATTTAATAACTATATTATTTATATATTAATATTAATTAATTATATTATATATTATTTCTATAGTATATTATAAAAAAATTTAATGTACCTATTTTATCCCTGCTATTTATTACTATTATATTACATAATTCTCTAAAATACCCATATTACATTTTCAATAACATCTCCTAAAATACATATAATACCTCTATCCTTAAAATATCTACAATACCCCTGCCACCACCATCACCACTACTACCACCACCACCACCAGTCGTCACTCACCTCTCACGTCTCGTCACCACCATCATCGTTCCGCTGCACTGCACGGGTAATCTTCTAATACTACTTTTTAAATAAAATGTGTGTCTTAAAATTCAAATTTTTCAACATTTTCATATTTATCTTATCTATATCTCTACTTCTATATCTATTATATATTACTAGACTGGTGCCTCCGCGATGCGGCGGTGATGATCGTAGCGGCGGCGGTGTGGTGGTGGCGGTAACGAGTGGTGGCGGTAACGGGTGTTGGCGGAAATGGGTGGTGATGGCGGTGCCGGCGGCGATGGTGTGATTATTGATGTAAATGTAATTGATATAAAAGCGGATAATGTATTTATTTTAAGAATTGAAGGATAGATGTTGTAAATTATTTCATTAAGGGTATTTTAGGTATATTGATTAATTATAAAAATAAAACTTTTGAAATTAAAGGGTAATTTGGGTATTTTAAAGATAGAAAGTTAAAAAAATGTGGGGGTTGCTCTTTCATATAGTAGTATAGATAAAGCAAATGTCCCCTTCCTTTTCAAATCATAATTTAAACTATTTATTTTGTCCATCTCTTTTATTCATTATTTTAAAATCTCTAATTGATATACCTATAATACTCTTAATGAATTAATTTACAATATATACCCCTTAACTCATATAATCACTGTACTACCCCATTTTATATCAATAACCTACACAATTGCCGCTGCCGCAAGTCGCTACCACCACCAACCGTCGCCGCTACCACCACACCGCCGTTACCACCATCATAGAGTTTGTGGTAGAAAACCTCATATACATAAATAGAAAATGATCAAGCGAGTTGTACGTATGTCCATCAATAATCATCAAAATATATTAGTTGCATATATAATTCTCATATTTTGTACTTGTTTGTTTTTGATCACGTAGAAACATATATGCAGATAAAAGATATTGATCATACAACTATATCAAAAAACAAATCATCAAAAGAATCGAAAAATGTCTTTAGCTGATCAAGGTGGATTCATCTCTTCCAATGCTGGTGATTTGGATTTCGGACAAGAGGTGACGCTGGGTGATAAGCTTAAAGGATTCAAATCCTCCGGGTTCGATCCAGAAAATTATGTATCAACCAAATGCCGCACAACCAGCGAAAAGGTACCTCGTAACTAATATATAAGAAATACGTTCCTGTACCTATAAACTGAAACCAAGACGGGTTTGAGGCTCCTCAACCATGAGGTTATAAAGTACAACAGATCGATACCACTAGGCCAAGAGTCCGTTGGCGACTTGCGTATAAAAGTTGTATATTAAGTATAAGTATTCATGCGGGCTGAATTGTGAAATTGGCAGGAAATTAAGCACTTGGTGACTTGTCTTCTAGATCTAAAGAAGGCCTCAGCAGAAGAAATGAGAAAGAGTGTTTATGCTAATTACCCCTCCTTTATTCGGTAAATATTATTGTCTATTAGTCGTATATTAAGTGTTACATAATATAACTTATAGTAGTAGCATATAGGGTGAATTCCATACAAAATATATATTGGTATTCATATATTGTGAGTACTTTATGTATATATAACCGGTATTCATCCGTTACATGTATGCAGTGTATCAAGGGAGATCTCTGATCTTGAGGGACAACTAGTAGCCTTGCGGAATCTTTTATCCAACCGTGCAACTATCATTCATACTTTAGCAGAGGGTGTTGGGGTAGAATCCATGTCGTCTTCTGGTCCTGGTTCGAGGAAAAATGCTAGCTTTGACTTGGAAGACAGAGAACCTTCCGAGATGGAAGTTTGGTTGTCTCAATACATGGACAATTTGAATATTTTGCTAGCCGAAAGAAGGGTAGATGAAGCTTTAGCTGCCCTTGACGAGGGAGAACGCGTAGCAAAGGAAAAAAAATCAACCACACCAACCATGCTACTCTCTTCATTACAGTCTACTATCACTCAGCAGAGACAAAAACTAGCAGATCAAATTGCGGAGTCTGCCTGCCAGCCTTCTTCTAGTGGCGCTGAACTTCGATCATCTGTAGAAATAATCAAACGACTTGGTGATGGTCCACGGGCCCATACACTACTTCTTAACTCACACCACCACAAGTTACAATCTAAAATCCAAGGTATTCAGACATCAGGCTCAACATATGGTGTGGCTTACACCGCTGCCCTTTCTCAGCTAGTCTTTTCAATCATAGCTCAGGCATCAAGTGATTCTTTAGCCATATTTGGTGATCAACCCTTGTACACATCTGAACTTGTGACATGGTCTGTCAAGCAGACCAACACTTTTGCGAATCTCATGAAGAGACATGTAATTGGTTCAACTTCCGCTTCAGGGGGGCTGAGAACTGTAGCTGAGTGTGTTCAGATTTCCATGGGTCATTGTTATCTATTAGAAGCTCGTGGGTTGGCACTTGCACCAGTCCTCCTCAGACATTTTAGGCCGTGTGTTGAACAAGCTTTGAATGCTAACTTGAAAAGGATTGAGCACAGCACTGCTGCTCTAGCAGCTGCAGATGATTGGTCACTCAGTTTCCCACCTGTCGGCTCTCGTTCCTTGGGTAGTGCTTCTCTTGGAAGTTCAAATGTATCCCAGCTAAAGTTGTCAAGTAGTGCTCATAGATTTAATGTGTTGGTTCAGGTGATTTTATAACTTTGCCTCATGTTTCTCTCTTATTGTACATACTAGAAACCAATTCTTCAAGCTTGAAGGTTTTTTCTTGCATATAAAAATATTGGTAAAGTAAAAGATATAAGAAATTCGAACAAAGGTAGCCTTTTTTACTTCGCATAATTGCATTTGTTTCCTTATATATACACACATACATAACTAAATTTAGTAGTTTGAACTGTAGGAAATGTGTGAGGATGTTGGACTCCTCAGGTCGTTGCAGTTTTCAAACCGGGCCATGGAAGGTCTTGTACAAGTTTTTAACTCATATGTTCACATGCTAGTAAATGCATTGCCGGGTTCATCAGAGACCGAAAACTTGGAAGGTAGAATTGTGAGGATCGCAGAGGATGAAACTCAGCAGATAGCATTACTAAATAATGCATATTTGTTAGCGGATGAGCTACTTCCACGAGCAGCCATCAAGTTATTGCCTGTACAGCAGTGTCTTGCCCCAGATACCCCTAGAAGAGCTTCAGAAAAACAACTACGTACTCCAGAGCAAAGAGAATTAAAGAAACAACTTCTTCGATTTGTTGATCAGTTGAAAGATAGTTTTTGTAGAAAACATGCCCTCGATCTCATCTTTACAGAAGATGGAGGTGCCCGTCTCAATGCACAGATGTACTCGAGTATGGATGAAAGTTCAGAAGAACCGGAATGGTTCCCATCTCCAATATTTCAAGTAAAATTTTTTTTTTCTCTGTTTCCAAATTAGTGTACTTTTGACTTATCTAGATAAACCATCAGTGCTATTCAAAATTCAATATGTTCATATTAATCTGAAAGTTGAAAATTAGCATGCTCGACTATGAATTTAAACCAATCTTTCTGGATGTCACACGATCTAAATTATTTTTTGGCGTCTGATATAGGTTCGTAATTGATCTATGTATCAGGAACTGTTTGTTAAGCTGTGTAGCGTTTCAAGCTTAGCATCAAAGATGTTTAAGGAAAGGCAAAAGTTTACCACCCTTCTTTTAATTAGACTAACAGAAACAGTAGCTTTGTGGCTTTCTGATGAACAAAGTTTTTGGGAAGAAGTTGAACACGGGCCAAAGCGTCTAGGACCTTTTGGACTTCGACAGGTTTCTTTCTTGTTACCTCTATATCAAGATCATATTAGGCTCCTTTCTTAGCAGTACCCAAACACACACACACACACACACATTAAATGTAACAAATCTCAAGCCTAGCTCCACAACGACCAACCAGGACCAGGGACCAGACCTATATGGTATGTGGGTATGCACATGCATACCATCAAAAAAACTGCAGGGTTTTCCTCTTAGATTTGCACATCTCTCTGAGCAATTTCTTATGGTAGCGTGTATCCTTATTGATAATCTTGAAACGACCATTGCCACTGATGAATCCTAAAGTAGACTAGTTGCCAAGTAGATGATATACGCATTAATAATAAAGTGGAGCACATCCAGTTTATGCATTTATTAGCTGATATTTTCCAACAATTAGGAGTAATTAAAACTCGAGTCCAGTGCTAATGCTTGCAGCCAAGTTTAACAAGAGTTTCTTTTATACTATGCTATGCAGTTTTATCTAGATATGCAGTTTGTTATACTCTTTGCCAAACAAGGGCGTTACTTATCACGGAGTCTACATGAAGTTATCCAGGGTATCATTTCAAGAGCTATGGAATCGGTTGCTGCTGCCGATACAGATCCTTATAGGTTCTTTTCTGTTTCCTTATAAAGCCAATTCTTTCTTCCAGAATTTGGTTTTAAAATATCTGTTTTAATGAAGCAGCTTGTTACCTGAGGATGACTGGTTCGCTAATATCGGTAAAGTTGCAATCACGATGTTGACCGGAACCGACACCTTGGAAAATCTAGAAGCTACTAGTCCAACAGCTTCCTTGTCAATTGTGTCTCAAGGGAGTAACTAGTAGTGCATCTTTGCTGGCAAACAGGATCCTTACAAAACGGGTAATAAGTTGAACTTGTGAACTCTAAAAGGAGCGATTAATTAACCTGTTGAATTGAATCATCATTCTAGGAAAAATGCCAAAGGAAAATACCATTGTTTGCAAGAATAATCGATTTTGAACAAACTTTTGAGATAATTGGAAATCATATATACTTGGCATTTGTGTCCAAAACCATTGTACATCATAAAGTGTTGTGTAAATCTCACATATTCCTGCAAAAAACCACCTTTTTGACATGAAAAATTCAAGGTATCATGATTTAGAAAGTTAACTACTATCAAGTTACTAAAGCTTTGATTTTCTTTCTTTATTTTGTAGCGCAGTACTTAAACCATGAAGAGTGTTATCTTGCCAATTACTCCAGACGATATCCATGTATCTGTTGACAGCTTACATCATTTTAACTATGACGAAACAGCAACAAGCGGATCATCTTCATTGGGATACTATATGCGTCGATGCATATGACACCGACGTTGTTTTGATTAACAAGTGAATTAGCACTCATTTAATTTGAAACTTGCATCATCAAGGGGATGGAGATCCGGCCTCAGTTAGCCACTTAACCCAATATGATAATTCATGTGATCAATATCATTTAACCTTACACAACACAACATTTACCTTGGTAACTCCTCTAATTGGTAACCCTACATTACATACAGTAAAAACAAAAATTAACGACAATTTCCTAAGATAAAAAAAAATTTACGCTACAAAAGACTTGCTTGAATTGTGAAGCCAAACCCAAGATGAAGTCGTTGCGTCTATCCTAAAATGCTTCAAAACCTTCCTGGAGATTCAACTTATTAAATCTGTGCATATCCACATCTATTTCAATGTAATTTTCCCCATGCTAACATTTTAATAAATACTTTTGTATATAGTAAATATAGGTTTTTTTTTGTGGTAACCAATCGATTGGAATTTATGGTTTTGGCATGGTTCTGTTACATACTATTGTATAGTCCTAAACAACATATACATAAAGAAATTAAACTCGTATATTTAATGACGTGAAAGGATGCAAACAAAAGATTTAAGTGTGTCATATTCGGCAATATGGACGTTATGGTATTGGAGCAATGCTATATATAGGCCACGCTTAGCGGGTGAACATCAAGCTGTTAGATTCCGAAGTGAGGATACGTTCCCTTCAATACAAAGACTATCTTTGATTTGGTTCAAGAAGAGAGGTAGAGATGACAGCCTTTTTTTTAATACAAAGACTATCTTTGATTTGGTTCACCATCCACTTGGAGAGTGCCGCAAGAACATCCTATCTAGCAAGTACCCGAGCCCCTTGATCTGCCCACTAAAAAAACCCTATATAATAACCTTAAACCTAACAGAGGCCTACAAATCGTTATAAACAATAAAGATCTACAAATGAGAACCTATATAATAACTGGAAGTTAGCGGCAAGCTAGTCACCCCCCACTTGGAGAGTGACGCAAGAACATCCTATCGAGCTCCCTTGATCTGTCCACTAAAAGAGCCTATATAATAAACATGAACCTAAGAGAGGCCTACGAACGTAATGATATGTTACAAACAAAAACATAAAAGTATCAGAATACCTCAAAATGATGACATCAATCTGATAACAGTATATCACTTAGGCCACCCAGCTTCTAAGGATACACAGAGATAAAAACCACAGTCATGGTTTAAATAGTGATCAACACCAAGTATGACATACTGGTCATATGAGCTATTCTGGCAAAACTTCTGATGATGATGTATCAAACTAACATAAACATTGATTTTACAATAAGTCATGATGCATAGTGTTATAAAGCTACCTGTAAAATGACTACAATAAAAAAAATACATATAATCGGTTATCATGAACTTCTTGGATAATAACTTGTAAACCAATAACCTAATCAACTCTAACAAATAGCTGCAAATCAATATTCCCAAATATAGACTCCTTGCATAATAACCTTAGTCATCATGGACTCCTTGCATAATAATAATAACAAACCATTATACCTTCTGAAGCATTATCCCATTGCTTGGAATTGATTGAGCTTGAAACCATGAATCTCTTGACAGCCAACAAGCCCTGGAAAGATATAAAAAATTATCAAAATGCAACAAGTAGTAAAAAGAGGAACAATGAGCTAAATCTTACTCAGCCTATGAAAAGGAAAACCATGAACCAGTGCCACCCAGCACCTTCTCATGACAGTAAAAAGATAGTGATGCATAGAAAATAACCAATAACCAGTAGATGTCCAACTGATACACATTCGACATACTACATCATTATTCCTTGAACCTACAAAACCCTAACCCAGCCATTCTGCAGCCATCCAGTTACAAGGGAGTGACAGGAACTGATTGCCGTGGATCCTTCTCAACCAACAAATCCTACAAAATGACAGCAGAAAACATATCCATATAAAAAGACAACTAGAAGACTTGAAATAAGAAAAATATCACTAATAACCGATAATATTTTTCCCAATGAGAGATTGATAATCACAATCTAAAGAAAAACAGTGAATAGCAAAGATCAAGTCAAAACATTATCTGTACAAAGCCTCTAAACAATAAGCCGGCCATTTGATTAGGAAAGAAACGAGTATTATACAAAGTACCAGGGGACAGGGATGACGCAAAGTTAATTCTACAGATTATGCCCGCCCGGATGGAAGCAAGGACCACGCTCTACAACCTATAACAAAAAACAAGGAGTATAAACCTTTGAAAAGCCACCTTCTACAGAACACAAAAAATACAGATATTGTTTAAGATTGAATCACTATAAACAATCAAAACTTACAAATGAACAAGGACACCAACCATGAGAAGAGACCAGGAACCTAAACGAAGAATTCACAAAACCCGAGCTCCATTGATCCCATGTGAAAGGTCAATCGTCACACTTAAAGTTGAACAGAGTAAAGGTCTCAATCCAGTCATTTGAAAGGTCAATCTTTGCATGTTCAATTAGCACAATCCAAGCAAATTAACAGTTAGACGCTTCTATGGCAAGCTCATACCCCTTTTTTTCTTTTCTTTTTTTCAAGCAGTCTAAATGAGACTTGACCCGATTGTCCCTTCTCAAAAAGATGACAGAAACACAACCCTTATGTATGCTACCCAAGGAAGGACACAATACAATCATGTCATCCAAGTTATGGTAATGTACCATATTAGCCTGCACCCAATTAACTAGAAGATGACATTATGTAAACAAAAAAAAAATAAAATCAAAAGTCATAGAAGTAATGAGAAAGAACAGGTAGAAGCACACAAAAAGTTCAAGTAAGAGAATTTTCGCTACACGAGTACTCCAAAGCCAATCAAATTAGCAGGTGCCCATGCTCCACTGAATAAGAACCTACAAATTTAGCAAAATAGATCATTACAAAAATAGAAATGTCATTATAATAAATTTCACAAATAAGAAATAACAGAGTACACACATACCAAAATGTTAAAAGATAAAATAAACCGATGTGGATATGCCTCTGTCGGATCTTCAATCATCACTGCATTTAACACCAAACGTATCTATAATCAACAAGTCTGTCAATACAAGAACCAATCACAAAGGCATGTGCTGATGATCCAAACGCAAGAACAGCTCTCCATCGATTTGGGTTCTTTCTGGGCATGAGCACGCAACCATGTACCATGAACACACATATACACAACCATGTACCATGAACCAGTCCCGATCAATCCTTTTACGAGCCACAACACCATGTCATAACAACAATCAAATGGTAATGGATAAATAAACCATCAGTAACCAACAGCTTTCCAACTGATATAGATTCAAAACTCAACATCATGTTTTCTTGAACATGGAAAACCCTAACCCAACCATTCTGCCACGACAGTCGGTTATTATCAAAGAAAAAGTCAGCAACAAAAGAACCACGAATCAGCAATAGAAACTTCTTGCACAATGATCTAGACCCAAGTTTATGAGAATTTTATTTACCATTAATCGGTTATCAAAAATTACTTAGACGTGGGCAAACAGATTTCCTAATTGAGATACATCAAATAGCTTGCAAATCGATATTCCCAGATATATAAGATAACCTACCTGACCTGAAAAAAGAAGACATTTTTGATCAGAAAACTTACCCGTTAATATCGATTGAATCCAAAGTACAGTAACTAAGGCAAGTAGGAAAAAAGGGACCAGACAAATTGATTGTCATGAAAAACCTTCTCAACTAGCACAACCCTACAAACTCGTTGACATTAATACAAGAAAATAAATTTGTATAAACGCCAAAACTAAGACATAAAAAAATAAAAAATCACAAAAAACGGATAGGTTGACTTACAGCTAAAATTGATAATCAAAATCAACATGAAAAGAACCCCACGAGCTTGTCTCCTTGATCCTACAAAACCCTAACCCAACAAAAACAGACATGAAAATTAGTTATAATCAGAGAAAGATAATGCAAGAATCGAAGAAGAACCTGCAAGAACTAATCGCTCTGCAATAGCAAACAAGCCACAGTCAAAACTTAGCTTTCAGCTGATATTAATATTCAAACCTACAATCTGACATCATTAATTACATACTACTCGATTGTAGTCATAACTAGAGACAAAATGAACTCATTACTTGACAAATTTAAGAACATATTCAACAAAATCCTGCAATCACTTATAACATTCAAAACATACAATAACAATATCAGGCAAAAGTTTATTACTTTTTAGCTGATTTCTTAGAAACCTCTTTTCAAATATAAATATTAAAATTAACAGTCACCATTCACAAAAGGATCCTTGAGTGATCCACAATACCTCTACACATTCGACCTCTGCCATCCCGCCTATAGTTTCCCATGGTACAGGTTGAAATAGTCCATATACCTCGCATTGAAAAAGCATAGATTAAAAACCATCTGGACCGAGCTGGAGCTTTATGATCAGGTAATTGCAAGTAATAACCAGTTAACAGTGCACAAAATCCATATTGTGACCTAATTGACATGCCATAATAAGATAAAATTCTGCAGGTGTCTTACATAGTATGAAATTATCCATTTCCAGTCTATCTATTGAAACCAATTCCATATCCATGTTAATATAGCAAAACAAGCACTTACTTTATTTAATTTTTAAGATTCGGTTTAGTATTAAAATTAAATCTAGATGATATCGAACAGTCCAGTTTTAGTCGATCTATTTTAACCTGATCCCATGTTCATGTGTATACCACAAAAGTAAACTTTCCTTATATTAAGTTTGACTTAGTCTTCTTTTAAAACCAAATCTAGATGATAGTGAGTTGCAAATATTTAGTCTAAATGTTGCACAAGACATTTGACTGACTACATACGTGCTTCTAGTAGGGGATTTCAAAAGCAATTGAAAATTTTAGTAGCATACGTAACCCAACAATAAAACAGTAAAAATCACATAAACCAGGGGAATTCAAAATAAAATGCAATGCCCGTTACAAGAACAGCCTACATACACATGATCAACCCTCAAGTACAAGCCTCAAAGTACAAGAGAAGTTAAAACATGTGTTCAAGTGTTCTGATTCTGGAATACAAAAGCAAATTGAAAATTTTAAAAACATATGTAACCCCATTATTGAAAATGTCAAAAACACATAACGTAGGAGAAGTAAAAGCTAAAGCAATACTTGCTACAACAACCACCTAGATACAATGGATCAACCCTCAAGTACAAGCCTCAAAATACAAGAGAAGCTGAAACATGTGATTAGCTGTTACAATACAGTTCATAAATTAAAAGCAATTGAAAATTTTAGAGACACATGTAACCCCATTAATAGAAACATCAAAAACACATAAAGTTGGGGAAGTCAAAAGCTAAAGCAATCCAACAACCACCTGAATACAAACGATCAAACCCTCAAGTACAAGCCTCAAAGTATAAGAGAAGTTGAAACATGTGATTAGATGTTATACTATAGTTCATAATACAAAAGCATATGAAAATTTTAGAGACACATGTAACCCCATTATTAAAAACATCAAAAACACAAAGTTGGGGAAGTCAAAAGCTAAAGCAATCCTCGCTACAACAACCATCTGAATACACACGATCAAACCCTCAAGTACAAGAGAAGTTAAAACGAGCGATTATGTGTTATCGTAGTTGGGAAATACAACAGCAATTGAACATTTTAAGGACATGTAACCCCATTATTAAAACGTCAAAACCACAAAAATTAAGGGACTTCAAAAGCTAAAGCAATCCCCACTAAAAAAACAACCTAAATACACACATTCAAACACCCAAAGTACAAGCCTCAAAGTACAAGAGCATTTGAAACGGGTGATTAGGTGTTATAGTAGTTGGAAAATACAAAAGCAGTTGAAAATTTTAACATATGTAACCCCATTGTTTAAAACGTCAAAACCACATAAAGTGTTCAAAAGCTAAAGCAATTCCCGCTACACCAACAACCTAGATACACACTATCATACTCTCAGGTACAAGCCTCAAAGTACAAGAGAAGTTGAAATTAGTGATTAAGTGTTGCAATAGTTGGGAAATACAAAAGCAGATGAAAATTGTAACATATGTAACCCCATCAAAACCACAAAAAGTAAAGGAAGACACCAACCATGAGAACAAACCAGGAACCAAAAAGAAGAATTCACAAAACCAAAAAAAAATCAACAACAAAAACTTCTTGCACAATGATCTAGACCCAAGTTTATGAGAATTTTATTTACCATTAATCGGTTATCAAGAATTACTATGGGAAAACAGATTTCCTAATCGAGATACATCAAATAGCTTGCAAATCGATATTCCCAGATATATAAGATAACCTACCTTGACCTGAAGAAAAAAAAAAGACATTTTTGATCAGAAAACTTACCCGTTAATATCGATTGAATCCAAAGTACAGTAACTAATGCAAGTAGGAGAAAGGGGATTTAGACACAATCATCCAATTGAAAGAAACTGAGACGAATTGATTGCCATGAAGAACCTTCTCAACCAGCACAACCCTACAAACTCTTTGACATTAATACAACAAATAAATTTGAATAAATGTCAAAACTAAAAGACAAAAATAAAAAAAATAATCACAAATAACAAATAGGTTGACTTACAACTAAAACTGATAATCAAAATCAACATGAAAGAGATCCCGAGTCCTTGTCTCCTTGATCCTACAAAACCCTAACCCAACAAAAATAGATACGAGAATTAGTTATAATCAGAGAAAGAAGACACGAGATTTGAAGGAGAACCTGCAAGAACGAACGAGACATCCCGGGTAGAAAGGATAACAGAGTACCCATACACATTTAATGGGGGGAAAAAAGCTCTAATCTTGATGGAAGGAAGAAAGAATGCAAAATCCCCTAATTCCTTGCTTTGAGCCCTAAACCTGCCATAATAACAGAAATACATTGACGAAAATCGAAACACGAAATATTACAAAAGTTAATAGTATTATTAACTTCATACATCGTATAAAGAAAATAAAAACCTCTAATCTTGATGTTCCTTGGAACCCTAACTGGAGAATCGAAACTCGTCAAATTATTTATTGAACATTAAAAAGAAAAAAGTTAATAATAATTAGTAAAAAGCTCTAGTCTTGATAGATAAATAGATACAATATCGATGGCCATCAGAAGAAGAAGAAAGAAAGGAATAGATAGATAGATAAATAGATAGATGATGATGATATGTCGACCGTTGGGACGGTGGGTTTTTTTGGAGGGAAGAAGGGGCGGTGCGAATGAGAATGAGAATGAATTATTAATATTACTTTAAGGTCGTATATATATACAGTTCATATATTTCGGTTTCGGGTATCGCGTTGATTAAACGCGGTGAAAAAAAATACAAATATATCATTAACTTTTTTTTAGAACGACAAACTTGAACCGGTACTCTCGAAAAAACCCTCCAATAATTCAATCCTACAAATGTAGGATATGAAACTCGAATCTTAATAGAATACCCCAAAATCAAAAACCTTACCAATATGTCACCAACCCCATTGGCATTAATTTTTTTTACATGATAACCAATATATATATATATATATTAGACGCATGCCCACGCGATACAACTTCATTGGTGGTAGCGGCAGCGGTGTGGCGGCAGCAGTGGCGGCGGCGGGTGGTGGGGGCGGCGGTGGTGGTGTGGTGATGAATGTAAAAGTAATTAAGAATGAAATGCATTTTTGGTCCCTGTGTTATCACACCATTTGCTAGATTGGTCCAAACATATGCAAAATGACGATTTTGATACAATAAGTGAGCCTTTGTGGCAATCTTAGTCCAAAAATAAACAATCGTTAGATTGGGGCCGTTAATGAGGTCATGTGAGGGGCACATAATGGGTAAAATTGTCTTTTCTCACGATCCCACCAACTATATCTTTTTTCTTTTTCTTTTTGATGTATTCTTCCTTAAAAATCCATAATTCTATATCTATACATATTCCTAAATGTATATCTATACGCAAGCAGTAAACATATTATATCCACAAAATCACCATCAATCTTCTTATTCCAGTGTTTATACACCAACCACGCCATATATACATATATACATATTCTTATTCACTATAAAATCAAACGGGTGTCAATGTTATACATATTCACAATAAAATCAAACCCAATAACTTAATACATATATACATTAGATCTACATATCTCAGTGTATATATATATATATGTATAGGGGGGATAGTGGGGGATGGTGATGGTCAAGTTGGCTGGCGTTTTGGTGGTGGCCGGCAGTGTATTGGTGGCGGTGATGATTGAGATTTTTGTCTGTGTGTGAGAGAATCTGGGGTGAAGGGAAGGGGGTTGGGTTATATATATATATATATATATTATATGAGTGTTTATTTATATTTATTAACTTATTGGATGAGGTATAATGACAGTTCTACCCATCTTCTACACATCATGTGCCCCTCACATGACCTCATTAACGACCCCAAACAAACGATTGTTTATTTTTGGACTAAGATTGCCACACAGGCTCACTTATTGTACCAAAATCGCCACTTTACATATGTTTGGACCAATCTTGCAAATGGTGTGATACCACAGGGACCAAAAATGCATTTCGTTCTAAAAGTAATTGATGTAGAAAGGGGCAGTGTAGTTATTTTAAGGGTTGAGGAATCTATGTTGTAAATTATTTTATTAAAGATATTATATGTATATTAAGTAGAGATGTTTAAATTACATATGATATTTTTACAAAGTGTTTTTTGTGGTTATTGAGGGTTGACTTGGGGCATTAGATGGGACATACATAAAATTTAGAGTCCCTGCTATTGATAGAAAACCTTATCGAACACGAAAAGGGGAGATTTGCACAAATGTTCTTCGGGTATGTACAAGAGACCTCATGTTTACTTATGTGTTGGCTGGATGGGAGGGTTATGAAGGAAACAGTCAAGTGCTTCGAGAGCTATTAGCAGGCAGGTCTTCAAGTACCCCGTGGTATCTTACATATCATACATGTAACTACATGTACGTATACATATCCAATAATATACTTATTGTTGCATATTTGGTGTTAATAGGATCATATTTATCTTTGTGATGTCGGTTACACGAATGGTGACGGTTTTCTTACTCCTTATCATGGCCAACGATACCATATTAATGATTGGTCGAACCCGCCTACCATAGCTATAAGGAGTTATATAATAAAAGACACTCATCGGCAAGGGATGTTATCGAAAGAGCTTCTGGTTTGAGTAAAGCTAGACGGGCTATCTTGCATGATACTTGTTATCATCCAATCGTGCATCATCATTGCTTGTTTTTTGATGCATAATTTCATACGTACTGAATTGAGTGAAGACCCTTGTGAGAATTTAGTACCAATTAATCACTCGGTAAATGGAAATGAACATGATGATCTTATTAGCATGGTTGAGACATCTCAAGTAGGGAGTAATCACAAAGATAGTCTTTTGTCTGGTGATTTTATTTTGAACAGTCCGTGATCTTTTGTATGATGATCATAGTCAAGTTGTGTATATCATAGTAACTTTGTACTAGATGGTTTTTGTTTTGTAATTTGTCACTATTTATTATATTATCAGAATTTTAGTTTGTATTATATATTAATTTTTTAAGAATATGTGGCTAATATTTACGCACTACAAATGTGCCATGAAATTGTTAGTTTTTGTTTTCTTCGTTTGACGACCTTTTTTAACAAAAAGAAAATTTTTCATAAAAATAAAATATGGCATTTTTTTATTATAAAAATGTAATTTGATTTCTTTGATTTTCTTACCAAACACAAGAATTGATTTCCAATTTCATTTTTCTGACCTTACCATACACAGGATTTCATTTAAATTTTCAACCAATTTCATTTTTCTTTATTTCATTTCTCTGCTTCATTTCATTTTTCTGAATTTTTCTCTACCAAACGTGCCTTCAAACCTTCAAAACAAATGATAGAAAAACATAAAAATAAATATTAAATCTTTATCACCACATAAAAACTTCTAATAGATTACGTACACAACAATAAACAAACACCGACTCTTAAAGCCCTTTTATCTTGCATTTTATTAAACATAGAAATCTAAAATAGTTACTAGAAAACTCAAATACCTACATATTTAGCCTTTGGTTATTATCGTTTTTTATAATCACAATTTTACAACACAACACACATTCAAACCAATAATCTATACTTCTATACTATTATATTAAAATTCTCCACCCCACTATCAAATAAAAAAGTTAAAAAATCTCTACATACAAAATTACCATTCTACCCTTAATGAATTAATTTACACCACCAATCTCTTATCTTCTAAAATATCTCCATCATCCCTTTACACCAATTACATTTACATCAATTACTTACACCCACCACCACCAACGTTCGTCTCCATCACTGCCAGTCGCCGTCATCACCGCCAGTCGCTGCCACCGCATTACGCGGGTACAATGCTATATTGTTAAGAGATTACAGGGGAATCACTTATCTATAATCCATATTGATTTTTCCTTTTTCATCTCATTCGTATATACATATTATATATATATATCTATAATACATTATAAAAGAGGAACCCCACCCCCAAATTCTCAAATAATGAATTGATCTGACGAAATTGCCCCTGCTTCCCTATTATATTTTATCATCACACATCTATTCTTCCTAAACTACCCCTAAAAAATATTTACGTCTCCTGGCCACACACATTACCCTCCAAACACCAACATTACCCTAATCTCTAAACACACACACACACATCGCCTCCATCAAACTCCCTCTCCCCTCTATCTTGGCTGCTCCGGCGAACGACGCAACACCATCGCCATCCATCTCCAACGCTCTCATCGCCATCGCTATCCATCTCCGCCG
>JAOXNX010000026.1:20911334-20921988 GCA_028566075.1 Solidago caesia | reverse complement strand
CCCCCCCCCCCGAATGTTTTTTGTGTGATGTCGGGGTATATAGTTTTCGTGTAGAAAAAATGCGGTATATTCGGTTTCGACCCCCCATTTTAATTGCGAAATTAAAAAATAGCCTTAGGAAAAAAAATTTAGATCCCGACCACTGAAAACTTTCAAGTTTCGCCACTGTTTTCAGATGGAACCATTGCTCTGTACTCACTACTCTGTAGGCATGCTAAGTTCAGTTTACTTTCGAATCAACAAGCAGTCGATGTGGAGTTGTCGGCCCTTCACAGCCTTCGTCACCTTCACCATGGTTTTTGAAGATGGTGTTATTACTGCTGCAATTTCTGGTTAGTGCTTGTTAACTTGAATTTTTTATTTTCTAGTATCAAACGGGCTTATATGTTGTGGTGTGTTCTCCCTTTTTCATAGGGTGACGATGTGTACACCACCAGTTTTTTATCATACACCACCAAATATGTTTTACAGTGTTGTACAGTACCACATTATAAAGCACGTTTGGTGGTGTATGGTCAAAAACCGGTGGTGTATAGATGGCTTGCCTTTTCCATAGCTTTACCCGATTTCAGTATCTGTGGTGGTAGATTCAGACCTCATGTCCTTGTCGATTAACTAGAATTGGTTTTAATTATTTTGCACAGAAGGCTGATAACTATATTTAAGACTTTCAAGTATATAAATAATCAAACAAGTTGGTTTGAATCAACCCCACTAAGTTTGGTCTGATAACATGAAATAGGTAGAGAATAGCTTTAAAAGGATATGCCTAAGTTCATCTTATTTCTTTTTGAGTTGTTTTTTTGTATCATATATACGTATTTGATTAATTAGTATTTATATTTCAGAATGAATTTAATAAATTTCGTTTCACCTGGTGGGCTGCATTGGATATTTGGATCGGATTTCACTGCATAACGCAGAATCGCAGATGGTCAATATTCATAATATCATTTCTTGCATCGAAATTCAACATGCAATGATCAATGCTAGTCTTCTTCACTATTTTTTAAGGGTGTTTGGACTTGTTTATTTATGAGTATCTATCTTCTATTTAAAAGAAAGAAGCCAACCTCTCTATTTAAATATATCTATCTATATCTATACTAGTTTATAAAGCATTTAGGCTCCGTTTGTTTAAGACTTAATTGACTTAATAAAAAAGTACTTAACCCATTAAGTCAATCAAAGTTGTTTGTTTTTGACTTAATAAATAAAAAAACAACTGTATTGACTTAATACGTACAGACATTATTTAATCATTCAGTCACTTAATCTATTCAGTCACTTAATGGTTAAAAAAACAAACAGGCCCTTACTCTCTCCAATTTTTTCAACTAAAATTTTGAAAACCCCAAAATATCTCTTTTCTTTTTATTCACTAATTTAAAAATCTCTATTTAAAATACTTATAATCTCCACTTAAAATACCAATAATACCCTTAATGAAATTAATTTACAACATCTACCCTTAAACTCCTAAAATAAACCACATTGCCCATTTTACATCAATAAACTACACTACTCACCGCCGTCACCACCACCATTCGCCACCGCCGCCACCATCACCCACCGTCGGCACTACCGCCGCAAAGCGCGGGTACTTTAATAGTTTCTTATAAAATAAATAGATTAACAATTTTAAAATAAATATATAGAGGGAAAGTTATTTAAAACCCCTTAAAAAACAATAACATCTTTATCTTTATATCTATCTATAACTATTATAAAACAATAGGAAATCAGGCCTTCTAAATCTCTTCTCAATTCCAAATCTATCTTAAAAAATTACCACATAAGATAAATCCTATGTGGCATTTTCACAATTTTCTAACCTTATTTTATGTTATATTTATACTTTTTTCAAATAAAATAATTATTTGATCTTAGATTTAATTATTAAATTATTAATAAATTAATATTTAATAATGTAAACCTAAATACAAAATATATATCAATCGGTATGTTTTATTTTTATTTGGCAAAGATAGTTTTCATAAATATTATATAATATCAAATAATATATATTATTTTTTCCATTGAATTTTTCTCTCTATTTAATGATTAATCTTGGATCTTATTATTTCTTTTTACACGCATGGCATCACTGTTTACACATTATAACTTGAACACAATACGTTAGAGTTACAATTTGGCCGACACCTCTTTGTGTACATAATATATGATTAATGGATTATACTTCAAAGATATCTATCTTAATTTAAACATCTTGATGTATGGTTCTTTATTTTTTTTATACATATACACCATTTTATTTTCAAATTGTATTTTATATATCGTAAAGGTCTTATATATTATTTTGATGCACCATTGAATCTTGGATTACCAATCATAACGCACTATTTTATCAATTTTAAGTTAGCTTATGCCATAAACTCATTCATTAAAAGTTTTATTAATTGTTTTCATTTAATTGAAGACATGTATTGAACATTGTTGTCTTTCATCATTTTTTATAATTAGGTTATTGTTATTGGACAGCCGGTTTGTAAATAAAGTAATTTGAGGCATGTATTAAATGTTGTTTTATTTATTTACATCTATTTACAAAATAAAGAAGAAAATTAAAATACAATAGTAATTAAAAAAATAATAATTAAAACTTTTTGTATCAAATTTTTAGTGAAAGATTCTTTAACAACCGCGCATCGTGCGAGTACTAAACCTAGTATCTATAACTATTATAAAACAGTAGGTAACAAAGCCTTCTAAAGCCCTTCTCAACTTCAAACATATCTTAAAACATTGCCACATAGGATAAATCCTACGTGGCATCTCCACAATTTTTTGACAATATTTATCTTATTTTATATATAAAAAAAAAACTATGCTATATTTTTAGTTATTAGAGATATATATATGGAGAAAGATTGTAGATTTTGTTTTTTATGTATATATATTTTTTACATCGATGGTTATTATCTTAAAAATTATACTTTTCAATTATATTAAATATACTTTTTCAAATCATTAAAACTTTCGATATAGAATTTTCAAAATAATTGGGTTATTAAAAAATTACGTTTCAAATTATTAAAGCTCAGATAGTTGGAATATTCATTGGAAGATAGGAACATAAATAGAATGCATGTGAAATAGATGTCATTTTGCAAATGGACCTAGACAGATTTACGAACCTATATGTTTTACACTAGATTATACCCGTCCGATGGACGGGAACACCGTAAGTATTAAATAATTACTAATTACTTATGAGCAATAAATTATATATATAAAAAAAATTATTACAAATATTATGAAACAACTAAGTTAACTCAACAAAAATTAATAAGACGATTAATAATATATCTCAAATATTAAACAACTATTGTTTCTTTAAGATATTTCATGACATATAAAATACAGCTACTAAGTACTACATATAGAAATTAAAAGTGATTGAGAAAGTTAATACCATAGAAGGTTAGACGATGAGCATCATAACTTGCCAATAAAACTTGCCTTCAAATTGATGGTTAGATCAAACTTGTAAAAACATGTAAAATTCATTTAAATCAAAAAAGACTAAAAGGGTTCTTAATGATATATACTCGTATTATGTATGTAAAATATGAAATGAACATAAAGTATGTTCTAAAAATAAAAAAATAAAAAAAAGAAGAAAAAGAAGATATAGAAATGAACACAGAAAATTTAAATCGAATATAAAAGCAAATATCAAAATATGCGTATGAAATTGATAAAATAATATCTAGTTTAACATTGATATTTTACAAAGGTAGATTAAAACAAAGAAAAAAATATATTTTACAATAAATAAAATATTAGATATAATTATCTATATAATCTAGTTTTATATTATATTAAAGTAAGTTATATTCCATCGTAAATAGATAACTAAATACAAAAAGATAAATTACAAAAATCGACATCTATATTATCGGTCTCTTTTAATTAATTTTACTATTCACTACATATCTACCGTAGTTTGCAAAAAATAAACAAATATTAAGTTAGATCAAGTGCTTTGTGCATAATATTAAAAGTTAGAGGTCATGAGTTCTAATCTTGTCTTTGACTTTTTAATTTTTATTTATACTTGATAAAAGCAAATGTCCACATATGAATGCCACGTAGGAAAATAATGACGTGGTGAATGAAGTGCCACATGAGCACTAAAAAAATATAGATTTAATAGCCAATATATTTAAAAAGAATTACCAAAATTACCATAAATTAGCACATAAGCAAAAATCTTAGTTGTCAAAAAATAAGTAATGACACATAGGATCTAAAATATCCTCTCTTAGTTGTATATAAAGATACAGTAATTATAATAACAGCCCTAAGAACCGTGAATAATAGATAATTACATACATAAAAAGTTGAGTTTTATGATTTGAAAACTCACAAGCTACTATTATAAGTAGGATTTTGCTAAATATTGTAGGTAATGAAGTTTGCATTTTTTAAATAACAAAAAAAATACATTTTATGCTTATTATTTTATTATAATAATTATTATGTTTATATGAATTATAGATACATATTATGCATGTAATTATATATATACATATAAGTGACCGCCTTTAGATCCTAATTCATTAAAAAGATTAGAAAATTCTTTCAAAATACATTGACTCATTACAAAACTAGATATCATGTTGGGAAAAAAAACAAACTTCTAAGGCTCGAGCTACATAAAGCACAAAATAAGGAATTAAACCATTGTAAACAAGTACAAGATAGTGAACCATCAAAGCGAAACATCAGAGATGAACATGACATGTGTAGCCCGGACCGATACTAACTCGATCCGGGCCCAACCCAAAACATGATTGCCAAATATATTTCATGCAACCAGCAATTATGTATCTAAGAATAAAAACATGATTACGCGTACCATAACATGCCTAGAAACATTGCTTCTCTTAAGAAGTAGATTTACCAAATAAACTTTGCCCACCTTTCCCTACAACCCACCCCACCCAGCCCTAATATTAACAAAATTGGGGAATGGGCTTACACTCAAATTAAAAAAAAAAATGAACGCTATGTCCAACATACCAGCTGCAACTTTCAAAAGCAACACATAGCACCAAAATATGGGACCCGACCCATGGCCCACATGGGGCTAACCACCGTTGGATCAACTTAGGTACGCTTGACACTGGACAACACTTTTATCACCCAACTTGAACCCTGAAACAACTGTAAACGCCACTTCCTGGGCACTTTCCGGTGACAAAAACGCCTCTTCATTAACATTTTCCATATACACTTCTGAGAACCGGCTCCGGTTTCTCACTTGAAACATAGATGCACCATTTGGGTCGAAGGAAAAGGCCAAACAATGTAACAACCAAACCCGTTTAGCAACTTCAGCAAACGACTCGAAAAACGTTGTTTCGGGGAATTTTTGGACACTTACTAAACTTCTTTGGTTTAAATTCCCAAAAAGTGAGGATTCCATTTTGGGATGTACGAGTTTTAAATACTTTGACCAACAAAATGTTGCAAATGTAGATGTTGGTTTCCATGTTATGTACTCTCTTGCTTTTAAATACTTCAACTCCATATATCTATCGAAGAAAAACTGTTGGCGTTTCGCGGTCCTTGGCCCGTTTGAAAGGGAAAAACTCGAGTGGTTGAACCCATCGAACATTTCCCTACAAACAAATGACTCAAATGCATAGCATTTATGCGTTTCTTTCCAGTAAACAACGTTGGGTTGAATTGATTCGGCTGCTGCATCCATATCCCAATTAGCATATTGCATTTCGGTGATCATTAGCATCACGAAACTTCTGATAGATTTCATGGTGTGCTTGAGAGCTGACACGAAATCGGTTGGAGTCACTTTTGAGTAACGAAGGTTCTCATGATATGATAACGGGCCACTCGAATTCAATCTTCTTTCAATCAACTTGTTTTTTCTCTCAGTTTCATCCAACTTCTCTTTCAAAAAGACGATTTCAGAGTCTTTTAATCGTCTTTGGTTAACTAGCTGATCTTTTGTTATTTCGTATGTTTTTGAAAGATTCTTTTGTTCAAGAATCTCTGCCAACATTATTGTTGTTACAGGAGACGGGTCATCGATATGATTCTTTAAGTAATGCTGTTTTAATTCGGATAAGCATTTCAATTCGGATACCACAAGTTGATCAGCTGACTGAATGCCTTCAGGGTCGTAAGGAAATTGAGAATACTGCAATTGTGCATATGCAGCTTTTACCGATGATAATGTCGCAAAAACTTTGGCAATGAATGCGTCCATTACTACTTTCTTTTGATTCTTTTCGCCTTCTACATTTTTCGGTTTGTCTTGGGACTTCACTTTCTGAAACTCATCTGTTGTTGTTGCAGCTCGAATATGCATAAATTTAGCGAATGTACGAGCCAATTTGCTCTTTCTTGGAGTCACAGCAGATCGGCTAATCGAATCCATTTGAAAGAAAGGATCTGAAAATGTTAAGTTTATGTAATATGGCTTAAGTTTTAAGGCAAAAAGGCAAGACAAGAAGGTATGATGAACATGTTGTAACAAAAGATAAAAGCACAAGACTTTTCTTAGTAAATAATTAATCAAAAAGTAGTATGCTTTAAGTCTTCATAAATCTCCTACTTTGACTTCATAATGTTATAAGGGACATACATGGGAAATAATAAATCCTCCTTAAAAAAAAATGAGAAGTGATATTCTTTCATATTTTTTTTTTATAAATGTACCACTGTACAGATTATACAGTTAACTGTACAAGTCATTAATACATATTTGTGGTAAATCCATCAAAAATAATAGTACAATTATCAATACCCCCAAAAATAGCCTAAAAAACCTCCTAACCACAAGATAATAACATACGAAAAAACAAGGGATAAAATTAGGAATATATCATTTCAAAGAATATATCATCTCGTGGCTTTAAAAAAAAATTTAGATTAATTTTTAAAAGAATATATCATTTCTTCACGTACATATATGGTTTACCATTCTTAACTTATAACCACCTAACATGTGTTGTTATAAGTCCATATCAAGGAACATGTTCTGTTAGGTAACATTCACACACCATATCTGAAAAGAATTTGGTAACCTATTTTGAAGATTGTGTATTGTGTAATTTAAAAAGTGGGCATCTATTTCCAACTTTTTTTTTTTATATGCACCTTCTTCTGTGCAATAAATAATTATACGATATGCATTTTTTATTGCACATTGAGAGGTATATCTAAGAAAAGGGAGATGAAAATAGGAGTACCTTTAAGAACTTTGTTCTTTCAACATATATGCAAATAAATACACAATTGACTTTTGATTCATCCACCACAACTATATGTTAATATGTTTTTACAGTTTGTTGTAAAGCTTGTTCAAAATAAAAAAATTGTGGTGTATTTATCACCTCCCTATGTAGATATGTACCCAAACATAAGGATGAAGGGTGTGAGCGGTATCAAGCCTCTGTATCGAAATTTGGTATGTGACATATCCATTCCCTACAAATTGGTATATATCGGCATGCAGCATACTCGACCCAAATTGGCATAACCATGCCGATGCAAGTGAACGTTGGTAACATGCATGAGACCTTTTTTTTGTTTTTTTTAATAAAAATGTACTCGTATCATTTTATTTGGTAAGATTTGGTATCTTTGGCATGGACCCTTTGTTTTGGCATAGAACTTTTTGGGCTATGTGGCATATCTTATTGGATGTTCCATGTCAAAATTTGACATCTTGACATGAACGCCTTCTCCGTAACTTAACCAATATTCTATTTTAAATCTCTTATACAATTTACAGACGATTTGTTTAATTATTACTGTACAGCTTGCTTCACCTAAGCTGGGACAATTTGGACAATAGATGAAGGTTACTGATCATCTTAACAGTACATTATATGGCTCAGAGTAAAAAGTCAAACAACAAATCCTTAGATAGGAGAATACTCTGATTCATAGAATCATATTATCTTTTTCAGAAGTGCAATGACAAATTGACAATGTGATCCACGTCTTAAAGGAGAGCCATAGTATATACATATATATCATAAAGTTTTTTTACATCTACATCCACTCACTCAATATTTATTCTGAAAAATAATACTTTCATGGTGCAACACTTACAAAAAAATACTCATTGTTTGCACCAGTAATTGAAGAGGTTAGCAACAATAAGCAATATAACAGTTTTGTTTTTTCTTTCTTAGTAAATCGTCAAACTTTCAAAATTTGTTCCTTTTTAATTTTTGTTTAACTTGAATATTAGCAACAAAAAGAAATACTCTAGATTCGCAATGATAACTAAACAAACATTAATCTTACTTAACATGTATATGATTAATCATACTAATCAAGGATAATAACATACTTCCAAGAATCTTCAACTAAGTTGGTGGACTAATGATGCACTCATGATAATAGAGCTTTAATAAGTCACCCAAGCAACTACAGTGCCAATGACTTTCACTCCAAGTGATTGAGGTGAGACACTTAATAACTTTTATAATGAGGTGGTTATGAGTTCAAGTCCTACATGGAACAAAAAATGAGGTTTTCTATATTGAGCGATGAGGTTTTCTCTCACCGACGGTGAGTTTCTACTGTGGTGTTAGAATACGATCGGGTGGTACCATTGGTGGCACAATGATACTCCAATGATCCGTGAGTGATCCAAATTAGCCGTTAAAAATACAACAATTATAAACACACTTTTAATCATTATATTTATCGTACACCGAATCCTAACAAATATATTTAGTTATTTAAAAAGTTGTGAACTATTTTATCAATTTATGGACCAACTTCTTTGGATACACTTAATTAAGAAAAATGATATATCTTTTTAAAAAATTAGCCTAATTATCCTCTTAACAACTTGATCGTAACACTTGGCAAGATCAAAGAATGAAATCAAGAGAGAGAAATTAGTGGATTAAACTTGTCATACACTTAAGTATTTAGGAGGATTATTATGTTAATCTTTAGGAGGATATATCATTTCCTATTAATTAATTAATTTAGGGGACATTATTCAACCAAAGTTTATTTTATAATGGAAACACATATACTGTAGTATGTAGTAAAACCATCGCTTATTTGCTTTTGTGTTTGGTGCATGGGTCCCAGGTGACCCAGATTTTACGTGAAAAAAACCCCATTAGCTCTGCATCGTCAACAGGGCCCCTACTATATTTTACAGAGAAAGTAAAGTTGTCTACATGCGGGTAAGAAAAGGAAACCAGCTAGCCATTGCTGTCTTTTCGAACGTTGCAAAAAGAATTTTTATTTTACTTCCTACAAACATAAAAAAGACTTTTGGTAAAACTATGACACTAAAGGGTATGTCTTTGGCCACATGGCGCCATGTCATTTAGAAAGCATATTGCAAAAATTAGTGGTATGAGGCAAATCTTACCATGAGGCATCTTCCTCCAAGTGTCATACTCCAATGATTGTTTTTATTCTTATGTTGACTTTTTTTTTATTAGTAAATACATAAATTCCAAATAAAAGTAAAAAAGTAAATAAAAGTAATACCATAAGATGTAAATAAAAGTAAATAAAAAATCCCATTACATAAACCATAAGATAAATGATCAAGACACCAAATAAAAACTCTTAAAAAACATTCAAACACTTACTAGAAACTTAAAAATAACGTTCACACACCATAGTATTTTTCCTTGATTTCTTTTTTCATGTTTTCCATAATTGTTCTTTCGGGTTCATCAAGATAACTATAGTCTTTCGCCAACATTTTCAACTCTTCCCTTTTGTCCCTTTTCTCCTTAAGTAGTAGTTTTCGTTCCCCCAAATTCGCACGTACCTTACTCGATTCCATCAACCCATGTATCTCGTTAGTAACCTTCTCGAATACCTCCATGTAGTCGATCCTTTGTGACGAACCCGAACCCGATGCCGTGGCCTTTTTGGCCGCGTCCCTACCAATCGGTCGAACAACCCTTTCTTCAACCTCCTCTACCTCGTTTAGGTCAATCGTTACTCGAGCGTCGGACCCTAGGCTTTGTGGGTCAACGGATGATGATGTTTTTGACCTTTTAGCGGTCGGTTGACCGCGAGTTGCCTTTGCATCAAACTCGGTAACTAGATGGAATCTTGAACTTTTTCTAAGAAGCTCCCAAATATCCAAGTAGGCGAAGGGCTTGAGCTTTGTTCCTTGATATTCGGCCAACGCCCGTTCCAAAAGTTGAGCGTCGTTAGAACCACTAAGATGGTTGTTTGCGTTGCTCATACGAACCCATATTTGGTTGAATGTTGAAAGTTCAGCCTTGATTTTCTGAAATTTTGAACCGATCGAGTCTTGGTCACGATAGTCATTGCCTTTCTTTTCAAGAGTGCGGAAAACCTTAGTAATTCTCTTCCAATATGTTTTATCTTTTTGATAGTTTCCTACACAAACATATATAAAATGTATTAAAACAATTCTTAAATATTTAAAATAAAAAACATATATAACAAAACATATATAAAAACCGAAATAAAGTTTTAAAAAAAACATAGAAAAACTGGAAAAAAAAATCACCATTTATTTTTAAAAAACCCGAATAAAAACAGGAAAAAAAAAAAAAGAAAACAGAAAGAAACACTTTTTTTTAATAAAAAAAACCGAATAAAAAGCAAAAAAAAAAAAAAAAAAAAATAAAAA
>JAOXNX010000026.1:20899720-20911234 GCA_028566075.1 Solidago caesia | reverse complement strand
AGTTCAGGAACCGGTTTTTTTACCCGGTTCCAGGAACCGGTTATTTTACCCGGTCCATTACCCGATTCCAACGGCTATATCCCGAACCGGTTAGGAACCGACGGTTCTCGTGTACCCGGAACCGGTTCTTGAGGAACCGGTTTTTTTTTGTTCCGGTTCCGGTTTTTCGTGTTCGGTTATTTCGGTTCCCATTTTTTTGTGCACGGATAAGTAAGCATGAATACTTGAAAAGTGTGTGAGCCACCACCCTCCTTCTCGAAGGCCTGGTGGGCCAACATGAAAAAGAAAAAGAAAAAAAAGAAAAAGTCGGAAGTAACCTCTTAATATCTGGTACGGTATTGGTACCAAAATGCACAGGTCACACAACACATGTTCTGGTTAAACACTCCACCCAATACCCCACACTTGAGCAACGACTTAAATATTTCTCAATCATGCTTGCAAGCCGGATTGAACATTCGCCCCTTAAAAGACATCACATGATGGAGTCTGGGCTTTGTAGATGGTGGATGGCTACTTGAGCTAAATCAAGTGGTTGGCCAACATGAAATTTATATGGGTTTTGAACTTTTGATCGATTAAAGTATATGTATCAAAATTTGATGTAAGGAGTATATACTGGTTATTGTAAAAAAGTATTAAAGTAAAACAAACAGGATAAGATCTTGACCATTGAATCATGATAAAAATGATGCACGAAGATTAATAGCGAACAAGTATATACACTGATGCACGAAGATTTTTATAATGCACAACGATTTCCAATTAAGAAAAATATTGTTTAATTTGTTTTATTTTAATATTTGTTTTATTTGAACCAGAACCTATGACAATACCAAATAGAAGTAGTTTAGGTAATTGGTGTGTGATTTTAACATGAAGGTGTGAACCACACCATTCACTTTTGAGTTTGTGTTTTGGTTAAGAATGATACTAGTCATGTAATGAATGGTAACTTAATTTTGTGAGCCTTTTCTTTTGGTTAGGTTTTGAGTTTTCTCATTTTTGTCTATTAGTAGTGGCAGTAGCGGACTCAAAGGTATCTGGGACTTCGCGTAAACCACATATTTTTTATAGCGTTAAATTTCGTTTATTTTATTTTATTTTTTTAAATACACATGGTCCAACTACTCCGTGTTATGGATATTATACATGTAGTTAGTCTTTTACATGTAGTTAGTCCTCGGTTTGTTACTGACTGTGTTTTCATAATCAAATGCCACATAGATATTATACATGTAGTTAGTGTTTTACATTGGTAAGAAAACTTGTGAACCAAATGCTACTTAGTCCTCGTTAGGTAATATTTTGGGAATATCTGTGAAAATTTAGAAACAACCACGTGAATACTTAGTTAGATCGCATATATGCAAAGCCAAAGTCTTGCCGTTCCCATGTAATATGTATAGGAAAAATCTGATCCGTTTGTCTAAATATACGGGAAAAATAAAACATAAATGTTCACATAAAATTTGTGTACCCAATTTGACTTTCTTATTTCCAAACCAAAGAACATAACCCAATTTAGATACCAACCCAACAACCACCGACCACTAACAAACTCTTATCCTTTTCCCCCCTCAAATTTCTTTCTTAGCCTCAAAAAATTCTGTCATAAAAAATAAAAAAATAATTGAAAAAAAATTACCACCTTTGAGATTCTGTATGATATGATCACTTGCTAGCTTTAATACGAGTACTATTTTAAAAACAACTTTGAGATTCTGTCATAAGTACATATATTTATTCTATATTTATAGTTATATATATATATAAATAAATGTCTGTTGAGAGATCATTTGAAGCATGGGAAGAAGTACAAAGACATGGATTAGATTTAGCAGATAAGTTAACACAAAGTTTTACAGATATAATACAAACCCATATCACTCCTAAGCTTTTTGATGTTGAATTACATACCCATAAGTTTGTTGAACAAGATTTAAGGTTTTTAGTTAATAACAATCATAATAATAATAGTTATGGAATAAATGGTGTTTCGGCTATTTTCGATATTGGTAATAAGTTAGGACAAGTTGGGCTGGAGTTTGGGACAAGTTTGAACGGTTCTGTCCATCAGTTTTTTAGTAGTTTGCCTGTTCCGTTTCGGAATGAGGACGATTCGGTTGTGGTGAGGGTGGATAGTCATAGTGGTGTACATAAGGATGGTGGTTTGGGGATTGGTGTAAAGGTTGATGAGGATTTGGGTGCTTTGGTGAATCGGTTTAAGAATTTCGGGTTTGATGATGATATTGAGAAGGTGAAAGATGATTCGGGTGGTGAGGATGTTGCAGGATGGAATTTGAAGGATGCTGGATTCTCGGGTAGAAGTCAGGTAAATGTTACTTATGGTTCTGTTTATTATAGAATGATTGGCGTTTTTGTTCATATTTGTGTGAAGTTATTAGTAATTACTCGTAGAATGCTGGTTAAGCTTTTGATTGAAGATTAAAATGTGGTTGTTAGCTGGGTATAAGGCATTTTGTGAATGTGTCCTTGTTAATTTTTTTTATGCTTTCGTTTTCACTTTGGGTAATATACTATGTGTATTTCCTCAGTTTGGGTAACTTTTTTAATTACCAAGCCACAGCATAACCGGATCCTGGTCAAGACTTATTTGGAAAATAGAAAGAAAGTTACCCAAATTGAGGAAACACAGATAGTAGTATGTTCCCAATTATGCATTTTTCCCTCAATAGTAAAAAAAAGGCTATTCCACCAACATGTCCCTTGGCCAACATGAAAAAGGTAAATCATGTTATCGAAATGTGGCTGTTTTGTTGTTAATATTAAAACTAAAAGGGTAACCCACCTTAACGGAAAGGAAAGAGGGGGGAGAGGGAGAGAGAGGGGGGTGGGGGGATGGCACTAGCCTGCCCTTTGGCTAATGTGGAGCAGGTAACTTGTTCATCGCAGTCAAGAGACATGGGACATGGGGGTATGAGAATAGCATTTGAACCCCTACGCTTAGTGCTGCATTTCCCTGAACGCTAAGCTTCCACTGCGGGGACAATTGTTAATAGTAATTTTGCTTTTTTGCGTGCATTTATACCATTTTTTTAGTGTCCATTTTGTTACTTATTTGGCTTTCTTCATTATGTAGTGTCATCTTCAGTTCAATATGATTTGGAACTTGGAAGTATGCAGCGTTTTGTTTTTCAATTTATTTGCTTGATGGTCTATTATTAATTATTGCTGATTGCTAGTTTGTTGTTGCTGTTTTTTTTTTTAAATACTAAAATAAAATCTCTTTTATTTATATACAAAGAATAGGTTTTACATGGTTAAGCCTTTATACCTAGGATATACCATAAGGTTAACCAAAAAAATACAAGACTATCCACTTTAACCTCTATATCAAAACTATCTAAACATACAATATTGTGTGAAGTGTATGTAGGCGGGGACACCTTAACCCTGTGTACCGCATTGGTACCATGCTCGGAACCCGCAATCCCAGCATCCACTTGAAACAACTACTTTACATTCCACTGAATATTAATTTCCGTCCATTCTTTGCTGATGGCTAGTTTGTTTAATTGCAGGGAACACTTAATCTTTCAACAATATTTGATAGTCGGACATGTGGTGTGGAAAGTTCTTTGGCTGCAAGGGGAGATTTTTGGAGAGTAGAAGCATCACATGGCAGTTCCACCTTTGGAAATGGGAATTCCTCTCTTTTTCTTGTCCAGCTTGGACCAGTACTATTTGTTCGTGATTCAACTCTTCTTCTGCCTGTTCATTTGTCGAAACAACATTTACTTTGGTATGGTTATGACAGAAAGGTATCATACTATCATCATATCCAATATCTTTGTAGCATATACAGAAATAATCAAGATTTTGATATGCCAACTAAATGCTAATGCCATTTTGTATTATTATCTGGATTATAAGTATCTTGGCAAGAACTCACCCTTCTTAGTTGACTGTCAGAATGGAATGCATTCTCTTTGTCCAGCTGTGTGGACAAAGCATAGAAGATGGCTATTGATGTCGATGTTATGTCTCAATCCTATGACTTGTGTAAGTATATATAAATTGATGCCGATGGAATCCCTTTTACGCTCCTGCTATTGTATTTTAAGCATAACAATAATTATAAACTTGCAGTATTAGAAGCTTCTCCGTGTTATTATCTGTAACTTGACTTCTTTGCTGCAGTCATTTATGGACTTGCAGTTTCCAAATGGCCAACTCACCTATGTTGCCGGTGAAGGTATATCCACCAGTGCTTTCTTACCTCTTTTTGGTGGTCTGCTTCAAGCACAAGGTCAATATCCAGGAGAAATGAGGTTCAGTTTCTCATGCAAGGTGAGTTATTTTACAACTGCAATGTCCTTGTTTCTATAAATATTTCTGATATAGATATACTTAGCAGAATAAGTGGGGAACACGCATAACACCAATGGTACAAGTGCCTGCAAAATCATTTACTTTGGGTTTTGAACAAGCTTTGGCTTGGAAAAGATCTGGTATAATGGTGAGGCCAACTGTTCAGTTCAGGTAATAGTCGATTCTGATGCACCGACGTCATTCTAAAATTGCATAGCAAATCTTAAGCCATTTTAGTTTCATATTTCTCTGCTCAAGAACCAAATGCATTGTGTTTTTATGGCCTTAAATAGTCTTGTTTCCTGACCAGCTTACAGCCAACACTTGGTGGGAATAACCCTGGTGTAAAAGCAGAGCTAGTGCATTCTTTGAACGAGGAACTCAGTCTCATTGGTGGTGGTTCTTTAGTGTCACATCCTTCTGCATTTGCATCACTATCTGTAAGTGCATTCCTTAAACGAGGAACTGGGTCTCATTCGCCTTTTCCCCCATTTTTTTTTTTATTATTCTTGTCTGTATCTACCTATACATATACATATTCATACACATTGAAATTTTTGAAGTTGTGTTTAGGTTCTGAGATCCATGTTCTACCCGGTGTATGCAGCTAGGTAGGTCAAAGTGGAACGGAAATGTTGGGAAAACAGGGATAGTATTGAGAGTTGAAACTCCTCTTGCAGATGTTGGCGAACCTTCTTTTTCTGTTCAAATAAATAGTGGGATTGAATTCTGATCAACAAATATACAACCAAAAAATACAACCGGTGATAGAATCTCAAGTTCTATATCCATGTAGGTTACTTATGTAAATAAACAATGCTGCAAGCTATGCTTTGAACTACCGCCTTTTTTCGGTTTTAGTCCGACTCCGAGCTAGACAACATGCTCAGATCCTAGCTCAGCTGTATTTCAGTTGGTGTTGGGAACCTGAATGAACAATACAAAATTGTGTAAAGTCAACATAGTTCTTGTAATATAGATACGCTCTTTATAATATATAAAAGACAGGTATTTTCAATAGTAATTGTTTCACCCCTTTCAACCAGCGTAAAACCTTAAGATTATCTGAATTTCTATTCTGGTAGTTACCGTTTACTTAAAATATTACAATGCCGGATCTCACTTTGAAGTTTGAATCGTGTGATCATTTTCCAAAACAACAATTCTATCCTATACGGCTTGTTCCATAGAAATATTTGTCACAGGAAGTGTTGTATTTTTGTTTTTGTCATTAAAATGGAGAACATGGTTGCAAGAGAGTCTCGTATTCGTGTTTGCACGCCATGTGTATAGAACACCCAAAGTTCTACGATAATATGTTGGGTTCTGTGATGTTTATAATCTGGCTTTGGGATTATATTGACTTATATGGGTGTTCACTTCGTACCTGGCCCGTATCAAAGCATAAGTTAAATTATTTCGTTACGCTAAAATTACAAATATTTTCTGCCTGATCTTTGTACCACAAGCAATAGTAGATGAAATATAATCTGCAATGTTTATACATCATAGACGCCGTTAAAACACTAACACAATCATGTTAAGCATCCATCCTACTGATATTTTCAGAAATTATGAAAAAAGGTAAACGCAATTTTGACGTATATTTCTCTATAAATCAAATTCATATATGCAAATTTATCTAAGATGATGTTTATAAATCACAACAAACTAATAATCATAAAAAGTGATATTTCTTTAGGCAGACGAGTCTACCCTTGGACCATCAGTCGACAAGCTCCCTTGCCGTTGACTATCTCCCGATACAACAGAGGTTAGTGTTTGACTGTCTTGTGATAGCATTTCAAATGCTCTAAATCTCATGTCGGCATCCATTGCTCCTTTTTTCACTAATGCTGGCTGAACTGGACTCTTTCCTTCCAGCATACTCACAACCGCTGACATCTTTGGCCTAAGTGTGGGCGATGGATTGGTGCATAGTAGAGCCACATTCAGCATCCTCATCACCTCTTTCTTCGAGTAATCTGAACCGAGTCCGGGGTCCACCAGTTCAAGTAGATTCTCTTGCTCTTGTAAAACATACGCCTTTAAGTTCAACCGACATGTAGCAATAGTCAGACATTAAAATAAAAAATTTAACCAACTTAGGTGTGATATTCATATGAGGTAATAACTTCAACGAGAAAAAATCAATGCAAGAAATTTTCAGTTATTTTAATTTTGGGAGACTCATAAGCTTGACGCGAGTATATTCAAAGTAAATTCAACAACTTTCGGCAACACTAATCTACCAAAACTAGAAAAAAAAAACCAACTGAATGTGGATTACCTTAAAGTAGAAATCACTGAAAGTGGTTAAAAATAATATGTAAGATAATTCAAATTGTGCTACCTTATTTTGTAACTTATGACAATTTGCTCTCTTTTGACTTGTAATGTATGCAATTGTACATTCTATAATTATCCAATGAGGTCTTTCTGTTTTTAGAATCCTTATTGGGGTAAGTAAGACCTTAGCTTATTGCTAGTTAGAAAAGTGAAGTTAATGACTGTAAGTTGAACTTTACCCAATCAAGAAGGTATACAAATTCCTCCTTTGGCCTATAATTTGTATTGCTTTTGCCGCTCACAATCTCTAATGCAACTATTCCGAAGCTATAAACATCTGCTTTATCCGTCAAGTATCCTCTCATGGCATATTCTGGAGCCATATACCCGCTGCAAATCATACCATTAATATGTCATACTTAATCATAGTCGCACTAGCTAGACAATATCAAACTGTGATATGAAATAGGACTCACATTGTTCCAGCAACTCGTGTGCTGATATGGGTATTTTCTTCTTCATCAAGTTTCGCGAGACCAAAATCTGATATTTTTGCATTAAGTTCCTTATCGAGAAGCACATTGGTGGCTTTTATGTCTCTGTGAACAATTTTCAACCTTGATTCTTCATGGAGATAAGCTAAGCCCCGGGCCACTTGTATACATATCTTTTGTCTTTTTGTCCAATCTAAATTAAGGCGTTGGTCCTCTTTACCTGAATTTGGAATGACCCAGAATGGTAAATATCATCATCAGCTCTTGACTATGAGATATTTGGATAGTAAAGTATTTACCGAAAAGAGCGCGTGCAAGACTATTGTTTTCAAGGTACTCGTATATCAGTAACAACTGGTTTCCTTCTATACAACATCCATAAAGCTTAACGAGGTTTGGATGTTGTAAGGCAGATATCATGCCTATCTCTGTGACAAATTCTCGGTTCCCTTGCTTTGATTTTGAGGAGAGTTGCTTAACAGCAATTTCAGAGCCGTCTGAGAGAACACCCTGCGGATAATATGAAGGAAAAGAAAGTTGTGTTTAGATGATTAGGCTAATATAATCCTGCTGCTTAAAAATATAAGTTGACAGATAATGCAATGTTTACTTTGTAAACAGGTCCAAATCCTCCTTCACCAATTTTGTTTGCGGGATCAAAGTTATGTGTAGCAGCTTTAATTTGTCGCAGACTATAATAGCCTGTCTGTAATTCAAGAGCCCGAAGTTCTGTGATGGAAATGAGCATCAAAAACTATAATAGAAAATAGGGAAGAACAAGTAATTCTTAAAACTGAACATTTGTATAATGTACTAACCTTTGTCTTCTTTATCCCCTCCCAGATAACCTTTCTTCCAAAGAACGGCCAAGATTAAGATGACAAATGCACAAGAACCAATCACGATTCCAGCTATCGTCCCAGCAGAGAGCCCATCTGTGGGGATATCAAAGTCTACAAGAAGGAATAATCAATAGGTTTAGACTCGTTTACTATGTTTAAAAATGTAAAAATTGAATGTAATGGAAATTTACTAACTTGGTGTTATAGTGATAGCTGATATAAGCGGGCCATATACACCTCGATCTGGAATTGCAGTAGTCCCCTTCCCTGCCCAGTACAAGTGAATCTCTAATGTGCTACCATTAACAATAATGTTATCAAAATCTCTGACGATACCCCTGCCAGTACCATTAGCCTCTTCCCTGATGTTAAAGTCTTTCAATAACAATTGTCCCTATATAAAAGGCAAATCTACATTAGTAACTAATTATGTTATATGATCAAAATATACAATCGAATAAATACTTGAGTGTCTGTGTCACTCACTTGGATTGATATATCGAAAATACGTCTTCCCAGGCTATTAAAAGTCAGATCATCAGCATACATTATTTCAGCAAAGTGGAGGCGCACTCTGTAGCTACCCGTTCTCAAACACAGCCCAAAGTATCTAAGGGAAGTAGGAGAAAGACGGGCCGTGTTGTATAAACTTCCACCTGTCACGTTTGATGTGCTCGTGACAAATGGTGCGTTATCATTGCCCAAGAAAACACCATTGCTGCTATAAGCCCATCTCTCAGAAGAAGGATAAAAGTAAGACTGTTCATCGGTCGAGTCTTGCTCATATTCATTTCCTTCAAAGTCTACACTGTTTCCACCACAATTTATAAATAAAGAATAACCTGAAATAGTGAAATGTAAATTCAGAAAAGATGTAAGGTTAAATATAAATCTGAGTTATGGGAACACAAAGTAACAAAAGAGAACTATTTACGGTTTGGATTTCTGCTGCAAGTAAGTCCGTCTGTCAAACACCAAGAATTTCTACACAACAAATTCACATTTAGGAACATTACTATAATGAAAGATGAGAATGTAAACATAGGAAGCATACCCGTTGCTTGTTTCTGAAGATGATAAGGCAGAAACCAGATTCCTGCCAACGGATTGAAGTGAACAAATGGTAAGTGAATGTAGATGAGTAAATTTTCTTGTGGTAAATGAAATATGACTTACAAGCTAGATTGCTGACAATTCCGTTCTTGTGTTTGTGTAAAATTGTTGTAGGATAAGTCACTGCATAATACTTAATTAAGATGGTGCATCCAATGATCTCATAACCAGATGTAATAATGTAAGTACATACATAATACTTAATTAAGGACGGGGAATAACTAACATCTTTCTATTATTGATGAACGCCCAAGCAGGAATTTCCCCAGATAGTGAGTTATTATTAAAAAACCTGCATCCATGAAAAATATTTAATCTCAAATTGGACTTGAAAATCAAAATATGCATGCAGTGCAGTATACATTATGAGCAAAAAAATTTCTGGTTAATCTACTTACACAGTGTCAAAATCCACCCTTCCAATTGAAGTAGGTACTTGACCATCCAACATATTGAAGCTTAGGTCTCTGCAAACAATGGATGAGAATAAAATTAAAAAAGAGGAAAACGATGTAGTCTGCTTTAAGATAGATGTTACCGATTGACTCACAAGTTTTTCATCCGAGTCATCTGTCCTATGTAGTCTGGTATTGAACCAGTAAGCAAACAATTTCTCAAATGCCTGCAACAAAGTTGATGAGAAAAAATTATATCAGCTTTCTTTACTAAGCGGATTTACAAACTTTCTGTAGCAGAATTAACCATGAAATCAACTTACAGTCTAACCATGCGTGTCATATTTTGCAGATCAGGAAAGGGTGAACTTGGTCCAGTCAGATCGGTTATCCTCCTGAGAACCATAATGCGCGAATGAGGTAAGTTCTATGCTTAAATCTGCAGTCACACACTTATTGAATAAAACTAAACTACTAACGGCGACAAAAAGTGGCCTCACAGTTCAGTTAAATTTGTCAACAGAGATATTGTAGAAGGAATAGGTCCCTCCATTGATGTTCCTTGCATATCACTGCAGGGTATGATACATTAAGGATCACAATAAACTGCAAGCAGATATTTATGGAACAGTTTGCTAAAAACTTAGACGAAATAAACACACAGTCTCGTGAGTCTTGTCCAGTTCCCAATGAAGCTAGGTATTCTCCCCGATAATGTACTCCCATCTATCCTACTGCAATTATTGTAAACAGGTTTCAATCATCAGGAAAGAATATTGGATGGATAACGAAAAGAATATAAAGATCGCTAGCTAGTACTTACAAATCTTCTAGATTAGTCAGATTGCCATATGATTCCGGAATGGTTCCTGTAAAATTATTTGCCGAAAGAAGGCTGCAAAGAAAGCTCTAAATTATAAATGAGATAATACTGTTATATAATAAATCAAATTATAAATGAGATGTAGTCTTACATTCGTCTTAAGCGAGATGAACGCCCAAGGTTTGGTGGAAGTGGTCCTTCAAGCAAATTGTCCTCCAAGACTCTGTTATAAGGTTCCAGATGTAAGATCAGTGAAAAGTCTGATATACGATTGATTTAGTGTGTAAATAAAAATTGTTACTTACAGTTCCTCAAGTGTCGGCATATCACCTAATTCACTAGGTATTGAACCACTGATGCGGTTTCCCAAAAGACTCCTGTAAAGAAAGAAACATCAGAAGAATGTTTCATTAAGCTTAGATAATAATACATAATAAAGAATTATAACAAACAACTCTTACAAAATGGTAAGGGGGAGCTGAGCAAAACGGGTTGGAATACTTCCGTTGATATAGTTGCGAGAGAGATCTCTGTATGACAACAAAAATCAAGAATATTACCAACTTTGTTTATTGCATTATGTCACCATGATCACATCCTACAACTGTCGGATAAACGTTTTCTTGAATGGGTGTACTTGCACATTATGACCGAGAAACTATATGGGGTTATGACATAGTTAATAAAAAGGCTGAAAATGTGCACTTACATTTCTTGAAGAAAAGTGAGGTTCGCAAATTCTTCAGGTAGAACTCCTGTCAAATTAAGTCCCTTTAACTGGCTGAAATTTAAAATAAATATACTCAGAAGCATTTGTGAAAAAGGTATAGAATGTCGCAAACATGCATCAGGCCCTGTGAGATACTGCATCGTATCTAGCTAATCTCGTGAAAATTCATTTGGAAATAATGAAAATTTGTGTGAAAATCAAGGGACAAATCTCAGCCACACATTTTTCCTCATTGTCTCGTCTTTTTTGTATTTGTTTTTATTTTTATTTTTTTTATTTTTTATTTTTTGATTTTTTTTTTATTTTATGATTTTTTTTTAATAAAAACCCATTCCAAAAAAATTAAAAAAAATAAATAAATAAATTTTTCTATGGGTTATATGTTGAAAACTGATGGAGACAGTACGGGCATAGCTCTTAATCGAACGGCTACGCCGTTTCGGGGGGCTTCGCCCTTACCGGTCGTAGACCTTAAGGCATTTATAGAGGGGTT
>JAOXNX010000026.1:20854291-20871775 GCA_028566075.1 Solidago caesia | reverse complement strand
ACTTGATATACCTATAATACCCTTAATGAAATTAATTTACAACATCAACCCCTTAACTCCTAAAATAACTACACTACTCTTTTTACATCAATAACCTTTACATCAATAGCCTACACTACTCGCTGCCGCCGCCGTCACCACCACCCGTCGCCACCGCATCGCGCGGGCATTTGTCTAATAAATTATAACGTACTTAACACTAACTAATTAAAACATCTATAGTGGTTAACATTCTTCAATATTTATTTGTAACATCCATATAAACACTAATATACACTAATATGGACTTAATTAAACTATTTAGCTATTACATGAATTATATATAATCTATATATCTATCTATACTATCTATAAAGCATTTAGCCCTTTGAAATCAATATTTGTTTTAATTTCATACAATGTTAATTAATTTGCATATCCATATTTTACAATTTGCTTCTTCCATCATGTTTACAATTGGTACTTTGAATTGAATGACATTTTTTTTTCCAACTATATTACATTATTCATTTTTTTCTACCACTACCTTGTCGTGTTTGCTTACTATTATCCTCACGAAACCATCATTTTTTTTAGTAAGGTACCGTCGTATCACGCGGGTACCTATTAATTAGTTAAAACTTAGGCATGAATCTTATCTTTCTTGTTTAATATGTTCCAAGTTATGTAGTGTCAAAGAAGTCATTAAGAATAGAATGAATAAATGTAAGAGAAATATGATATATGCATGAGTCTCTAATAGTTTATAGTAATACAAATATGTGTAAACACTACCCTATAAATACCTACCTCCGTCATATTCGTTGGCAAAATACAAAGAGCTATCATCTCTCTCTTTGCATGATATAATGAAAATGGGTTTTAAAGTTAGCCAATATTGTTTGTTCTTTCTTCTTCTATTCCCAAATAATCTACTTGTGTATGTCAATGGAGAAACAGAGAAGATTAGTTGTAATATGTTCGAGGGCAGTTGGGTGGTGGATCCGTCGTATCCACTCTACAATGCAAATATTTGCCCTTTCGTTGGCAAAGAGTTTGATTGTGTAGAAAACGGACGCCCTGATCAACTCTATCTGCGATATCGATGGCAACCTCATGGTTGCTCGTTATCAAGGTATACTTAGCCTATATAGGGTATACACATATATACCTTATATATATATATATATATATATATACACACAAATCAATACAAGTTAAATAAGAAGATGAAGCTCTTTTATAAATTTCAATTTTTATGCTTATTATTAGTCAAAACAAACTTGCATAAACTTAAGTGATTAATTTTTGAGAAGTTTATGTTAAATTTGATTACTAAGAACAAAAAAGTTATAAGTATAATATCTTTAAAATTTAACTATCAATTCAATACTTGATAGTGTACGTATATGAAAAAACATGCTACCAATAATGGGCATGCTGAAAGTGATAAATCAAGAGAACGATTTTAGAACGTAATGTTCATTACCCTTTTTATTTTGAATTTGTACGTTAGTTAATAAGTCTATCTTCTTCTTTTTTTATGTCATTTTCATTTTGACTTGATTGATACTTTCTTAGCGTAAGTAATAACCAATATATTATTATCATAAGACAACACATAGATTCATGTGTATGTTCAACTTCCCATTAGATTTAAGTTATATTCGTCTCTGCTTTAAATAGATAAACAAATACGTAGAGTAGAAGAAACCACCATTAGGTGACCTAGTTGTTAAACGTTTTGCTTTCTTAAAATTAAGATGTCTTGGATTCGAAACCTCTTTAAATAAATAAACATTTTGAGGGTGACAGAGGTTAGAAACCGCCACTGTATATGATACTCCGGCCAGTTAAGTTATATAATTAAAAAAAAAAACAAAACAAAACTTAGCAGTCCTAGTTTTTCTTGTTGAGAAAGGTAGGTTATTATAGTAAAAGATAAAACAAATAGATAATATAAACGATTGTCATCAAGATGCCACACCTACTTAAATTTTAATTATACAAGAATGCCATTATATTAATGTAAAGTTTCTATCAAACTATCTTTCTTTGTAAAACAATATACCAATATAATGACTCTACAAGCTCTTGTCATGTGTCACTAAAACAGCTCACGCATGGTTTTTGGTCCATTTCATATATAACTACCAGTCTTTGTTTTGTGTTTTTTTTAATCCACATAAACTTTGTAGGTGCTGTACTATACCCACACTTAAATGAATTTTTTTTTCCGGAACCGTCAAAAAACAAGTGGATTTTATCAAACAAGTTTTTAAAAAAATAATAATTGTAGAGCCAGTATTTCAAGCATTGTCATTGCCGGATTGGTCCACATCACCCCAATCTGGCAATACCAATGCCGGATTGCCTTCACCTTTTGTACATGGCACTCGCTTTTGTACCAATCCGACATTTATATTGTCGGTTGTATTACTTTGTGTCAGCAACCAAATTAATTATAATCACAAACAAAATGGTCACTATGAAACCAAATGGTCACTATGAAACCGGCATTAGTATTGCCGGATTGATTATGAAACCGGCATTAGTATTGTCGGATTGAAGGGGATGTCAGAACGTGGCAAAAGTGAAGCCAATCCGGCCATTGCTGGATTGGGGTGATTTGGACCAATCCGGCAATGCTAATGCCGGAAATACTGGTTTTATAATATTTTTTTCCGAAAACTTAAGTTTGACAAAAACCACTTGTTTTATGATTGTTCCAAAAAAAAATTCCACTTAAATATCTCGAAAAGTTCATTATTTGTCTAGATTATCTTTTGTTTTTGTTTGGTTGATGCATATATTATTGTATATATATATATGTACACTTATTTCTTTGTCGATCGTACGTCGTAATAGATTTGATGGTCGCAACTTTTTGGAGAAACTAAGGGGGAAGACTATAATGTTTGTGGGAGACTCGTTGAGTAAAAATCATTGGTTATCGTTATTATGTATGATCCATTCATCAGTTACTTCTGCAAGTTATGATGTTAATCTCTCTGCAACCAAGGGCATGACCACTTACACCTTTACGGTAATATATTTGACCCCTCGATCATAACTTGTAACATATTAGCAATGTGGCATTGATAACGCGTAGTTGATTTGGGAACTGGCATATGGCTATTGTGCACCTAATGAAAATATAACATATATATATATATATGAAAAAGTGAATATATAATACATACAAATATACAATAGTATTGAATTTTAATTTTGAATCATATATAATAAATGACTTAAGAACACAATAATGGAATATTGTGACAGATTGGGTATATTTTCATGTACTCGCAACCCGCCTTAATTTCAAATCATATTGTATTTGATAGATACATATTTATTTTCAGGGTTACGGAGTGAAAGTGATATACCATCATAGCTTATATTTGGTAGATGTTGTCAAGGTAAAAACTGGAAAGGTTTTGAAATTGGATTCAATTACAAATGGCAACCTCTGGTTGGGTGTAGATTACCTTATCTTTAACACGTGGCACTGGTGGACCCGAAAGGGCCCTACACAACCGTATGTCCTCGTTCTTCTACTTCATATACCTACATATGTTATACGTACGTAAGTATAAATATATATAATTCGTGCATAAATATATTATACATACAGACACGTAAATATGCATGCATGCATGCATGCATGAGTAACAATGCTTTAAGAATGCAATTTGGATAGAAATCGAAGAACTAAAAACTAATTAGATGATCATATATGCATGGTAATGTAGATTTGACTCTATACAAGACGGAAATAAATTGTATAAAGACATGGATCGTCTAGTTGCTTTCGGGAAGGCTATTGAAACATGGGGTCGATGGGTTGATGCCAATATTGATCCTCTTAAATCGAAAGTTTTCTTTCAAGGGATTTCACCTACTCATTACAAGTAAGTAATACAATACTTGACGGCCGCCGGGAAGCAGGTTGTTATGATGTTACTTACTGTCTATAATTAATATATGAGAACAATTAATCTATATAAATTGGTGTTGTTTAGTGCATTAATTGTTGCTAGCTATATTTTGCTTAAAGCTTCTTCTTAATTTCAAACAATATTTTTTGTTTGTCTTACTCAAATTTAACTCAACATAATTTAAAGAAACTTTTTTATTATATCAATAAAACACCAAAATTTCATATAATATTTAAGACAAAATTAAGAAGATCTATGATTCAAAAGCACTAACTTGTAAATTTGGATTGGAATATTCCTAATATAACAACGATCATGCATGTTTCTTTTATATAAAAAAAAATTCAATCATACAAAATGATGAATAATTCTTTCATATTTTAAACTAAAAACAAGATCGATATCGTGTACATGTAGTTGCTTGGGGGAAGGGAGTGCTAGGAGACGAGAGTGAGAGATGAAGCGGTATCGCCCCAAACACCACTCCACCTGTGAGAGACGAGACAATGAAAGATATAGAAAACGAGACCGTGGTCTCTCATTTGGTCTTTCTTCGTCTCTCTTGTTTTTTATTAGTTTTTTTTTTAATTTGAAAAAAGGGGTGAGAGATGGGTGAGGCAAGGGAAGAAAGGGCCACGTGTAATGCATGGGTGAGGAGAAGAGAGGAATGTAATATAAATGTAAGAAGTTTACTGTGATACATAATAACAATATATGAAAGCTAAATACATATCATATAAAATGTTTTAAATTTGATACTTATTGTGAACCTTAAGAAGTGAAAAAAGTTATATACATTTCAAAATATTTTTCTTTCTTTGATTATTTTGTTTTCTTCTTCTTTATTTTTTCCTTTAACAATCATTAGATAAATATTAACAATATTTATCATGATGTATGACAGCGGTACCAGTTGGGGAGAACCACATGCACAAGCTTGCGTAGGACAGACATTACCGATTCCTAACTCCACCTATACCGGAGCACCTTCGGCTGCACTTGAGGTTTTGAAGAATGAATTGAAATCCATCAAAAAACCAGTGACTTTGCCGGACATAACTAATCTTTCGTCCATGCGAAAAGATGGGCATCCATCCACGTACGGACTTGACAAGAAAACTGGGAAGGATTGTAGCCATTGGTGTCTAGCCGGAGTTCCTGATTCTTGGAATATTTTACTTTACAATCTTATGTTATGAAAAGAACCAACAATAAATTAGTTGTTGGATTGTTTATATAGAAAATAAATAGATAATATGCGATGTTTGCGTTTGTAAATAAAAATATTGCATTTTATATCTCTATACATGTTAGCAGCTTTAATAATCATACACGATGCATCATATGACATAATTTAGTTTACAATGTTTATTTTACATGGTAAACTGATGAGGTTTTACCCGTTCCAAGTTACCCCGGGGGCAGATTTTTTTAATCAGGTATATGTTATCTAATATGGATAACCTTGTAGCTTTTTCCAAACCTTTTTACAAGCCACCTTCAAGATTTTCTTACTGGAATTCGAATCAAAGACATCTTGTGATCCTCTAGTAAGGACATCAAGTATCCTAATTAACGACTAGCCAGGCCACCTTAATGGTGGTTTATTGTATATAACCTCCTCCAAGGTGTTCTAGTGGTCAAATGACTTGATTTACTCACAAAAAGTCTCAAGTTTAAATCTCACGAGGCAACATCTTAGGGGTGATCAGGAACAAAGTTTAAAAACGGCCACGGAGATATCCATACTCTGCTTACAACTGAGTCATCTACCCGCCTTTTCCCGATAGCCTTCTTTGTTTACCCTATTATATTTATTGTATATATATATATATATATATATATATATATATATATTATTATATTATTAAAGGTTATCACATTCATGTTGCTTCTTTATTTATTGTATATAGAGCGTGATGTTCAATTTTACCTAATACATATAATGTTTGTTGCATAAGTTAGTAAAGGCTTTATATTTCCTCCATATTGCTTATTGAGTTGCTATATAGTATTATAGTATAAATGATGGTGCTTTTCCATGCTAATTCATACTAATAGGAATTATACTCGTATGCCCCAATCAATATGTCCGATAACTTCCCTAATTTCATAGTTCATAATGTGATGCGTCAAGCCTAAATCATCAAAGCCTAAGTGACACCGTATTTAGAGTCATAATCTTCGTATATACACACGACAAACTTTGTTTAAAGCCGACTTTGTTTATTCATCTCTTTTATTTCTTTGGCACAAAACCATAGCATTTAATGGGACTTCACATTAAGATAATTACTTTGTGCAAAAAAATCATTCAGTTTTTGAAAAAGAAAACTAGAGGGAGCATTTAAGGGGATCCCACATCGGTTATGATTAGAAAGTGAAAAGAAGTTAAAGCAGTATAACAGGGAAAATAGGGATCCAAATTACTTACTTACCTGGATGAGGTCTATGTGCGATCAAGAAGGCACATGGCCTAGATCAGTGACCTCCATTGCACTTGGGAGGGGTGCTGCTCTAAGGTCGGTCCAAGTGGCCGAGCCTACATCATAATTTGTGGTAGTGGGGGTTTGCGTTCGCGCAGCCCCTTCACAATACTTAGTCTAAATGTTCTTTGCTGAAATTACCAATTAACCTAATTGATCATTATTATAAACGTCATATTTTGAAGTAATACCAATTCTGTATGAAATGTTGGTTATTACTAATTGGAAGACATGTATCGGTTAGAATTTTAGACCGATTGTGTTCTTTCTAAAACTTAAAGAATACGAATTATCTTTGGTTCAGGCACTTGTGATCTAGGTGTATCAAAAGTTGGACTTTTATTATTGCAATTTTCATCTCTTTGACCACATTCATAATGACTTGATTGTTCAAAGGTTCAATTTCTGGCTTCATGTAGTCTATTTTTGGTGCCTTACTACAATCACAATGACAACCGGTGTTCCATTCTCCATCCCTGAGCATAACATATTTCTTCTTGGTTCAAATCAAACAGTTTAGTCCGGTAGTTTCTGAAAACTAGAGGTGGAAAACTATAAGGACTGAAGCGGATTCGAGACCATATAGGTCTTAACAGGTCAGGTTGGGTTGACCGACCAACTTTCTATATCGGATGGTAGAGAGACTCCTTGCCAAAAGACCTCGGCCTTGAATTTTATAATAAATAAATAATATATTACACATAATTAATATGAGAAAAATATTATATCAATGCTACTCTAACTTTTTGAATGAAATGATTTAAGAGGTTGTAAACATCTAAATATACTTAGGATCAGTTTGGAGCCGTTCAACCTATTAAGAATGTTCGGTTGTTCAATGAGTGTTACATCTCGCCCGTTTGACTTGTCATATTATAGAAAGCACTACCCCCTTCTTTTGTACGTACATCCGCCCCTCGAACCAAACCTACTATTATCGGACACAATTTTTATCAATATTGCACCAAAAATGGTTCTACTTCATAATAGATAAACTATTAAAGGAGAAAAAGTTGTATAATTTGTTTTAGAGTTAAGGACACAAAATGCACATTGTCTAACTACCCAAGACACTCATAAAAAGTCTTAAGTTTGGTTTTGTTCATGTTGAAGATGAGTGTGTGGACTGTGTGTTTTCTTCTTGTTTATGTACTAACAAGGGAAGGTGGTGGTGTTTATGGGGACGAAAGAAGTTGCAATTTATTCAAAGGGAGGTGGGTATGGGATGAAACGGGTTCATACCCCATGTATAAGGGGTCAGAATGCCCGTTCATAAACCCGGGCCTGAACTGCCAGAAAAATGGTAGACCCGATAGCATGTATCTCAACTTCACTTGGCAGCCGCATGGTTGCTCCCTTTCAAGGTCCTTTCTCTTTTCACATTTTTGTTAAACTCTGTAATAAAATGTTTGTATAATTCTTGGAAAAATTTGGAATGACCAAAAGTTGATTTTAGTATTAGTATTTAGCTAAAATTTGCTTTGAAATCTATATAGATTCAATGGTGACGATTTTCTAAGGAGATACAATGGTAAAAAGATAATGTTTGTAGGGGACTCGTTAAGTTCGAACCAGGCCCAGTCACTAGCATGTATGCTTTACCATCCTAGTCGACGTTACAGCCGCAGTTACACACGTCAAGGATCATATACTATTTTCTTCTATGTGAGTCTTCATTTTCAAGCATTAGAAAACTAAATAGTAAAAACTAAAAATAAAGTTATGCCTTTTGGAAAATGTTTTTTTGATCTAAATGTTTGGTTTCTGTAATTGAAGGATCATGGTGTTTCGATAATGTATCAGAAAAACGGGTTCCTTGTGGACCTAGTGATGGAAGAAAACAGACGAGTTTTGAAGTTGGACTCAATCAGCAGAGGGGGGAGATGGGAAGAAACAGATATTTTGATCTTCAATAGTTATCATTGGTGGGTTCACGGTGGAGCGTATAAAACGTATGGTTTGTAGCTAATCAAAAGTAAATGTTGCAATTTTGACCAATTAACTTTTAAATGGGTTGATTCGGGGGTATGGTATATCTGTAAGAGGTAAAAAGGGTTTAAGAAAATATTTAAGGAAATGGGTTGAACGGTTTGAAAGTCGCTAAATTTATACTAAACTTTTTAATTCAAAAAGTTAGATTAGTGAAGTGATAAAATTCTTGTATGAGTTTATGTCAAAATTGACCTGTTACCTGATCCGCCCATTTTGTAACCTCTACAATATGGTGGATGTTCCTTAAATAGATTCGTTAAGTAGTAGTTATGGTTGCAGATGGGACTACTATCAAGTTGGTGAAAAGCTATACAGAGACATGGCTATTATGGACGCTTACAAGATCGCGCTGACTACATGGGCTAGATGGGTTGATTCCAACATGAATCCTAAGAAGACCCGAGTCTTTTTCCAAGGGATATCTGCTGTTCATTACGAGTAAGTGTCATCTTACTACAGAAAAAGGTTTCATCATTCGATTTTAACTGATATATTAATTTTCTTAAATAGTGGCAAGGATTGGGAGGCATCGGGTGTAGAGAACTGTAACGGGCAAACTCAACCTATAGAAGGATTTAGCTATCCGGGGAAGAGATATCCAGCAGAACAAGTGGTGAAAAATGTAATTACAAAAATGAAAAATCCAGCTTATTTGTTGGATATAACACTATTGACCCAGTTGCGAAAAGATGGGCACCCATCCAAGTATGCAGGTGGAATGATAGACTGCAGCCATTGGTGTCTTGCTGGTGTTCCTGATACTTGGAATCAAATCTTGTACACGATTTTGCTCAAGTATTAGGGTTTTTTTTTTTTTTTTTTTGTTACCAAGTATAAATAAATGGCAGAGTCCAAAACTTTAGATCATAGAATGAGCAAAACAGCTTCGATCAGCATATGTCTATAATCATTCTTACAAACATGATAGACTATGCAATCCATATATAACAGTCCATAACATATTAGATAACAATCAAAGTTCACATATTTAGCATGGTTTTTTGCAAGCAATTTAACAATACAAATTGATGTCACTTTCACATATAAAATTATAAAGTGTATGCATTACAACTTCCTGTGATTCCCAGCTCCAACATGCAAACAAAACTGATTCTAAGTTCCAGAAATCCCAATCTTTATACTCCCACATTCTAATTAAAGTTTTGGATGTTTATGTCAAATAAATCTAGCAGTATATGTTAAGGAATGTATTTTGTGTGTGTTGGTCCAAAAGTGTTACAACGATTATAAAGAATACAAGATGGGCTAATATATATATGGATCCTATAGGTATCTAGACATATATATAGAGATATATCTATCTACAAATGGTATATATCTCTTTTCGGTGTCTATATTCTTAATTAGCGACTCGTTTAAATCTAACACGTACCAAGATATTTCACTTCTCATTGCAAAATGATTGGTGTGCGTAGAATACATAACTACAGATTTGTCTAACTTAGAGATCACTACACGTCTACACATGTCAAAATCAAAAATAAATATATATTAAGAAAAAGAGAAACCACACGTCGTGTGTCAAACATAGAAAGCGGCATACTAATTTAAGACATATAACGTTACTCATTTTTATAAACCAAGGTATTTATATATAATATTATATAGCTAATCCTTGGCTCTTCTTGGTAGAGTAATTTCAATTACCATTCAATGTGATTCTACTAGGTCAAAATTATGATTATGGACTATATATGGACATTGAAATAATTAACATAGATTAACTTGTGGGAGAACACTGGTCCAGGATCAAACAACCAACGCACACCCACCGATGCAAGGCCGGGTTCGTTGTTGGTATTTGCAACGAGTTTTTACTAAAGTATATATCGTTGTTAAGTCTTTGGAAAGAATTGTCATTTTTGTTTAGTAAGATGATGTTTAGTAGGGTATATATAATAAGATATTTTATTTGTGTTAAAATGTGTGTGGAATTGGATCCCCTTGACTCTGTATACGATATTTTAGCAAGTGTGGCTTTACTTGGACTTGCAAGTTATGAAAATATCCACATTCATTTATCAAGTTGCAACATTTGACAGCTCTAGTCGAAAGATATTTATTCTTTTTCTGCCTTTTTAAATGATGCTTTCCCTTCTTTCTTATTCATCCAATCATTAGTTCATAATATGTCATGAATGACCTTAATTTGACATCAAACTCATTGGTACGAAGTTTGCATATCTAGTTATTACTTCTTTTTCTTTTTTGATAATTAATTTGACATCAACTCATTCGTACCAATGCATTATTACACACTCCTTTCGTCTTAAAAAAACTGTCCACAAACGGAAAAAAAAAAATAGATGTAATTAATGAATTTGCTATTTGATAGAAATGTTAGTTTTATCTTTATATTTAAGGCATCTTTATATATACTTACAAATAAAATCACATAAATTCATTATGCTGTTTAATGGGAAAAGTTGAAGTACCAAAACTGGAATAATCACCCAGTATGTTAGTACAACTATTCCTGTGTAAAGACGAATGAAGCTAATATCATCAGATAAAATGATAAAAGAATGTCATTCATATTTCATAAAAGACAATTCGCATTGGTGGTTTCTTTTGCAATGACAATTACTCTTACATTAAAAATGTGTCCCGTGTATTTGACATGGATCAAAATCTAGTGTTTGAATTAAAAAATTGTGATAATGATAGTTATTTAAGAATATAATAGATAAATATATAAATAATAACTAATGTGGTTTTATAATAGTAGGCAATTATATTAAAACAAAAATAAAATAAAATAAAATAAAAAATGAACGACTAAAATGAAATAGAGATAAGGTCATCTCCAATGGTAACTTCAGTTTGCTCAAGCATACCGGCCACCTCAGCAACACGTCAGCAAACTGTTCCAACAAACTGAATCAACATACTGAACTTATTTTACCTCCAACCTAACATATTGGAACTCAGTTTGTCCATGTCACATCATCATTCATATTAAATTAAACAATACATTATATTATATCAAAATGGAGGATACAAACAAAATATGGCCCCACGTTACAAATTGTTCACAAAACGTTTCTGTGCAAACTGTTGCTACAAAACCGGGTAGCAAACTAGTCCCCCAATGAATACAAACTGCCTATCAGTATGCATACTGACAAACAAATTGTCCATTGGAGTTACCCTTAGGAAGCTGTACTTTAGTTAGTATTGTATTTTATTGGTGATGTTATATGTATATATATATGTGGTTGTAAAAGAAGAATATACATGAAGAAATAGAAATAAAGTTTAACCTAATTACAAAAATGATCCTTTTTGTGTATAAAGACAACATTGCCTCTCATTAACGGTAGAAAATAGACGGATCCGTCTATTTAGATTGAGGTCGCCACATATCACAGGGACCAAAAACGTCACTTTATATAAGTTTGGACTATTTTTACAAACGAAATAATATCACAAGAACCAAAAATACATTTCGTTCTTATACTTATATCTATTTATAACCACACGGAATTATTCATAAAGTGTGACAAAAGAGTTGTTTTTCTGCACGTTACATGAATTAATATGCAAAAGAAATGCGCAAATAAATTTTTGAAAGTGACGTAAACACAAAAGCAATACAAAAGTTAAATCAATCTGATCGATTTGATCCTTTTGAATCTTAATTCTTACTACTATCCAAAAACAAACATCGGTCAGCAAAAGTATTTTGACTAAATCTAGGACAACAGCGTACCATCATTTTATCGGGGTTTGTCTATTTCCACCATTCTCAAGTCTATTTTCACCATTTTCACGCATAAAACAGTTGTACGGTATGCATAAATAGTTGTACGATGTTTTGTCCCTTGTGGTGGAAATAGCAACTCTCTTTTATTAGAAAACCATCGATATAGATCCTGTATTATTTTAATTCAATTAAACATAACATTATAAATTATAGAAATAGTTTATGGATCTATAATTAGTATGTAATAGTTTTTTTATGCCATTCAAAAAATAAAAAATAAAAAAAATAATGTTTTTTCATTCATGGTTGCCACAATTTTAAAAACTTTTTTTGAAACAAAAAACTTTTTACACTTATACATTCGCAACTATCTGTGACCAACCACGATTATACTGCGACAATCTAGCACTGATGGATAGGCTAGCTAATTAAAGTGTCACCTGTGGCCGCCTAAGTCATCTGCATATGGCATGGATAATTGACACGCAACCCCCAGACCCACCTATCTCACGTAACCAACCCGTGACAACTCACAAAATTTTGGATTTTGTTATTATTATTTTTTTTCTTGGTTTTTGTTTCATTATATATGTGTTAGCGTTTAAAGTTATATAATTTAATCTGATGATGAAGTGACACATGTTTTGAGCCAATTACTCACTCGATCCATCCACCCCAGACCACTTGCAAAAATTTATATCTTTTTTACAAAAAAACTGTATTTGTGTCGTGACACATGTGTTAGTGTCTAAAACTTATATAATTTAATCTCAAATAACCAATCATCTAAAACATTCAACAATAATATGCTAGCATTGATGGTTTGACATAAGTTTCTACCCAGGTTAATTGAAAATTTTAATTTAAATGTATGCAATTTAATTAAGATATTTTTATAACTAATTTTGAATCTTAATCCGAACTTAATATCTCTTAGAGGGGAGGGAGTGGGTGCGGGTAAGAGTTCGGGTATGTGGTCGGGTAGTCGGCTAAACCGTCGCCTTATAATCGGGTAGCTTTGTGTCTGTTTGGCAAGGGGCTTTTAAGGGGCTTTTAGGAGCTTAAAGCACTGAGCTTTTAAAAACAAGCCCCTTTTAAAAAAAAAAAAAAACCCTGTTTGGATGTGGGATTGTGAAAAGAAGCCCCAGCCCCTAAAAGCTCCAAAAGGTCTTTAAAATAAAAGCTTGTGTGAGGAGAGTTGAAAAAAAAGCACCAGCCCCTAGCCCCAACACCAAGCTCCAGCCCCAGCCCCAGCCCCAGCTCCAAGCTTTTTTTTCCAAACATACCCTAAATCTGGTAGGAGATCAAGTACATTAGCCGAGAGAGAGAGAAAGAGACGTTGAAAGAGAAAGAAAGGTTGGGTATATTGGGGTATCTGGGAAACACCGGTACCACCAATTTGGATACTTAGGATAGGATTTGTGTAGTTTTAACATGTATGATTTTTATTAGATAAAGGTAACATGACGAACTTGAATAATAAAGATAGAAGGCACTCCCTCCCCTTCCTTTATAAGACCTTGATTCGGGTATCAAGAAGTCCAACGAGTGTGCCTGTTAGCGGTGGTTTGACAACTTTTTAAGACTTTTATTACCCCAAGTTGGAAAATAATACAACAACAACAACAACAACGATACTCAATCCCGACAAGAGCCGGGGTTTGAGGGAGGTAAGATGTAGACAGCCTTACCCCTACCAAAGATAGAGAGGCTGCTTCCAGAAAGACCTCCGGCCTAGGGCTTTCACCCTTCTAAAAAATTCTCGACGACTTTGTCTCGATCTCAGATCAAGATCTGAGAGAGAGAGAGAGCCGTTAGTTGTCAACACTAGGGCTGTCAATAAACCCGAAACCCGACCCGAAAAAAGCGGGTTAGGGTTGGGTATTTTCGACCCGCCAACCTGATTTTTTTTGGGTCGGGTTAGGGTTGGGATTTTCGACCCACGGGTCGACCCGCCAACCTGACATCTTTTTAAATTTATTCTTTTAAAATATATATATATACATTATATATGTAATCTGCCAAAAATATTAAGTTTGTGTGACAAAATGAATGAAGAATGTATGATAATGATTAAAAACTTGTCAAAAATAATAAGTTTATGTGAATAAATGAATAAAGAGTAGAAACATAAAAAGAAAAATGAATAAAATGATTAAAGATGAAGCTTTTGAAGGTTTTATAACAACGAAAATTATTAGTATTATTAAATGAATGAACAACGAACAGAACACATAGTTTGAAAAAATACCGTATACAGAACAGACATAGATTTATGTGTGTTTTTTAATTTAATGTATTTTTATTATTTATTTTATGTTGTTAAAAAATTTCAGGATTCTTGGAATTTTAATGTTAGTAATCTTGTTTTAAAAAACTATAATATTAAACCCACTTGAGCCAAAACCAACCCATTTGACCTGACAACCCGCCAACCGGGTCAGGGTTGAGATTTCTGACCCGATACTTTTAATGGGTCGGGTTAGGGTCAGAGATTTTCAACCCGCCAACCCAACGCGGGTCGACCGGTCGACCCGATTGACAGCCCTACTTAAAACATGACAAATCAATTTTATGACGTCATACGTAACTCTCATTTATTAGATAATTTAGATCATTAAAATTTAATTGTTTTAACAATCTCTTCTTTTGAGCCGCCGAGAGAGATATAATTCACTGTGAATGAAAAATGTGAAAACTTCCATTATTACATCATCTAGAGGGTTCTTTCTTATCTATTAAAGGAATAATTTATTTTTTCAATTGATCACATGACATTTAATTAACTTATCAAGTTTTTATTTAATTGCTATTTAGTCCTGTAAATATATTCATAGTTCAGTATAATTTCCTTAACAATCTCCTACTTATTTACAATTTTCAAACATTATTTACTAGCCATAATTCTTTAATGAAAAAATAAATAAAGTCTTATATGTATATATTGCATCAATATTTGTTTTTAAAAAATAATATATGTTGTATTTTTGTGTTTTTATTTTTCTAAAAGAAAGAAATAAAATAAAATTGTGATAAAAATACGTCGTTTTCTTAAGTTTTATAAACATGAAATACTTTAATTCCTTTTGTTTTCGCTGTTTGAAAAACGTTCTATATAAGATGTTTGTAAATGAAACATATATTTATTTTATTATCTTTTAACTTTTAATAATGAATAATCAACACATAATTCTTATACTTTTTATTTTAGTTTCTTTATTCTAATCTTAAACTTGAAAAATATAGTTTAAAGGTGTCCCGTGCGTTAATACAAACAATTATCTAGTTTATACTAACACAAAATATTATAGTGAAAGTTCTAAAATAACTTCTTATTATAAATAAATTTACTAAAATTTAATTGTTTCGAGTAGATAACTAAAACTAATATCTAGAAATTTGTTATAATATAAATAAATGGGCTTAGTACTTCAAAATGTAAGTAACTTTACATGTTTTGTCATAGTAGTTGGTATCCAAATTTAATCATGTGCATTGTATGTAAGTAACTTGTTATTTTGATCGAATCATGTAAAAGTGTATACGTGACAAACCATATGAGCTGCCACGTGCAAGTTTTTGATTGGTGTAAGTAAAAATGTTACATGATTTGAACAAAATAATAAGTTACTTACATACAATACACATAATTAAAGTTAGATACCCACTATGACAAAACGTGTAAAGTTTATTGCATTTTAAAGTACTAAACCCTTTTGAATATTCCTAAGTTGTCATAGCTTGGATGAATATCAGATTCATAATATGTTATGTCTGGGAATATTCTCAGAGAGAAATGTTTTATGCTCAAGTTCTTCCCAATCTTTTACAAGTATGATAGGTTTCAATTGCATAACATTCAATCAGTTTTCTTTTATTTAACACATAGTTTTTACACACATGACTATTTTTATTTTTATTGGCTATAAAAGCATCCGGTGTCGTAAACATGATCCAGGACGACCACAAACGCTTCATCGTTTTTTCATCCTACTACACACATATCACTTTTACTTTTGTTATCATTAATCTCCACCCCAAACATCCGGACTCATTTTAATTGAATTTGTATGTGTGAAAAGAAAAAGACATCCCCACAAATGATGATGCGGTGTGATACCGAGCATCTCGGGCCCAAAGCGAGACGACCCCAAGCATGACTTCGAGTGAACCTGGAGCCATCCATTGGTGCTCTAAGACCCCCACATTGGTGATCTTTTTTTCAGGTCATGCATTAAAAAAATAACAAAAGGTAAAAACTGCAACCCAAAGCCACATTGCGTTGTCTCACTTTTGTTGCCACGTGTTACCCTTTTATTGGATGACCTCTTATTAATTTTTATTATAATACAATTAATTATAAATCTTATTTGTTTTTCTTTAATATCTTACATTTTATAACTTATAAAAATATAGTATTCTTTATTTCTGTTTTATAAACATTTTGACATAAATTTTATTAAAAATAGAGCTATTTCAAAAATAAATATTTTTTATTTTATATTTTTTTGTTTTTTTTTTTAATTTTATAAGATATTGTAAAATTAATTTATTATATTTCAAAATATGATAATTATTTTTAATATGGTTAAAATAATTATAAATTATCTTTAGCTTTATCTTTATCTTAATCTAAATCATAATGACAATTATTTTTAATCTAAATAAGATAATTTATTATATTTCAAAATATGATAATTATTTTTAATATGGTTAAAATAATTATAAATTATCTTTATCTTTATCTTTATCTTTATCTTAATCTAAATCATAATCATCATAATCATAATCTATAAATTAACTTATTAAACATGTGACTAAATTATGTTATTTAAAAATAAAAAAACAACTCGATCTTTATTTAGTTTGACCAGATAAATACAATTTTTTATTTAGTTTAATAACAATTAAAAAAAACAACTCAATAATACAACTAAATAATTTATAATTAAAATTATATATTAAAAAATATGGGTCCATAAAAACTTTAATTATTATTATATTAATAATTATAGAAAAAGTCTTATTAATTTATACTTTTTTTTGTTTTCCATCACTAATTTACCCTTTTTAGTTTTTCATAAAAAAATAAATTTTACTAAATACTTAAATTAAATACAATTAACACTTTTTAGCTTTTTATGATTATTAATAATTGAATTATTAATAACATATCTCCACACAAAAAAATTTAAAACTTATTTATGTTTCAGTTGATGATGATAATCCAATCCACATAATATATACATCCACATGACCACATCTTAAAAAATACAAATTAAATTACTCGATATATCAAAAATATTTGTTAACATCTATATTAAAACAAACTTTCACATATATCTATTAAATAATATTT
>JAOXNX010000026.1:20839381-20854191 GCA_028566075.1 Solidago caesia | reverse complement strand
TGTAATATTTTTACTTGCACCAATCAGAAAGTGACACATGGCGCTCATATGGGTTGCTACGTATGCATTTTTACATGATTTGATCAAAATTACAAGTTACTTACATAAAATGCACACGATCTTAGTTATTTCATACTATGAACATTAAGTCATAGTTCTTTACATCCCCAGAAACTAATCCCTGATACTATTTCCAAAACTACCAGTATTGACTTGAACCCATTTTGACTCGGACCAGTTTTAACCTGTCACCCAGCCCGACCTGACTCCGTACATTTTGCCACCTCTAACTTAATTACTTGCTTTTATACTGAAAAAATATTTTACTCCTAATTGAAAAAAAAAATCAACTAATTCTTCTTTCTTTCATAATAAACCCTAGGTTTATTAACTAGTGGAATAACATGCAACTAGGCGATGTATAATTGACAAATAGTGAAAGCCGCAACATATCGGCATACTGCTATTTAAAAGTGATTTAAGTATTTATTTGTAACAAATTGCATTTTTGGTCCCTGTGTTATAATCCAATTTGCAAAAATATTCCAACTTATTATAAAATGGCGATTTTGGTCCGGATTTCATGTTTTGGTGACAATCTCAGTCCAAAACCTAACAATCATTAACTCTAAGCCGTTAGTGAGAGCATATGATAGGCACGTGATGGGTAGTTTTTTAATTTAATGTCCACCTATCCCCTTATATACCCTTTAACCCATATAACCCCATTTTTTTTTTTTTTTATCTTTTTCAACTGTACCCTAAATTAAACTACAATCGATCAAAACAACAACAAATATCAAATTAAAATCAACCCAAAATACAAATAAATATCCAAAATACAAATCAATCCAACAGCGGGCTATAATATAGCCTTACCCCAACAAAAAAAAAGCACTGTTTCCAGATCTACAAACACCACCAACCAACCATCTCTCTCTTTTCAGATCTACAAATCCCCTTTCATATATATATACACTACTGAAAAAATAATGCATACATCTAAAAAATAATGTTGTGTGTATATATATATATACACACAACATTATTTTTTAAAAAACCATAATAAACACTACTGAAAAATCAAAAAGGGGGACTGAAAATACGCTATTGTCCAAAACCACCACTCACAAGTCACAACTACCTAGCCAGAGTTCAAAACCCCATCTCCAACAGTCAACAATGATGGCAGATTGAAGATCTATAAAGCGGAGATATAGATATATAGATATATGCATAAAGATCGAATATATGTATATATATGTGTGTGTGTGTGTGTGTTTAAAGAAAAAAGTATTATATATATATACAATCAACTACCTCACCATTGTTGCTGCTGTAAGAATTCACAGCCACCACAACCGATGGCCACCTTGTTCTTTTTCATCGTTCTTCCTTTTTTCTTTTTCTTTCATAGATCAGCAACAATCGATCGTATTTTGGAGATGTAGCTATACAACCTGGTGTTGGTATAATTTCTCAAGCAACTGTTAGGTTTGATTTTGTTGTTATTAGCTTTATTTTGTTGCTTTTGTTTTTCATGAAGATACTTGATTTTTTTTAATTACGGTGTAGTGGTGGTCGGCGGTGTGTTGGTGATCGGCGGTTTGTTGGTGGAGTCGTAGCTGGTATTAGGCCATCTCCAATGGCAACTTCAGTTTGCTCAAGCATACTGGCCACCTCAGCAACACGTCAGCAAACTGAATCAACATACTGAACTCATTTTACCTTCAACCAACATACTGAACTCAAATATAAACCTTGGCCCACATTTGCCTTCAATTTGCCTTCAAGCAAACTGGTTATTCAATTTGCCTTCAAGCAAATTGAGCAAACAAATTGTCCAGCAAACTGAAGCCCCAATGCTAACAAACTGAGGTTTCGATATGCAAACTGATAAACAAACTGCCATTGGAGATGGCCTAAGTATGAGATTTGCATCTCTCCAACCATATCATGTATCAGTTAGTAGTATTGAATAATAATATCTTGGAAACTTTCGGCACTAGTAGAAAGCTTGACACTATAACCGTAGAAAAGCCAGCTAAGCCCATGATTCACATAACTAATCGCCGACGTGTCCACATCACATTCATCACCCAAAATCCAAATAAAATATCACCCTTGCCAAAACTTTCCAGTTTTGTCTTTCTAAAATAAAATTTTAAAAAAAAAAAAACATAAAAATTATCCATACTACATAAATCCCCTATATATATATATAGCACCCCGATCTCAACATCTTATTATAAAGATATAATAAAAACATTCTATAAGAAAGATAGGCACTGAAGAAGAAGAAGAAGAAGAAGAAGAATTAAGAAGGAAGGATGAAGATACAGTGTAACGTGTGTGAGAAGGCGGAAGGGAGGGTGTTTTGTTTTGCAGACGATGCGGTGTTATGCAAGAGGTGTGATCAGAAAGTACATGCTGCTAATAAGCTTGCTACTAAGCATCAAAGAGTTGCTCTTCTTTCTACCTCCAATCATAATCCCTTGCCTAACTGTGATATTTGTCAGGTATCTTATCTATCTATATATGTTCATTTTATGTTTATATATCCACATCTATTTTATATGTTGAATATTTTATTTTTAATTTTTACCGTAAATATTTTCGGTTATATTATATAATACTTTATGTAAAATATATAAATGGATTGAGTTCTAAATGAATTTTCATTGATATAAGGGTTCAAAGTGGAACAATAAAAACTGATTCTTAACATTGTAAGTTTGACGTGTATTGTATAAGGACCGACTTATTATTATTATTATTATTATATAGGTCGGTCGTAACTCATTTGATTTTATTTATTTAACTTTATTTTTTAATTAAAAGAAAAACTAGTGTAATAAACTAGTAACAATTAATTATTAATACGTACTTACACAAAAATATACATGATGATGTGAGTATTAATTAAAATATACTTAAATGGTCTCTAAATGAAAGGTTACCTTGTTGTTATATATATATATATACAGGAAACAGATGGCTATTTTTTTTGTTTGGAAGATAGGGCTTTACTCTGCAGAAAATGTGATGTTGCCATTCATACACTCAACACCCTTGTTTCATCCCACCAACGCTTTCTACTTACAGGTGTTCAAATTGGGCTTCAAACCCCTGATCATGATGATCTTGTTGCATCCGACGACACCCTCCCTTCTCAGAATGCTGCTTTACAAGTACCAGATACTACTACTATTCCAATGTCGTCTATCCAAGCTGCTGCTGCTGCTGGAGTTGGTGACTTTGTGCCGCCGAAGTTGCCATTTGGTGGAGGTTCTTCAGCACAAGGTATCCAACAGTGGCAGTTTGATGAGTTTTTCGGATTGGCTGATCTTAATCACAATTATGACTACATCGACGATTATTCATCCAAGGTATATATATATATAGACACTTTTTTATATTACTCCATGTGTATCTTTCACTGTAGTTGTCTTATTAGGGGTGTCAATTTCCGTCACCACTTGAGAAGGTAAACATGGTTGGGTTGGGACTAACACACTGAATAAATGGGTCAGGTTGAGATTGCCCTTTCTAATCATTTACAACCCGTTTTATAAGACTACCAATGAAATAGTTGTGTTTTCAATTGTACGTGTATTAATGTTTTTCAACCAAAAGTTGCAACAACTTTATGTTTTCTTAACTTAATCACTTTGAATGTACTTACTGTTTATCTTCAAAGTATTATAGTAGTTCTTTATACTTCTGCCTTAATTTTAACGTGTGTATTCATAGTATTCAGATTCTCATCTTAATTGTACGTTTGTTTTGTACCTTTTGATCTAGTATGGCCGACACGACTAACCTGTTTATTGAATGGGTTGGGTCCGTGCTCAATTTTCGTCATAATTAACTAAACAAGTTGAAATGATGGTCTTTTTGCATGTATGTCTATCAGACTGGCAGTAATATGGTGGAAGACTCCGACTGTTCCTCGATTCTAAGGGCATTGGAGGTTGAATTGGATGCCGACGATTGTTTGGGTCAGGTGCCTGCTTCATCTTGGGCAGTCCCAGAAATATCTTCACCGCCTACTGCTTCAGGACTCAATTGGTCAAAAGGTCATCATAATCATAATTATCATCAGATGGACACTGCTGCTTTCGTTCCTGATGTATGCTACTCTCCTATGTCAAGCTACAACCAATCTCAACAAACCTTAAAAAGGAGGCGGCGCTTCTAACATGTCTTCATGACCGTGTATGTGAAGAATGATAACTACAAATCGTTAAATGTTTATACAGTTTCGTCGGAGAAAAAAGAGGCACTCCGGCAAGTGCATCCCATATGGGGTCATGTTTTTTTAACCCATTGGGGTTCTTCAGCTGTATAGATGTTTGCATCATAACCCGTGTGGGTTCAAATAATCGTCGAAGATATTGCAACTTTTGAGATGGTCATGGACTTGTTCCTTAAGTTGTGTTTTGAAATCTATTTTGTGCGTTTATCTAGTTTCTTTGGGTTAGTGACAGACTGTAATGGCCTTTGTAGAAGGGTCCATAGATTACTTTGTTTGTAGTTGGACCAAAAATACTTTTTGTTTGGAAAGTGTTTTTGGACATATATTTTGTGTTGGGTTCATCTTGTAGGATTTATAATCATCTTAACTATGAACTATATGGCCTTATATAGAGTTTTTTACTTGTGCAAATGTAACTTAAACTTAAACAAATGTCTAAACAGCATATGAAAGTTGGATGATTGATTGGGTTTATGGGGTAGTCTCATATATATGGCAGGCATTTTTCAGATTAGAAATTAGAATCATGCTTTTGTAGGATAGTGTTGGTATTTCTAATTTAATGTAACTTGGGGAACTTCACTGCTCATAATCACAAAATCAAATAAAACATAGGAAAATGCTAAATACAACTATTTTATGCACCTTAACTACGACCCTTAAGGTTGTGTTTAGTGAGACCCTAAAACATAAACAATCATTACATAGACACATAGCCATTTAATATTTTACAAAATAAAGTGATAAAATTAAAAGTGTAATGAATCTTCTTCTCCTCCAAGCTTTCACAAGCTACAAGCCCCCAAATCTCCCAAAAATGATGGTTCTTTGACAAATAAAACGGTTCGTGGGTTTTTTTGTAGATGATGATAAGATGATGATGGTGGAAGGGATTTGGTTAAGGTGGAATTATGATGGTTTAATGGATGAAGGGATGGAAAGGTTTTGCTAATTTTGGGTGGTGTTAGATGACAAAGATATCTAAAGATGGTATTTACAAGGAAAGTGAATTTTTGGGTTTTGGTTGTTGGGTCAAAAGTCGGTTAACAGTGGTTAAAGAAAAAAAGGAAACATAATTGTGGGCGGACCTTAGATTTACGACTCGGACCATGAATTTATGGCATAGTCTCGTCGTAAATTTGGTCCGTAATTTGCGTTTGGGTTTTTAGAAATTTTGGGATTTATTACCCGTACCATAAATATATGACCCTCACAATTTCTACTTGTCTTTCTTGGTTTGCTTCGTTTTCTTTACTCAATCTTGACCTGAGCTTCTTCTAATACCAGAAATCTCTTATAAACTTCATTTGAGTCCACTCCAAGCTCAGTTGCCATTATCCTTTGAATTTACTTGTACCCAAATTTGTTTCGAACATCCCCATTTCACTTGTATGCATTCCTAAGTCAACTTTTGGCCACAAAAGCTCCGACTTAGCTCAAATTTCATCAAGTTCACATAACAGGCCACAAAATACTTATGCAAGTACCAGGTAACCAAAATACATGTAATTGACTTAGAATTCAAGCAAATAAAAAATATTCAAATATGTAAAACATGCATAATTAGGTTAATATCACCAATTTCAATAAAAATATGACATACACCTTTATATCCATCTTTTGTCATCGTCATCCATAACTATTCATAACGGCTAGAAAACCCTAGAGGGTAGGCTTGCAGCTTCGCTCGGCAGAAGAGCCTGACTTTCTATTAGTCTATAGGAATAACTTGGCATTTCGGTCTTCCATGAAAGATCTTATATTTAGTCAAACAATGAAACAAAGCAAATGATTGTTCTAGAATGACTATTTTTCACAATTGCTTCTTGTGATGTAGCGAAACCATAACAGTTAGAATATTTTTGTGAAAAAAATGTAGTCCTATATCAGAAAACAATATCAGAGCTTAGAGTTTCGATTAGAAGCTAATAGCTACCCGAAAAACTATGATCGGAAACTACTTCACCGGAAAGTTAATCAAAAACTAACCGATTATGTACGAATATATTCTAATTAGAAAGAAAAAAATGAAATCGGAATACGAGCAAAAACCCATTATAGTATCCGTCGTTAAAATTGCCAGAAAATGTTACAGGGAAAAGCAATAAATGCCACTGAACTTCACTCAATCAGAAATTGAAAACCAAAAACCGGTTAACAATCTTGAATAAAACCCACACAATTTTGAGTCGAATAAAAGAAAATTGAAGGTGATTTAGGTCGAAAATGTTGTATTTGGACATGAATTTTAGGTATGAATTTGATTTGATGAGTAGTATGTGAATATATTATATGAAATGAATCAAGGCTCTCATACCATAACAAAGTAGAGAGAAATTAGAGAAATTTTCATTTTTATTCCATAACAAATGAATAATAAATGAGATACTTATATCTTAATTTTAAAGTAAGCTAACACTAATTACATAACTAGCTCACTAATCTACCAATATAATAAAACAGAATTGAGGCATCATTTAATCAACATGTGACATTTTATTTAAGTGACACGTGTCCCTTTTAATCTATATTCAAAAATTCTATTTTTTAGATACCATAAATGATTAAAACTTTTAATTAATTAATATATAAATATAGATACTTAAAATATTTAAAACTCTTATATTAAAAATATTAATATATTTATTGTTACCATAACTACTTAATTTCGTTGTCATTCCTATTTTTGGTTTTGATGAAAACCTAAATAAGTTTACAATTCAGCTATTTCAAATTTTATTTTTAATCTTACAATCAAAAAATAAATATTAACTGCTTAAAAAATAGATACCACATAAAAAAACTACCCCTATATATATTTCTAACTTATAATTTAAAATTACTTATTATTTAATTATTTGTCCATTACTAATCTAACTAAACATGGTTGAAAGTTTAATATGACATAAACATGTTTTGTTTGAGCACAGCTTGTCAGGCTCAATCATGATGGGTTTTAACCGTGAAAATCACTAAACCTCCTGCAAAGCAGTGCAAACCTACCAAGCCCTTGACGGGCCTAAGGTGGTTGGTGATTTTCCTAGAGAGATGATGTTTCTCTCTCTAGAAGGATTGTGTGTGTTTTTTTGTTGATTGATTGATTGTGAATGATCGAATGAATATTGTTTCTGACAACTAATAATGTCAGGTATTTATAGTGTCCGAATTAGGGCAGCCTCGTACATGGGCCTGGTCATATTTTGGGTCTGTAACCTAGGACATGATTCAAAACGACAACGGTATGAGGAATAGAACCTCCGAGAATGATAATATATCTTATGCTTATATTTCGTAGCCAATCATAAGCAGCATTATATGTTATACGTTATGTAGAGATATTGCCCAAGTATTTTGCCGATCCTGACTTACATGTGAGAATCACTTGGGAAACACTTTGGGAATCACTTGGAAAATCCCTCGGGAATCACTTGGGAAATCCTTTGGGCATCACTTGGGAGATCCCTTGGGAAATCACTCTCGCTAGGCTTTACTTATTCGTTCCTGCCAAGAGTTCTTTCCGCTCACATATGTATTAATGTTAGAGGTGGGCCTTGTTCCTTTTATCCCTTGATCCTTCCCAGGAAACAAGATATTGTTCTTGTCATTTACTTAAGAGTCACTCTCGCCATCCTCTCTCCTTCGAATTGCTTCTGCCATGCTTCCGAATTGCTCCCGCCAAAGGTCGCTTCCTGCCACTTTCTCCTTTTTTGGATTTTTATGTACAATAGATATTATATATATATGTCTTAACATATATACTTCTTCTATATATATAAACCGATATACTTAGTCACATAGGTAGCGAATATGACCATAGGCGGGTACGATCAAACCACTTTGTACACATTACGAGTAGGTTGGACCATACGTCATCATGTTTCATCATCAAAACTTTAGATTAGGATGACACCATTATTAATATCAAAAGTAATACGTATCTCTCACTTTAGATCAGGGCATATTCAATATTTTTATTTATAAAAAAATACCAATCGTAAGATATATATAGTCAATCCGTATATCGTACAGATACTAAGACTAGTATGTACATATACATCTATAAAGATGAGTATTATTTCATCGCCGTATCATATGAACACAACTATCATTCGTTTTAATTTTGGTCGTTGAACTCAAATTCATAAAAACTCAACTTCGAATCCCCCTGTAGAATCAAATATCAAAGGGTCTTTTAATTGAAAAACCCAAGAATAAAATATCAAAGAGTTTTAATTGAAAAGTGTCAGATAATGGCATACTATCTTTGAATTTTTTTTCTTCATATTTTTCTTTTTTTTGTTTGTATTCATCGATTATTTCAGCAATTCAGCTCGAAGTAGTAGTAACATCAAACCTCGGCTGATTTTTAAAAAAAAAGTTTATTATTATTCACATCACTCGACCAAAAAAATATTATATACTTATTATTATTATTATATACTATATTAATATAGTAAGCTATGAACGATAGTTCTTTTATCTTTATTTGCAAACTAAGAATATATATTTTGTATGTCATATATTAAATGAAAAAGCTTTTAGTTGGAGTGATTGAGGGCTTTTGTGGGGGTTCAAATCCCATCATCTCCAACTTTTTTTCTTTTTTTTTTTTGATTATGTGACTTTGTCGATGGTTGGCCAATTTTAAACCAAAATAATAATAAACCGTTGATGAGCCATTTTTAATGTTTTTAATTTTTTATTTAATAAAAGTTATTTTTGTAAAAAGAGGTCTTTTAAAAACCGACTTTTTTTTTCTTATTTTTACAGGTTCTTTGCTTCGTTTTTACCCATATCCAAAACAAATGCAATATTTTTTTTTTTTACCCAATTTTTTTTATAACTTTTGTTTTAGTTTTTTTCTTTCGTCTCATTTTTTAGTTCTATTGTTAACATTTTGTTACTTTGTGATATTTGAGATTAAGCATAACTATGACGATTTGACCACGAATATTTGTTTTATTGAACCTTAGACCGGAGGGAGTGGGTTTGAGTATGGATTGGCGCCGATTAGGTAGTTTGGTAACACCGCCGCCACCTAATTGGGTACGCGAAATCGGTGAAGGATTTGGGTTGTGAAGCCGAGCATGAGAGAGAGAGACGTTGGTGGTTGGGGCCCACTAACGGTCTCTTTTTTGACCGTTCCACATTTTTTCAAAAAAATTGTTTTTTTTAAACCCCTTTTTCAATATATATACACTACACCTTCACATTTTAAAATCACAAACCATTTTTCTTACAAAATCATCACAACCCATCTTTCATTTTCTCATAATATCTCAGCCTTTTTATCACAAAAATGTCTTTCGATTATTCCGAATCCGAATACATTATTCCATCTTTGTCCGACGATCTATCCACAGGTAGCTCTATGCAATTTTTGCTTAACGCGGCTCAATTTCTTGAAGACACGACAAACTCTAGCTTTCGAATCCGAATAAGTATTATGTAATGGGTTTTTTTTAAGTCATTGTTGAAATGTTATGTTTTTATTTTAATATTGTTTGTGATTTTATGTATTAAAAATATATGGAAAAAAAATTGGGTACTTTGGGTACCAAACTACTAATGCCACCAAATTGGATAATTTTGGATAGGATTAAGTAGTTTTGACATGAAGGGTTTTCACTGGGTAGAGGTGACATGATAATTTGGATACTTTTACCAAATTAATGACCACTCTCTTGTCCTTATTCCAATTTTAAAACCGAATCAATAACAAACACATATAAGATAACTGATGACCCGCATATGTACCTACTAGTTAGTATTATTAATTTATTATCCAAACAAATTACAAAGTTCAGTATACACACACTCAGTGACTTTCACCCCTTTATTTCAACCACACTCACCATCTCCGCCGGTGACATTTCCGTCGAAACCTCATCAATCATTTCCTTCGTCATCACACACACACACACACACACACTATGCAATCTTCATCACTTTCATCAAATCATCATATGATAACTTCACTACACCACAAAACAAATTTACATTTTTCATCCTCACATTTAAACCCCATTTCAAATCTCACCCCTTTCACTTTACTCCCCACAAAGCCCATCATATATCACCACAGACCCAGCAAGAAAGCCCATTATTTTTTACCTCCACTTCTCTGCGGCAATTCCTCGAACACCTTGAGTGCATTTGAAGAAAATAGTGAAAGTGGTGAAAATAAAACGAAAAATAATGATAATGGGGGTTTTAGGGGTTTAGTGGAAGTGATAGGAGAAGGGATATCGACCGCGTTTCCGATATGGGTTGCTTTGGGATGTTTGATAGGTTTAGTTAGACCAAATTCGTATAATTGGGTGCAGCCCAAATGGACTATGATGGGGATTACTTTTACTATGCTTGGAATGGGAATGACACTTACTTTTGATGATTTGAAAGGCGCTTTATCTATGCCTAAAGAGTTGGTTACCGGTTTCGTTCTTCAGTATTCGGTAAGCCCTTATGTTTGTTTGATATAACTTAGTTGCAGACTTAGATATTGAATTGTTTGATTTAAGTATGGCAGATCATGCTAGCTGTTTCTCGGAATGTAATGCTTTCCTGTTACAACAAGCTTTAGGCTTTCTTGACCAAAATGGATATATGTTATAGAGTTAAAGATGTGTTTAAAGCGTAAAATATAATGTTTCTTTTCTGATAAACTTACTATAGAGGTTGTAGTATTTTGTGTAACCATGTTTCTATTAATTGTTCAGAAAGATGATAATACATTAGCCTAAAAATCATGAGGTTGTAAAGGCAGAAGTTGTTGTGGTTATGTTGTAATCATGTGGGGTTCAACCTGCACGATCCCAATTTAGTTTCGTGATTCTTTGTTTTAGTGAGGCAGCAATAACAGCATCTCAATCACCCAAAGCTACAAGTTTTCTACATTTCAGCTAGACAGTGTGATCAACATTCAACAGTCATGTTAGCAATGAGAAGTGTAATGCATTTAATAGCTACACGACACCTAAGAAATTCAGAACTTGTCTTTGGATATTGTACTCTTCAAACTTATACATGTCTAGATCGAGTTGTGTACTTTCATCAAAAGAACATAGAATGGTTTCTTGTAATGTTGAAGTAGTTAAGTGGTGTTTTTGTGCAGGTAATGCCATTATCAGCATTTTTTATCAGTAGAATTATGAATTTGCCGTCACATTATGCCGCGGGTTTGATATTGGTTGGCTGCTGTCCTGGGGGTGACTACACTCTTTTAGCTTTCGTTACATTTAATATTTATACTCTGTCATCTACGTGTTGTACACTCATCATGATTCAAGCACCGTAATTTCCATGTTTAATTTCAGGAACCGCAAGTAACATTGTGACCTACATCGCACGGTATGTAGCTTTATATGTAAGTGGTATAGGTGGTTCCCCCTTTCACTTGCCATCACTGACTCATGTTTTGGCACTTCTCCAGCGGAAATGTTGCCCTATCAGTTTTGATGACTGCTGCAAGCACTGTGTCTGCCGTGGTTGGTACATAACCATTGCTGTTTTAGTATATGTGTACATATTATCTGTTTTACCTAAATCTGCATAAACTGTAATATCTTGATAAAATTTCTATTATCAGGTTATGACTCCATTCTTAACTGCCAAATTAGCTGGGCAATATGTTGCAGTAGATGCAATTGGACTCCTTATGTCCACGCTGCAGGTGAGACTCCTATTGAACAGATTAGTCCCTCCTTCCTCCCTATGATAATGACATGTGACCTAACATATATCAAGCAACTTTTTTTGATTATTTTCAGAGGTGGTGAAATGGGCGGGTAGGCTAACCGGTAATGGGTCAAAAGGGATTTCGATGAACCAGGTCACTTTATAGGGTCGAAATGGGCTGGCCAAGTTGGGTTTGCCCTCAAAAACCTTTTTTTGTCCATTTATTATTTTTGAATAACAAAATTAATGTGTTACAGAAACAATATGAGTAATAATACACTAGCCTAAAAATCTACTTAAAACAGATTCCTACTACATTCAATGCCTGTTACATAGTATAGGCATTTTTCTTTTTTAAAACTCAACCTTTGTTTTTGCCATGTGTCTCAATCTCTTTGTTAGGCTTATCTTAGGCATATGAATCTTTTTTTCAGACAATATTAGTAAAGTAGTTATTTCAATCTTTGGATATGATTTAGGAGGTCGTATGGTTAGAAATAGGCAGGGTGCCTTTCAACTCGTTTGACGTGTTCTAGTAATAGCTAAATATTTTGAGGTGACTCATTTGAGGCAAAACACAATCCCAATCAAAACATTCATTTATGCATGGAGCATGGGTTGAAATTGCCACCTCTAGGCCATTTGCAATATATGTAATATTCCCTTGTGTGAACACAAAAGTATACGGATCTTTTGTACCCAAATCAAAGCATTAATCGTTTTTAACGATGATAATGGGTTTGTAGGTAATTTTACATAAAAGTTGGACCCATGGGACGGAAGGAGTAAATCTTATAGCTTTGTGCTAAAACTGATTGTATTTTGCTCATATCTTGTCAAAAAAATTTAAGGTTGTGCTGCTTCCTGTGTTGGTGGGTGCATTTATGAACCAATATTTTAAAGGGGCTGTGAAATTTGTATCTCCATTGATGCCACCGATTGCTGTAGCAACAGTAGCTGTACTTTGTGGGAATGCTATTGCTCAGAGCTCATCTGCAATCCTTATGTCCGGTCAACAAGTGGTTCTTGCTGCAGTTCTCCTTCATATATCTGGATTCTTTTTCGGTTACCTTCTCTCAAGAGTTCTTGGAATTGATACATCTTCTTCAAGAACAATATCAATCGAGGTTGGCATGCAGGTAGGTAACTGTGAACCATCTATTGGTTAGTTACTAAAATACACATTACAAAATGGTCATGCTAGACACATCATTCTCAGAAGATTTCTGATAGGCAAATACAGTCTTCAATTTTTTGATGCATTTGAATTGTGTTGTTTCAGAACTCGGTGCTTGGTGTAGTTCTTGCTACAGAACACTTTGGAAATCCTTTGACTGCAGTACCATGTGCGGTTTCTAGTGTTTGTCACTCGATTCTTGGGAGTGCGTTGGCAGGAATATGGAGACGAATTCAACCTGAATCTCAGGAAGTGAAATGTGACCCATGAATGTTATATAATCTGGTTTTTCGTTAGTCACTACTCATCTTCTTGTATTATGATCGGGTTACCAATGGTTTGAAATTTTATGGCGCCATATTGTTTATGTATCCTTTACAAATCTCTTTGATTAGAACAGATTCTGTGTAGTCTGTACCAATTGTCTTTGATCAACTCAAGGGGTAACAAAGGTGTTTTTGTATTGTTGTTGGACATTTTGTTGGTATTGAATGTATCAATACTATTATTGTCAAGTGGCCTTGATTTTTTGTTCTGTTTTTGTTTTAAGTTATTAATGATATATCCTGCATGGGATAGGGATTTCCATGCCAGTTACTTTTTCACAATCCATCACATGATGTTTATTTCGTTTCATCTCATATTGACCTTATCTTCATAATTATTTGAAATTTCGTTAAAAACTGTAAAGTTTTCAACTAACCAGATACTCCTTTTTGGTACTCAAACACAATAGCTCCCTCCCTCCCTAGGTAAACATCAAGTGGGTTTACCTATAAAAACTCTGTTATAGGCTGAGTACATCTGGAAAAAACTCGCTATCCCTCGTAACCTGAATATGAAAAACTTCATTCTTAAAGATAAACCTTTAATTTAGTAATAATTCGTTTGTATCAAACACTACTGTTATATAAAAGGTGGAACACAAACTATAGCACATAACAGACATTCGTCCCTCAACAACATTGATCTTTACGTTCAAAATCAACATTGACCTTTTAATAGATTAATTTATCTTTTTATGTCTTATTATATCAAAGGGCAAATGTTTTTCTAAATTTTTTTTAATGGATATTGCGAGTTGTAGTTATTATTTAATTAGTTAAAGTTGAGAACTCTAGTTAATTATATTATATCAAAGTGTATCAAAATAACAAATGGTCAAAAAGTAAAAAATTCTTAGCATAAGGATAACAAAAGATAATAAAAAAACGACAAACCTTTTCGTCAAGTAGAATAATCTCAACTTTGACATGTCTTATTGTTTCCAGTCTGTTTACATGACACGAGAACGTATTTTCAGCACAACATTGTGTTTCATATGAGTTATATTCTTAATTATGATAATGGAAGCCATAATAAAAATAAAAATAAAAATTTAAGAGCAATATTAACCAAATAACAGTAAAAAAAATTATAAGAATAATTCTGACCCCATATTGAAAATTAAAATTTTGAGATATGTATCAATGAAGATGGCATAAAAAAAGTTCAAAACTATGACAAATGTATATCCATCCTTAAATACATTAAACATATTATATATTAAATATTAATACTAATATTGAATATTTATATTAATTTAAGTATCTTGGCTATCTATATTGCTTTATAAAAAAGGAAGGGTAAATTACATTTTTCGTCCCTGAACTTGGCTCGTTTTGCACTTTCAGGACCTAAAGTCGAGAAATTACAAAA
>JAOXNX010000026.1:20826154-20839281 GCA_028566075.1 Solidago caesia | reverse complement strand
GACCCGAATTTGGAACCGGGTAGGAACCGGCGGTTCCTAAAATACCCGAACCGGTTCCTCAGGAACCGGTTTTTTTTGGGTTCCGGTTCCGGTTTTTCGTGCTCGGTTATTTCGGTTCCGGTTTTTTTGTGCACGGCTCACGCCCCACGGGGCATATGCTTTTCTCTTTTGTCGTGGCATATGCTTTTCTCTTTTGTCGTTAATGACAATAATACCTAGTCTTGCCAATGCGAAAGATGGGGATTCTCTCTTTTGTCGTTAACGACAAGTCGACAACGATACCCAGTCTTGCCAATACGAAGGATGGGGCTTCTCTCCCTTTTTAATGTTTTATGAAGTTAAGGATCATTACTTTTTATTGTTTTTGAAAATTAAAAAAAAAAAAGTTCCAACGTTTGAATACAGAGCTATTGAAAAAAAAATTTCTTCTCATTTGTAGCGTTGAATAAAAATAATGATTATTAACTTTAGTTTGTTTTTTTTTTAAAATCTCTTTCTATAAAAAGATATTCTTCCAATTTAAATTTAGGTCAATAAAAGACAAAAGTTGAAGTCGAAACTTCAAATATATCCTAATCTAGCTATGCCACCAAAGTAGAAAAAATAGCAATTAGGACAAACTTTTTAAAAACATCATTATCTTGATTTTTATATTAAATTTACCTAGTATTCTTAAGAAATACACATTCATCACCACCAAGTCACCATAGGTACGAGCCTCATTTTTTTTCTTGTGTTTTCTTATATTTATATTGAAGAACTTGGCAGCCAAATTAAACTTTTTTTTTTTTTTCCTTTCTAATGAGAAACTTGGTTTTGCTAAAATTACTACCCAACATACTTTTTCGCACATTTATTAGTGTGGATCAAACCTTAAATAAAATCTGTAAAAATGTCTACTTTATTTTTATTTTTTCTTAAATTTGACTAGCCTTTGTGTACAAAAATGCATTAAATTCAAGACCACAATCATTTTGAGGTGACCAATTCTGATCATTACCTTGGTCACCTCCAGGATGTTACCTAGAGAGGTTTTGAACACCTCTTATAAGGAAACTAGATATTTGACCACTAAGCCATCTTCGTAATGTTTCATTATTCAATATAAAATTAGGAAGCATGACCATTAGATCATTTTCATGTGGTTCATTATTAAATATAGTTTTGATATAATATTTTTTTTATTAGCCGATGTTAAGAGTTCAATTCCGTCTCTGCGTTACCTGAATCATAGTGTTACACAATATTTTCGGTTTTATCGGACGTGAGCACTAAAAGTCTAAAACCGCTAGAAGGTTTGGGCCTTGACTTACAATAGAAAAAAAATTTAAAATGCTAGAAAAAACTCAAAAAGGAAATTAGTAAAAAATAGGTTTGGGCCTTGCCTTGCCAATAAGAAAGGAAGACTTGGCCCCCAAGTATTGGGCTCAATAATAACACAATCAACCCGGTTTGCTATCATATAAAACACCGCTCCAAAAACCCAAACTTCCCCCCTTTGAGTCTTTGACATCCAAACCCTAATTTAATTTTCTAGGGTTTTTCACCCTCAATTCCACATCTTCATTAGCTCAAATAAATAAATAAATAAAATGGGGGGAAAATGTCCACACAGAAGGGTGAAAAAAAGACGTTACGCTCACAAATCATTCCGTCTCGCTAAATTCCTTGTTAAAGATATCCTTTATTTTTTTTAATTTAATTTAGAATTTCGCTAACCCGTTAACACGCAGTAAAATATATTGTACAGAAAAATAACCGTCGTCCCCTAAAAAAGTAATAATTATCAACCGTCATGAACAATACTTTACTGCGGGTTAACCTCTATAGTTAGCAAAAATCCTTTAATTTATATATGTAGATATAAATTTGTGTATGTATATATGTATATGTATCTGTATATGTGTTTGTGTGTTTCTTTAACTTGAGAATGACACGTGATGATGCTGTTTATGATGAGCTAAAAAAACCAGAAGTGGTGTTGCCTAAAGACGAAGATTTGCCTGGCATGGGTCAATTCTATTGTTTACATTGCGAGTACGTAGTTATATTAATTTTGTTGGTATTATGTAGTTCTTTTTGTGATCATTGTTTATTTTGTTTTAAATTTAAATTTTAATGTTGTGTGTGTTTTCTGATATATAATTGCAGTCGGTATTTTGCGAATGTGACGGTGAGAGATGAGCATTTTAAGACCAAGCGTCACAAGAAGCGGTATGCTGTTGATTTTTGTTTTTGATATTTATATATTCCATTGGTTTTATAGTTGAATGGTGAATTGATTGGCATCGGCGTATAAGTTTGGATGTTCTATTTGGATTGAGGAAGTTTTATGGCTTTGGATTAGGGTCCACCGATTAAGTGTAATAGTTGACGTAGATGTGTAGGCTGGTATTAATTGGGTATATGTCGTAAGTTTAGTGGATTGTATTCATGTATAAAGGCTGCAAATTGTGAATGTCTAGGGGTTAGTGCTTTGATAATGAACCGAGTATTCTGACCCAAGAAGCGCACTAGTTTTTAAGTTTTATTATGGAACTGTAGGGAACTTAGTTGATTATTCGACATTAGGGGCATTTATTGGTGATGATTCTTTCATCACACTAGTATGTGATGCAAAATTATGATCTACTATGGAGTAGCAATGAACAATCTGGTCTACGCTTTGAACTGGTGTTAGGTTGGCAGTCTTCCCAAAACTGTCCCATAAAGCTTGCTTTTATGCCCTCACAAACTTTGTAGATGGATAGCGTGGCTTTTTGTTTTTTATTCTAGCATGACAAATGGTATACTTGACATTCCTTACAACCTTGTGGCATCTAGTTTTATCAGCAATATTTTATGTCCATTTTATAACTATGAATTGAGATTTTTATTTATTAGTTTTCTTCCCCATCTTGCTCGACTCTAAGTCTTAGTTACTTGAATTAAATTTTAGTGATCACATTGGTAATCTTATTTGCTAGTAGTTCTTTATTGGTAAAATATGACATCAAGGGGAAACAACATCAATGTTGCTTGATTCTTATCGCTGTCGAACACCTCCAATTATCTAGTCCTTGATAAGAAAAATCGCTGATCGTTAGTTTGAGAAAACTTGGAACTCGTCGATTGTGGTTAAAAAAGCTATACAAATGAGATAGGGAAGTCTACTTACAATAAACATGAGTTTTCACATGGCAAGGACACTATAACTTTGTATGTATTATGAATAAACTGGGGTTACAATATCATCGAATCAGTGTTGTAAATATCAGGAGATATCGGGATTAGGGGGTCGGGGATACGATTTCAACGGGATCGGCCCAAAAATCGGGTCAACTATGATAACGCGTAAAAATGGGTCAAAAATCGGTCAAACTCGGCAAAATCGGTCAAAATCGGTCAATTTTTTAGTTTTTTTTTTTAATAAACTTTTAATAAGATCCTAATTTGGTTTAAGTTTATGTTTATAAAACAATTAAGTTTGAACTTTGAAGTATTGTGTTAATGTTTCTAAACAATTATGTTAAAGTTTGAAGTTTTATACATAAAATTTCATAAATTATTATTTTTATATATAAATTACCCAATCCGATATCTCCCCGATTTCTCAAAAAATCCTGTCTCCCCACCTCACCGATCCGATTCCGAGTCACGAGTTCCCCAACCTTGAGCTACCCCATTTCTTTCCTTTGGCAATTAGCATACTACCCTTGACAACCCTCAATTGTCCATCCCCAAAATAGACACCGTACCCCTCGTTGTCTAGTTGCCCAAGAGAAATTAACATTCTTTTTAATTCTGGGATTAATCTGACAGTTTTCAATGTCCAAATAGTACCTAAGCTTGCTTTCAAGTCAATATCCCCCATCCCGGTAATATGAAGTAACTTATTATTTGCAAATTTTACCTTACCGAAGTTACCCAAGAGATTCTTCATTATTCTTGAACTCTATATAGCATGAAACGATGCTCCTGAGTCCATAGTCCATGCTTCAACTGCATCCTCGACACAACAAATCAAAGCATCATCTGAATCAGAGGTTGTGGTAGAATGTAACTCATTCTTGTCTGCGGGTGGTTTAGTGCATTGATTTCTGAAGTGACCATTCTCATTGCAGTTCCAACACTTGATGTCTGTTTTTTCTTTTCTAACTTTAGAATTCCCTCTCTTGCCCTTGGATTTAGACCTGCCTCTGTTATTGCTCCGTTCTAAGCAAAGGACTGGATGATTCACCTGTTACTCCTCCTTTTGATATCCTCACCTAGGATAGAATCACGTATTATATCAAACATGATTTTAGTAGTTCCAGATGAGCTACTAACGGCTGTGACAAAACCTGACCAGCTTTTCGGTAAAGAGGATAAGAGCAATAAAGCTTGTACTTCATCATCAAATTTAATATCAACAGATAATAACCGGGATATAAGATTATTAAAGATAATAACCGGGATATAAGATTATTAAAGTCATTCACGTGAGCAGTAACAGACGCACCTTCCTTCATTCAGGTGTTAACCAATTGTCTAATCAAAAATACATTGTTAGACGCGGAAGGTTTCTCGTACATGTTTGACAAAGCTTTCATCCCCTTTAGCAGTGGTTTCTTTCACAATATTGAAGATGACACTCTTAGCTAGAGTACATTTGAAAACTGCAAGGGCTTTTCTATCCATGTCTTCTCATTCGCCATCCTTCGACTTCTCGGGTTTGTCTGAAAGCAAGTCCTCGACTTACATCTTCCACCAAGCAAAATCCTGTCCTTCAAACTTCTCAATCCTGATCTTAGTGTCTTCAAACATCATCTTTAGTTACACTACCCAAAAATAGATCAAAAGAACCTTTGATATTATAACTTGAAACAATCAGAGAACGAATCAGACCTGTGCAGAAAAACGCAGCAGAACTCAGTGGTTTTCGGCAGTGAGCAGACGGCGGCGAAACGGTGGAACCCTAACTCGGTTCAGTAGTGGCGTGACTCTGTTGCCCCGGAGCTGCTGCAAAACAGCTGCAACAGTGATGATTCGTTGGTGTTTCAAGGGCAGCAGAACCCTAGCAGCAGCTAGAGTAGCAGTTTTGACTGAACTGTTTGGCTGTGGCGGCGGCTGAACAGTGGTGACAGCGGCTGGACTGTTTGAGGTGGTGACTGGAGTGGTGGATAAGTTATCAAAAAACCGTGGAACCCGACTCTGATACCACTTCTTAGGTATTGGTTCTGATTACTAACACACACACAGAATTCTGATTTTGCAATATAGTAAAAAACACAATAATTTAATGTGGTTTCTCACACAATATGTGTGAACTAGTCCACGGGGGGCAACTGGGTTTTTCTTATTGATTGATAATAATGACATGTACAAGAGATGTATATTTATAGGCTACACAATTAGGGTTTAAACCCTTTGCTAAACTTGTTTACCAAGTCAAATAAAACTGGGTCTAATTTAATTCAGGCTGGCTGCCTTAATTCTCTTTAGTGGGCCGATGACAACATATACAGCCAACATAAGTTTACATGTATCTCAATAATCTATTTTCTCACGCCAACTCCTTACCTGGGTTTCCAAAATGAATGATTTAACCCTAAATAATCAAAGTCAGAACCATAATCAGTTGTCACTGAACACTTAAAAGTAATCAACATGACATCACTTCTCAACCATCACTGGAAAGCCGCATCCAAATCCTCCTTTCATTGACTTCTTCGGATTCCCTTTCCTGTCTTTTCATTTTCACATTAATTAATAAATCTAAAATTAAAAAAAAAAAGAAGGTAAATCGGAAGGAACCTCTTGATACCCGGTACCGCATTGGTACCAACATGCACAGGCGACACAACACATGTTCCAGTGAAACACCTCCACCCAATACCCTACACTTGAGCAAATACCTAAATATTTCTCAATCATGCTTGCAAGCAGGATAGAACCTGCGCCACTTAAGGACATCACATGGTGGGGCCCAGGCTTTGTAGGTGATGGCTGGCCACTTGAGCTAACGCAAGTGGTTTAATTAATAAATCTAACAATGCTAATTTCAAGGTTTCGTGCCATTAGGACATTTTGCGTATTTTCTGTATTAAATGGTAAATTTGCCATGCAGGCATCTTGTCGTAGGAATTTCTCAATGAATGTTGATCTAATGAATGCATTTGGGCACTCAGTGAACAAAGAAATGGAGGTTTTTATTACAAATTGTTCATTTATTATTATTATTATTATTAACATTTTTACAAAACGAAGTTAAGTATATTATGTTTCTATTTACAGGTTGTTGCTACACTTACATATGCTGACAATGGGGCACCCGTTGAAAAACTAGATGATTCAGAAGCTCCATTATTGACAAGTAATGATGGAATCGAGTTCGCTTCTTGGGATAGACCAAGTAAACTAATCAATGGACATGCTTCATTTAGGCTTAAGATATCCCAGGTAGTTATACTATTATTCTAGTGATTCTTTTTTTGTATAATCTAAGAGACATTTGGCTATCCGGAGTGAGGCGAACTCACCTCCGGCGCCGCCCAAAGAAGCCCTGGAACACCCTCAAACATGGCCCCCAGGGGCGTTTTGAAGCAAAAAAACATAAAAACCCCAGCATCAAATGGGCGCCCTCCTTTTTCGTTTGTTTCTACTGCAAGTTGCAGCCTTTTTGGAGGGGGTTTTGTTTTTACTTGTAAACATTGCCATTTTTCTATAAAACAAGTTTTTTATTTTTCTTTTGAATGCCCCTATACAAACCGCCTCACTCCCCCATTTTAAAGGAGCTTCCTCCCATGTGACGTGGCGCCACATGGCGGAAGACGCCCCCATGGGAGGAGGCCTCACTCCGGTTAGTCTTATATGATTCTTGGTTTGTGTTAGATCACTTTTTACTTGCTTTTTTTGTAGTATGCTAGCCACCATTCATAAAAAAAAATGCAAGAAAACAAAAAGGAACATCACAGTTTCCAAAAATGATTGAATGCTCTTTTGACAAATATTGATTTTAAAAGTAATTATTTTGAATTAAAAATCAGAATTGTATCATCTTATGAAATTATTAAAATCATTATTAGTTTACCCAAATACTTAACACGAATCATCACGACTTCAAATTGCAATAGTAAGTTTAAGCTCACATCCAAACAACCCTTTTCTGTCCATCAAATGCTCATTCTTGCATGATGTTCTTCCTTTTCTTTTGTTTTTGTATTTTCGCAAGAAAGACTGTTAGCTTTGCAAGGAAAACCAAATACAATGGTCAAACAGTCACTAACTTGAACTACTAGTAATGTTACCCTTATTCTTTTTTCTGTGTTTTCAGCTTTCATCGAAGTGTGACAACAGGCTGTTTCGTATTAAATTTTGTGTTACAAAAATGGGGAAAAGACATCGTTTTCTTGAAGCATATTCGCCTTTGATGCGATGTATTTCACCTAGCCTCAATACACGTCCATCTACTTTGATTTGGAAACGGTCAACCTCTGCCATGCATGTTGTTAGTGGAACATCTTGGCTCAACGGTGGTTCACTAGAACCTGTGAATAATGTAGTTCATGAGGCAAAACCGGCTCCATCATCAAAACGGATCAAGTTGGGTCAAGGAAATCCCTTTATGAGCACAAAATCCGATAATTTGTTGAAACAATGTGATCCTGGAATCCATGAGGTAAATCTCTTACTCTATTATTTTCTAGCTCATTCAGTGTTTGATTCTACTCAACTACAAGTGGGTATTTGGATTATTACAACTCGAAGTCACGGTAATATATTTGTAACGTTTGAATAATTCAATACTGCGTTACAATGTTGTTGGGTCAAATAATCAGTTTTGGGTAATTGGCTTCATACTAGCTGCTGCAACAAAGCATACTTTCTGAAGGTAAAACAAATTTACCGGTTTACCCTTTTCCCTTAACGTAATTTGGGATACATAATCACATTTCAGATAACGTCTCCTTCCACAAAACTGTTCCTTGTGACTGTTTTTCTATTCTTTCTGTAAATAAATAGAATTTGCCAAAATTCTAACATCGGATTTTCTAATTATAACTTCAAGCTGCAGAAGCACATGCTAACACCATTTTTTAAAATCCGTTCTGTTACAACTGATTATTTGATTTGGATTGTTCAACATCACATAATCGATTCACAGATCCAAACACCCACTTAAAATGTTTGAACATGATAAAACGATGTTGTGGATTTTAAAACCTAGTAGTTCGATTTCGTTATAAAAGCTGTGCATTTTGACTCATTGTTTTGCATCAGGATGCTACATTGAACTGTAAGACTTTTACTCCAGAACTCAGACCAGAAACACTTGAACGTAGGACTTTGACTCCAGATGTCAGGCAAGAAATGCACGAACGTACGTGCAACACATCATCTGATTCCGATAGTAGTGAAGCAACAAACTCGTGTAACGGAAGTCCAATTTCAGATGTAGCTATCTTCAAATACTGTCTTGGAAGCGTGACCGAAAGGTCTCAACTTCTAAAGGAACTTTCAAGTTTAGTTTCTGAAAAAGACATTATGGTCTTTGCAGTTCAGGTTTCCCAGTTTACGGGCTGTCTTCATCATCGGTAATTTGAAAACAGTTTCTATTATGGATTAATCCATATTAAGAATCTTTATTTATAATTGATTTGGGGTTTCAGGAACCAAATAAGAATTTCGAAGAGAATGATAGAGGATGGAATGAAGGTTTGGAACTTGTTATCACAAAACAATTGCCATGTTTCGTGGGATAATATGATTCTTGTGATCCGTGACCAGTTCATGAAAATTTCTTGCTGCCGTAACAGATTCTTGGCAATACAGGTCAGTGTGTGTATGTATGATAAGATCCTTGTCGGTAGAGGTGGAACAAGGGGTGAATGGGCGGGTGTGATTTTGGACTAAAACGGAACTTTTATAGCGGGTCAAAACTAAAAAGGGCCGGGTTGGCCTGACCTGTGAAAACTTGTTTTGTCTGTTTTCTAAATTTTCTAAATTATTTTTTTGGTAATCATGGGTGTCCTACTCGTTTTGCAAACAGACTAATCCCATGAGCTGACTCGCTTCACGAGCCCAGAGTCAGAGCAGGTGAGCCTCTGTGGCCACTGCCCACTAGGGTATCTTTTTTTAAGGAGCCAGGGATTGAACTTGTGACCTCCAGGGAGTTTCACCCTTTTGGAGACACATGCCCAACCAATGGACCACCACCCTAGAGGTTTTTGTAAATTATTTTTTTGGTAATCATGGGTGTCCTACTCACTTTTCAAGCAGACTAATCCCCGTGAAAACTTGTTTTGTCTGTTTTCTAAATTTTGTAAATTATTATTTTTTTATATTTTGTAAATTAATGATCTGCTAGATATGAATCAGGTGATCAGAAAATTTTGAATAAAACAAGAAGGTTTTATGCATTTGAAAATTTGAATACATATTGGATAACTTCTGATCCATTTGACCTGTTCCCTTGTTATTTTTATATTTTAACATAACCTGTTGGACCTTTTTGAGATAGAACATGGTCCAAATTAACCTAGTTCTAGGTAAACGGGACAAAATTTTCACCTGTATTGACGAGTCATAATCTGAAGTTTTACTCAAATTTTGCAGGATTTTGAGGTTTTAAGGAGAATCAGTGGTTGCCAGGAGCATGTAAGTAAAGAAAACTTTGAAAAGTTGTGGTGTTGGCTGTACCCTGTGGCTTTCGGTTTGTCACAAAACGGACTTAATGAAATGTGGGATTCAAGATGGATTGAAGGATTCATTACAAAAGAAGAAGCGGAATTTTCGCTTCATGGCCCGGGAAACTGCCTTGTGGACCCTGGTACATTCGTCCTCAGGTTTCCTACCTCAAGGAGCTGGCCCCACCCTGATGCCGGTAATCTTGTTGTCACTTATGTTGGTAGCGATTTTGTCATACACCACAGGCTGCTCTCTCTTGACTTCTTTCATAGGTGCGTAAAATATTCATAACATAAATAACTGATGACATAGTACATACACATACACAAACACGCACATGGGGTGTTTGGATGTGCATTATAGATCTTAGTACCTGATTATTGTGGCGCAGTCAGCTTTTGGTGTTTAAGTATAATAGTTCTAATTATGTTTGGCTGATATACATATGCTATGACAAAACTTGTTATAGTAGAAATATTAACATTGCTTATTTACCCCTCTTTTTTACATAATTTTTGTTGTTAATAATATCATTAACAATAAATATGAATGTCTTGTTCGTCATTTAATCTGTTTATACACTAAATTATTAGAATTTTCCAAGCACACCAGGTCACAAACTGCTTAGTAGATGCACATCCAAACATTCAAACACTATCTCCTTTGCATCTGATTATTCAATATCATATAATTACATCATTTCGAACACCCTCTTATATGTACCGGTTTGTAGTATTTCTTTGTTTTCTGCCGTTCAAAAAAAAAAAAAAACACTTTGTTTTCTACATCATACAATCGGTTTCTGCATTTGTAGTTGTCTTGCGAATGAAATGCCTGGGAAATCGCTGAAAGAGATGCTACTTGAGGAGCGTGAGCTGTCTCGACTAGGAAGGCAAGATGATGTTTTTTTGGTCATCTTTTTTTCATCAACTCGGGTTTTGTATGCAAACTAATGTTAATTCTTGAAACTGCAGGATTACAACAAGAACTTTACGGCGTGTTTGAAATGTACGTAGTTATATAGTTTGGTGCACGGGTTTCCCAAATGCGACATTTACATGATAGGTTTTAATTAGTTTCTAATGCTGGTATCTTTCTTAACTCTAATTACACCCTTTTTACCTGTATATATTGAGATCAATGCAAACATCTTGTTGAGCTGCCTTGTCTTTATAATTCTGGGTCATGTGATAAATAATCTCACAATCATATATATATATATATATATATACTAGACGTATGTCCGCGCGATGCAGCGGCAATGATGGTAGCGGCGGCGGCGGCGATGGTGGTGGTGTGGTTATTAATGTAAAAGGGGTAGTGTAGTTATTTTAGAAATTAAAGGGTAGATGTTGTATAGTAATTTCATTAAGGGTATATTGGGTATTCAATAGAATCATGGATAGTGTTAGTTATATTTGTAAGGGCATTTTAGATATTTCAAAGGTAGAAAGTTTAAAAAGGAGGGAGGGGTAGTTTGTTTTATAAGGGAGTAAAGATATATGTGTGTGTGTGTGTGTGTGTGTGTATAGGTATTGGCTCAAGTAAAACAACTATTAAATATAAACCAAATAAAACAATTGTTATTTTCTAAATACAAACACTATTAAAGTAAAAACAAGTGAGAACATATCATAGTCATTAAAAAAATTAGGTCAATGAACCAATAGGTTAGTTGTTCATTGGTGGGCATGTGTATCCAAAAAAGATGAAACTCTTTAGAGTCACAGGTTCAATTCTTAGCTCCTTAAAAAAGTATACCCCAGTGGCCATGGAGTCCCTCTTCTTTTTCATTTACTTGAATCCCTCTTTCCCCCGTGGATTCCCGGACTTTAACATTATGTTTTGAGTTTTTTTTAAGGGAAGAAAGGAAAAGAATCCAAAGGATTCTAAAACAAGTTGTCTTTAAGGAAATGAATTGATAGGAATGGAGTGATTATCTAGTTGTTTTTGTTTTAAAAATCTTTCTTTTATATTTGGGATGATTTGAAAGGATTCCTCTTATCCATTATTTTCTTTTCTTTTAAACGAGAACTTAAGAATGGAGCATAAAGGAAAAATACATTATTTTGTTTCTATTTCTATTTCTATTTCATCTCTTTCTTCATTTTTTGTTTTCTTTGAACTCTTGGTTTGTTTTGATAAATTAGAAAAGAAATATGGAACTACTTTTGATTATTTTTGCGGCTTTTGCTTTAGCTCATTTGCGGGTGGCTTTTTAATTTCCACTTTTAGTAGATATACAATGTCATCTAACATAAAAATACATTTATTTTATTGTGCATCCATTATTCATTAGATGCACGTGTATCTAACATTCCAACTTATATGTGCATCTACCCTTCTTTTTTTTTTTGAAAGTTGCATCTACCCATTTAAATCACACATTTGCATCCATTTTTGTTTTCGTCTTTGTGGTTTTTTTTAGAAGTTTCATTGTACATCCATAATCCATTTAATAGATACATGAAGATACGTCCAATCAACTTAATGTGCATCTACCAATTTGAATGCACTTTTGCATTGTCTTTTTATGTGTTAAAAATTCTGAAAACCTGGTCTCAAATTAAAGAGGATGAAAATTCAAATATAGTGGTCAAGAAGTTTTATATACTGAAAATAGAAAGAATTTGGGGTTGAAAATATTGTTGCAAAAATATTCGACGGTTAAAAAAATCAGTAATAAGAAACATAAAAGTCTAAAAAAAATAGATGAAATAAAATACAATTTTGCCCCTTGTTTGTATGGTACCATGGTTTTTATTTTAAAAGGGTTCTCGTATGAACCTTTGTCTATATATAATGCTAATAATGCATTGGAACATATTAGAAGAGCAACTTTAGTATAATGATTTCTTTCGGTAGCCACCTACTCATTATCTTCATTGTCAGACTTTTTTTATCTAACTATTATACTCTGCATCACTGCCGTTGCCTTCTGCTTCTTTTTCTTTTCCTTCCTCATCATCCTCACCCGACATGTTATTGATCACATCAGTTATTATGGCCTACAGGTTCAGCCTTTCTGTGCAATAGATCCTGACCAAAATGGGTACTTGTATATAGTTTATAAATTATAAATAACAAATATATAAAAAAGGTTAAACGCGCCAAGTTGTTTATTGATGTCGAACTTGGGAGAACGGGGCGGCAATTTTGAAACAGATGGGGTACTTTTTGTTGAGAGATGGTTTTTAGGGTTGAAGATATGTCAAACTTAAGAGAGAATTTTTAGGAGATATATTAATAGAAGAGTGAAAAATGCAAAAATAACCTTTAATCATTAAAATTAATTTAATGGTAAAAGACACGTGGCGTCATTCTATTTGGTCTTATTTGTTTTATGTTATTGATTATTTTATAAGAACCAAAACATATATATATATATATAGGGGTGGGTTAATTTAAGGACACATAAATAAAAAAGGACAAGGGGACAAATCTCAGTCACACATTTTCCCTCATTCTCTCCTCTTTTT
>JAOXNX010000026.1:20770035-20789325 GCA_028566075.1 Solidago caesia | reverse complement strand
AAAGGGGAAATGTGTGGCTGAGATTTGTTCTCCCATTTTCACACAAATCTTCATGTGCACCTGATCACATCTCTAATTTCGGAACCTCAAATAATATATTGTCACTTTCAAAAGTAGAAATCTTTGAATTTTAGTTTGATAACCCAAGCCTCCGTCCAATTTCATGATAAATTTTTTATGACTTTCAAAAGTCCAATTTATTCTATAGGATTATAACAATGGTGTTTATGTTTATGTTCACGATTATAATGTAACAAAAGGATAATATTTAAGCTATACAAAAGGATAATATTTAAGCTATACTATGAAATTTGATGAATTTCAAAAGCATAAAAAGTGACGCTGCATTTTGTCAAACATATGATGGGTGTCGGGGAAACAGACATGAATTCCTTAAAACATACATGAACTTGTAATTCATACATCCACATTATTAGCAACGTGATGGTGAAAACGACACATCATAAGATAAATGGGGAATTACGCATGGATAAGGAAAATTGTTGAGATTAAGGAAATTATCACTATAATAAAAAAGCAACTTTACATGTATTCACGTTGTTGTACTTCAATTTAAATGACTAATTGATTGAAGGATCTTGTATGTTTATTTTTGTTTGTTTAAAAAGAAAAGTAAAAAAAAAAAAATTATGACATCACATTCATTAATTTTAAATGGAAATGCGCTTAAGAAAGATTACAGGGGTGTCATGTATACAATTTCTAAAAAAATCATAAGCAATGACTTCTACTTTACTATAAGAAAACATTTTTCCCTCTCCCCTCTCGTTGTCGTGACAATGCCTTCAATCCCCCCACCCCCACCCCACCAACTACGCTATGGAGGGGAGGTGTTGCAATGGCCACCATGCCATTTTATTTTATATTTTTGCTTTCATGTCTCCACAAGAAGAGTACTCTCTCACCCCTTAATGAATTATGTACTAATCATGACAATGTAACAAAAGATTAGGTGGCATTTTGGTGGCGGGATAAAATACCATAAGGTTCTGGTTTGAATCTCACAAGGAAGTTGATGTTGGAATATGATCGGGTGGTATCACTGATGACACAGTTACTCCAGTGGTCCATCAGTAATCCAAATTATCTGTTAAAAAAAACACAAAAGAACACCCTAAGGAATGTTCAAAAGTGGGTACCAAATGGAAGAAGTATAACTATCTCCTGAACAATCCCTTTTCTCTAACATTTGAACTACGGCAAAATGTCTTCAACCAGACATTACATTACAATACAATACATATTATAATGCAGTTAAATTTTAGCTACCTACTTATTAATGTTGCAACCGATTTAAATGCCCAAAATATAACTTCGCTTTTTGAAGACTGAAATCTTCACTCTAAAAATGACTAACCAAAATAATGTCAAATTATTTCATAATGAAACAATAAATAAAGAAAAGGATATTCGCTTAGTCAAACACTCAAACATATGACAAAGGATACGTGTTGTAAAAAATATTCGAGAAGTTTGTTACATGCAGGCACACTATGTTTACCAAATTAAGCATAGCATGTGCCTGCATCTTATAAAAACATAGCATGTGCCTGCATCTAACAAAGCGACATATAGATATACAAAATGTTTGAATTTTGAATAATTTAAGCATAATCCAATATTTAAAATTGAAAAACAAATCAACCCGAATTAATATCAATATTTTGTTTATAAATTCTTTAGTCTTTCTTCGTACTCGATCTTTTAACTTCAAAGAATTATACTTACATAGTATACCCTTATGTATCGTGATAAAATTAAGTCAGATAATTTTTTACTACTCGATCATTACAAAATTTGCACCCTTTTTATATATCTATAATGCATATATAGATTATGGAACCATATTTAAAAAATGATTTCAAAATATAAACCCAAAGCTTGATAATATACCTCTCTCATACACCATTACTATCACGTAGAACGTCTATCGGCACCATATATAGATTGCTCAAGATTGTTATAAAGTTATAAAAAAAAAAATCGTCATAAACTATTCATCCTGCTACTTTCCACAAATACAATATTACAATGTAAGTTTAGATTTACAAATCCATTTTCTACTACCAGCAATCTTTAAAGGAATTGTATTTTGGGATCCTTAATTACTACTTTTTAGAGCTAGCTCGATATATTAATTGGACAATCTCGGTCTCGACTAATGATTAATTACTCGATCATAATGCAATTTCACACTTCTAATTCCACTTCCACTTCCACTTCCACTTCCACCACCTTTCACAAATATACACTTAATTATCATAATTAACCAGGTAAAATGTGTTTTCGTTGATTTTGGTATCCACATAGTTGCCACTTATCAAAATCGATGTCACGTCGTCACTCTGTAAGTAACAAGTACCTTTGTTAATTTTATCATGCGCGATTCATGAACCCTACTTGATATCTCATATATAGCCGATGATATATTTTGATGGACCTGCTGGCTAGCTATATATTCGGTGACATGTGAGTGAGATGCACTGTTTAATATATATATATAGTCTAAAACAACAAGATAAAAAAGAATTGAAGTAAATGCGCATGACAAAAGAAAATGTATGTTGTATGGACCAACCCATACCTTTAATTAGCTAGCTGGAGGGTCATATATGTTCTTTTATTCTTAATTAGTAAGATAATTAATTAGATTCAAATTATTGGGTATATATACGTACAGTACATGTAATAAAGAAGCTAATTTGCTAGCATACTTAATTATACAATGTACTTCTTAAAACAAAAGAAAAAGTGGTTGCCATGCATGTTATAGTTTGGCATGAATATTAATGCTATGAAAGTAACTATATATATATATGAGACAGTCAATTTTGTATAGCAAACCAAAATGTATGTACTTATATAAGCTTTATATTTATATATAATATAAAGATCTTAATTATTATATGAGTTTCGATCGAATCGTAGGTACCATGGATATAACAGAAGTTTCAATTATTCATAATGTTGGCATTGTTTTGTTGGCGATATGGTTACTCTCTTTTTTCAATTCTTGCCACCCATTAGTCTACTTATTCGGTTTCATCTATCTTTATATGGTAATTAAGTTTAGAGATCTTTAAGATATTATACGTATAACTTTGTGTATGTTAGCGTTAATCGTGAGATTCTCAGTTAATTATATTTTAATTTACTTTTTGTGTACCAAAAGGTTCATGAGAATGTTTCGCCAAGATTCATAAGAAAGGTGCGATTTGAAGAAATAAGGCAAGCCAACAAAAAAATGGTGAATCTCTTAAACTCGAATAAATCCCAATCATGTATTAATTACTAGTTAGTTTATTCTTTGTTTTCAAGTTAAATGATAAAATCTTTAGCCATAAAATTGAAATTTGTCAACTCTATATGCATGTAGGTATTTTCTGATACTGAATCGGTACGGTGGTTGAACCATTTGATTAAGAGGATTTGGCCTGTATGTATCGAAAAAATTGTCTCACAGAAAATCCTACTCCCTGTCATGCCTTGGATCATACAGAAGTACAAACCATGGACAGTGGTATGAACTAGATTCTAAGTTTATTAATTGTGCTTAATTAAGTTAATCTTTGTGTAACATCTTTTCACAAGCTTGGGATTCAATAAGTTGCTAGTATCTTTCAATCTTAGTATGTAAAATTGTATGCAGAGAGAAGGTATGGTCCAAACATTGTTTTTGGGAAGATCTCCACCTATTCTTACTGAAATAAGGATTTGTCGTCAATCTACTGGTGACGATCATTTGGTAAAATAACTTGTCTCGAGCATGGCATTGTAGTTTGTTAAACGTGGTTCTCATTTATTGATTTTTAATTCGATATTTTTATCTTAAGCTAAGGTTTTGGAAGCGGGATTAAATTTCCGAACATCTGATGACATGAATGCAATATTAGCAGTGAAACTAACAAAAAGATTGTGCTTTGGAACGTCGGCTAAACTGCATCTGACAGGATTGCATGTTGAAGGAAAGGTCTGTTACTCTGTTGTTTTCACTAATCTCTTTTCTTATCATCACCATTCATGACGTTAATTATGCAATTATGTTAGTTTTGTATAAATGGGCCTTAAGTGTGGCGGTATTCAAGATAACTCATCAACTGAATGACTTGAATCTGATTCCATCATCAACTGTGTGATTATTTTCCTATCAATTTTTATTATAATTTAACCTGTGATATTTGTTTTAGGTGTTGCTAGGGATAAGGTTCCTCCCAAAATGGCCGTTTCTTGGTCATTTGAGGGTGCGTTTTGTTGAGCCACATTACTTTCAACTGAACCTAAAATCAATTTTTGCTCATGGTCTTGATGTTAGCGAAATTCCCAGGATTGCTGGATGGCTGGTCAGTACTTGGTTAACTTCATTACTTGTGATTATACATAGACATATATGCTGATCAACTCACAACTCTAAATGTAAGCTTAATATATTTTTCTACTTAATTAGAATAAGCTTTTGAAAGTTGCTTTCAAGGAGACATTGGTTGAGGTAACATTCTTTCATTTCTCTTAGAGTTGGAAATATGAACGGGTTGGTCAACCTAGTGTCCTAGTAACGGCTCAAAATAGGTTATTTATTGGTTGTAAGCTCGTCAGGTTCCAAACACTTTTTTGTATAAACTTTTAAGATGTCAAATATGATTCCAAAGATTTCGAGTTGTAAATGAGCCAATCTACTCATTAGTTACTTGAGCTCGACTCATGATAAGCTTGATTTGAGTTGAGACAAAAGGAGCTTGAGCTCCAGCTGCATATACTAAACTTGATTAGGATCACATGCCTAAACAAGCTTAGATGATTCTCTTATTTATATGAGTACACATTTGAATACTATATAATAATAATACATAGTTACATGAAATTCCATAAGAAGAAGGGGGAAAAAAAATACATAGTTGCATACTAGAAAACATTTTGTACATATTTATAATATCTAAACAAAATAAGCAAAAAACAAATTTATAATAAACGAGAGTTGAGCTTGAGCTTTACACATAATATTCTAAACAATCCAAGCTCGAGCTTAGGCGAGCTCAAACTTGGCTCCATTCGTTTACAGCCCTACAAAGATTATAATATTTCAACAATAGTATAGTATATTAAATAAAATGATTTAAATGATTTTATACATTAAATACAGATTGAATGCAATTTTTGACCCATTTCTTTTTAAGATGCCTTTTTTCCTGTATTTTAGTCTTTTGACGGTCAAAGTTATAACATGACCTGAATCCCCTATAATAAATAAATGGTTGGAAGTCGACCATTAACTCATATTCGTTGTTATTCCAGCCTAATGTGTTGGTGGTGGATGTCGAGAAACTTGTTTCATCACAGCCAGGTATACATAGTTTTTTTACTTGAAGATTAGTGTCATAATAATGTGGTTAAATTTAAGCCTAATTTTTTGTGCTATATTTTAGAAACTTGGTTTTCTGTGGATGCAAAGGATGAGCCAGTTGGTTATGCAGTAGTGGAAGTAGTGGAAGGATCTGATATGAGACCTTCAGACATGAAAGGTAGGCTTACTTCAAAACGTCCGTTTGCCTAACCATTATGGTGACCATGTGGGCTAACCAAATCGCATTTCAGGGTTGGTGGATCCTTACATAAAAGGCGAGCTTGGGGCATATAGATTCAGGACCAAGACACTAACGAAGACATTGTCTCCAAATTGGTATGAAGAGTTCAAGATTCCTGTTGTTTCATGGAATTCACCTAATCTTCTTCAAATCAGAGTCCATGATAAAGATCACTTGATTGACGATACCATTAGGTTCGTTTCTACCCTATTCTTGATCATTACTTTGAAATCAGAATGTACATTGTGTTTATGTGATTGGATAATGCGAACTTTATGCAGTTATTGCTATGTAAAGATTAATGAATTTAGAGATGGGAAGAGACATGACATTTGGTTGTCTCTTGAAAATGTTAACATGGGAAGATTGCATATTGCTATAAAAGTTGTTGAAGGTGAAGATGTACTTGAAGAGGCATGTGATGATAATGCATCACAGGGTGAACTTATGAAAGAAGGTGATTCGGTTAAATTTCCTAGAAAATTAAAAAAGTTGGCAGCAGAATGTTGTGAACGGATTGATGTCAAAGGTCTAAGAGAGAACGTCATATGGGTTCAGCGCCCGGGGCCTAATTTGGCAGCTGTATGGGAGCCAAGAAAGGAGGAGAACATATTCCAGAAAGATAATGAGTCAGTGAGCAGTAGCACAAGGGGGTCTGAACAATTTACAAATGACTTGAGCAACACTAATGAAAGTCTAAAGAGTAACAAGATAAAATCAAGAAGCTCGGTGAAGAAAGGATTCATTAGGTTTGGTTCGTTATTTCATAAATATATGTGAATGGCAAAACATAGGGATGTAAATAGGATGAGCTACCTCAGCTTGTTAAAAGCTTGACTCGAGCGAAACGTGGTTGCTTTTCCGTGTATGCAAAGGAGCAGGTGCCAGTTCTACATTGTTATCTCAAATATCAAAAGCCAAAATGTATTTTAGTACCCGAAATTTGGTCAACTAGTTTTCTAATACCTTGAATTATTGAAGGAACAAAATAGTAACCATTAATTTGGCAAAACAATAGAGTTACAAACATATAATATAAGTAATCATCGATAGATATTTGCATACAAGCATCAATATAATGATCATTCTTACTCTATCTCCAAACACCCCTTTCATTTGTTCTGCATTTGTCCTTATTGCCTCGCCTTCTTTACTTGCAAGGTTAATTGACTCGGCCACCAGATCACTTGTAACCGACCCGTCTTTCTCGTTTCTAAGAATCTCAACTCCAAATTCTTTCTACTTAGTAACCTCACACTCAAACCTTGATCGTTGACCGGGAAAAAAGATCAATTCCAGTCCAAATGTGAGTCCTTCCATAGCTGAGTTCCAACCACAGTGCGTCAAGAATTCACCTATTGATGAGTGACCAGGTATTCTAACTTGTGGGACCCAACAAACGTAAACAATCCCACAACCTTTGACCCTTTCAAGAAACCCGTCAGGAAATGGAGTCCAGTCGGTGATTGACTTTCTTATTTTCCAAAAGAAGGGCGAGCCCAGACGTTCTAACTTCTAACCCACAAGAAAGGCAAACTGGTTCAGATGCATAGCATGACCAGGCATACCGTCAAATATTGGGTTCCACTTTGTGCCTGGTAAAGCAGAAGTACATATTACCACACATTAAAGCTTGATCAAGTAATATCCTGATACGTTTTAACTTTAGGCGAACTCTTCCTGATCTTTCTCAGCCACCATACTCCACCTCCAGGAGGCTGGGATCGACATCAGTTGGGGCAACATAAGAGAAAGCTCCGAGCCTCCGAGCGATTCCATATCAATTTAGGTTGATTTACAGAATTAATTTCCCCTTACTGGGTGCTTGTTCAATCAATTTTATGCCAACCTTAAGAACCTTATGAAATGAATGAGCTAAAACTCAGCCACTAGCAGCAACAAGCAACAATCAGTTGAAAAACAGCCATTTTCTACAGCCACTTAACTTTTACTCTTAGAATTTTGTTTTATCACATCAACTTACTTTGACCTTTTCCGAGTGAAGATTGAATTGTGGCTCGATAACATTACAATGAAATTACATGCCCTCCTCATCCTCCTCGGGGCCATCAATATTTACATGTTTTGTTGAAACAAGAGAGCAAGAAAACCTTTAGACATGCTGAGTGGTGTTCTAATAATAGAAGCCCAAAATATGAAGGGGCATATGGGTCGGGTCAAAAGACACGGAAATCTTTCAACCTTTAAGTCTTTTACTGATGAATGGATTGATTTGGGTTGTGTTTTATCAAATGGGTCAAATAAAAAAGTTCAGCTAAGAAGACAACTGGTCGAATAGGTTGAGTGGGTTAATTGGGTTGAAAAGTGCTCATACTCTGCTTTTAAAACATGCTACCAACTAAATCGCAATTCTTCAAAAATTTTGGATTATTATTGTGATAATATTGTTTTCTATAATAAAAATTGCATAAATTATTTATCTTTTTTTAATGGATAAGTTTAAAGAGTCTGTGTGTGTCAACCCAACCTCACCCAGCCTGTTTTAACCAAAACCCAATTTGTTCAGCTACCCAACCAGTCTGATTGCCATTATTGTCACCTCTAGCTGTGTCGATAAATATTTATTCACCACAAACTTTTAAGGTGGCATTTCACGTACCAATATCATCAATTGTTTGATGTTCTACCTAATTTGAATTTGATGGAAACTGATCTGATATTGAGGCATCCTTATGATTTGCAGATGGACTTCCACCCAGACCAGATGAAGTCGCCTTTGAGACATCTTCTTGGGCTGGTTGACTATTTATTACTTTGTTCCTGGGTCTCCTGAAGCAGCTTCCTCTGAGCATACAGACAAGAAGAAGAAGGCTTTGTAGGTGTACATGTTTTACCAAACTCAGCGCTCCATGATAAAAAAATGTTAACAGATCAATCCGACATGCCCCGGACAGTTTCAACATGTACAATGATCTGTATCAGCATGAACACATTTAGACCCATTACCCACCCTGCTCGCCCATCTTTCTACATCTAACATAACTAAAATGGAAAAACAAGTCCCGTTTTATTAATCCTCTATAGCTTCAAGATTTGATAAAAAAATAACGAGTTTTAGCATATAAGTAGTGCATCAATCTTTACTATGACCAGGAAAAACACAGAAGAGTATGTGTTACCTAAGTTCAGATATTCGAAATTCATGATCCAATCAAAATAGAATGTTCATCCATGCTCAAAACTGATTGGAAGAATGTTCTCCATCTCTTGCAAAAAACAAAATGCCCATTTTCAATCATGTCATTCAAGTACTCAAATGCTTCACTTACCTGTCCACAATCACATAATACGCTTATAATCCTCTCATATAATGCTCCATTGACCACCATTTTGCTCTTCAAGATCTCTTCAAACACCATAAGTGCTTTTGAAACATTATTATGGTTACAATATCCATTCAACATAATTGTATAAGTCATTATATTAGGTCGCCCATAGTTACCTTGACTTGAGCGCCATTTTTCAAAAAATATCTCTGCTTTGGCGACACTCTTTTCTTTCCAATAACCATTTAGTATCGAATTATAAACGTCTGAACCATTGAAAAAACCATTAACCATGGCAATCTCCTCAAACAACCTCAGAGCATCGTCCGTTTTTCCCTTTTCACATAACTGCATAATCACATATCTACCTATCTCATCAACACGAACCAACCCCTTTTTCCTTTGATTCCTAAAAAACTTCATAGCATCTTCATCCCTACCAACCCGAAAAAGTGCTTTTATAAACGACCCATATACACAGATTTCAGGCAAAGTTCTACCACTAATCATCTTCTTCAACAAAACCTCTGCCTCATCAAGTTTCCCAACACTACACAACGCACGAAAATAAGATTCATATACCATCATTTCCGGAACAACACCTTCACACTTCAATTGAAATATTGCTCTTCGACCCTCCTTCAACACCAATCTTTTCTCTCCAAACCCTCTCACAGGTACTCGTTTCACTAACTTCCTAAACAACTTATTAGCTTCACGATACTTACCCGACTTACAAAGGCCATGAAGAAAAGTCCCATAAACACAAATATCAATCACGAAACCATTTTCAACAAGTTTCCTCAACACCAAATCAGCTTCAAAAATATCCCCATTTCGACAAAAACATCTAAACATTGAAAAATATGTCCAACTATCAACATCCATACATTTATCATACATTTTCGTCACAACGCTTTTCGCTAAAAGTCCTTCATTCACATTACACAAAGCACCACACAAAGCAACATAACATTGTCTCTTAAAAACACCACCATTACACATTAAAATTCTCTCGTAAACATCCTTAATTTCAACAAGCCCACCAAATTTACACACAAACATCATATATTCTGGAAAAAAATCAAAACTTTTTGATGACCCACAAATTTCCGACCAAACATTTTCAACATCATTAATAGTACCATCCTTAACTATGAAATCAAAGACTAAACTGTATAAAAAATGGTCATTTATAATGTTTCTTGATTTCTTCAAATGTGAAAGTACTATTTTGGCCCTGCCAGGTTTGTTGATTTGAGAGAGATAATCAATTAATATGAGAGATGTAGCAGAATTTAACAGATGGGGTTTGTTTATTAATGAATCCAGTGTGGCTAAAGATGGATTCTTTTGGGGGGTTTTGGAGAGAAGCTTCATTTGGTTGAGTATGAATTGTAAGTAGGTGATATGTGGTGGTGGGCATGGTGATGGAGACGGCGGAGGGGGGGTGGCCGGAGTAAAGAATGAGGAGATGGATCGCCAGAGATGGAAAGAAGAGGGTGTGTAGGGTAGCTTCATGATCAAAAAATTTGTGTTTAGACAAATAAATCGATCCATCATCACCATCCTTCCTATTGATAACCAACATGACGTCTTATAAATATTGCTAAAGGTTGTTGAAGGCGGAGATGTATTTGAACAGACATGTGATGATAATGCATCACGGAGTGAACTAATGAAAAGAGGGTGATTAGGTTAAATTTCCTAGAAAATCTAAAAAGTTCGCAGTGGAATGTTGTGAACCGATTGATGTCAAAGGTCTAAGAGAGAATGTCATATGGGTTCAGAATCCGCCGTCGGGGCCTGATTCGGCACCGGTATGGGAGCCGAGAAAGGAGGAGAAAAAAGATAACGAGGCAGTGAGCAATAGCACAAAGGGGTCTGAACAATTTACGAATGACTTGACCAACACTACTAAAAGTCAAGAAAGCCGATGAAGAGAGTCATTAGGTTTGTTGTTTATTTCATAAATATATGTAAACTAAATTAAACTCATGCGAGGTACGGTTCAGAAAAAAAATTGTTGTAATAAAAATGAGTTATATTTTGAAACCTGCGTATTTGCAAACAACTTCTTATGTTACCAAATTAAAAACTCAAGGTATTTTTAAAAAATTTTATAAAGACTGTTTTTATTAAACTATTAAAACTCAAGCTACTGTTTAAAATTTTTTTAAAAACTGTTCTTCATTAAACTATCACACTAAAAAATTATGAGAACCCCATACCCCGTATATCGGATGGGGCATATAAATAGTTGAATTGTTTTTTTGAATATCAATGGTGGTAACAACAGGTAATCTTATATTAACTTTAAAAAACACGAATAGTGTTATCCTATCCTATCAGATAAGTTTTTTTTTATATAACACAAATCAACATTAAAGTAATATTTAAAAAAGAATGGAAAACCAACGTTTTTATACGAAAAATTTTAAATGCAAATGTAAAGTACTAAACGTAGTTTTGTATTTTTTGTATTTTTTTTTTTTGAACGGCTGTAATATTCTTTTTTTTTTTAATGTTTTATAATGTATTGCAAGATGATGTACGTGATATGAAACAATATATATTTAAATAAATGCATCGATTTTATATTGCACGTGTATTCATAAGGGTTTGACTTTGCATTTGTATAATACATGAATATTATCGGTGTCTTCTAAGTTCTAATTAGTATTATTATTTACTGAATATCTATCGTAGTTTGTGAAAAGTAAACAAATATTAAGTTAGATCAAGTGGTTTGTGCATAATATTAAAAGTCAGAGGTCATGGGTTTTAGTCTTGTCTTCAGCTTTTTAATTTGCTATTTAAAACTGATAAAAACAAATGCTCGCATATGAACGCTACGTAGAAAATGATGACATGGCGAATGAAATGACACATGAACACTGAAAGATAGAGATTTAATTGTTAAAATATTTATAAAAAAAATTACCAAAATTATCATAAAATAACACATAAACTAAAATATGAGTTGTCAAACATAAAAAATAGCCACATAAGATCTAAAATATCCTCATTTAGTTATATATAAATAAATAGATAGATGGCAAAACTTAAGATGTAAAAAAGATGAGCTACCTCAGCTTGTTAAAACTTAGAATTCGGAACGAAACTTGATTGCTTTTTTGTGTATGCAAAAGAGCAGGTGACAGTTTTACAATGTCACCTCAAATTTCAATAGCCAAAACTTACCCAACATAATTTATTTTTTTACTCTTACATCAGCGTCATACTTTTTTTCTCATTTCATATTTAAAAAAATATATATACTGCCTTATAATGTATTTGAAGGGTGTCTTAATTTTTGAAAAAGTTTAAATATTTCCTTATTTATCATATCATTTAATATTATTTAATATTTATATTTAATATTTATATTTAATATTTATATTATTTATATATTAATTAATTCTATATTATATTTAAATTAATTTACATAATCAATTTTAAATATTCTAGCAACAATAACAAACACATTTTTTATATACCCGTGTGTTATGCAATCTGGAACCAACGGTCGGCGAAATCGGTTGCCAGCCACCATCACCTTTTGATGCATGTACTGAATGAAATTTACGAATTTCATATACATTATAATTTAAAGTTTTTGAAAAATCATCCACCACTGCGCATCGCGCTGGTACATTTCTAGTATATATAATGTGTCTGTAGTGAATACTCAACTTTCAAATATTGTTGTAATGTAATGTATTTGAAATACTTTTAATAATGTGTTATTTATATATGGTGTCACATAGCATTTAGTTGTCACATCAACAAAACTATTATCTGATAACTCAAAGTTGAAAACATAGAATAGAAACTTAATTAACGTCCAAAATTAGTGTTTAATACTTTAATAAGTTGCAGGAAGGCAGAATTTCAAATTCACAAAATACCTAATATCAACTTAATTAACTATAGTTTCATAAATAACATACATTACTTCATAGAAATAAGGAATAATCGCAAGATCTATATAAAATACAAGTAGACTAAGAGCATTTGTTAATGCTGGGTTCATAGGAGTTGTATGGATCATTAAAGATGTCTCTTGTGTCGTCATTGTATATAAATATATATAACCTTCGATTACAACATGACATTTGATCCATAAATCATTTTATGCCCTCTAGATTGTTCTATGAGTTATTTGGTGGGTCACAACGACCATTTTTTATATTAATTAAGTCGTGAAGTAGAAAATTAATGTTGGACCTATTTATTTAAACTTGATATATATATATATATATATATATATATATATATAAGATAAGGTTTATGTGATCAGAACCATTCACGTATAAACATATGTAATATTAAATATAACTAAATTTGTTTATATGTGAACGGATTTATTCATATATACCATTCACCTATGAACATATCAAGTTATAATTTAAAGGTTATCATGATTTTTCTAATTCAAATGGTTCTTATATTAACCTTTAAAAGTGATAATATAAAGTTATTTAAAAGAGAGAGATGATGATATAGTCATATAGCACATCATTAAACTCTAGAGAGTTGCATGCAATTAATGATAATATAAGTAGTAGAAAGAATACAACATGGAAATGAAGAAGTTGCAAGTAACAAATGCAAAACCATAAAGTAATTAACTTAACTTTAAAAAAGACTAAAGTTCAAGAAACACAAGAATGAAATGAATACAACACAAGAATGAAATGAATACTAATTAAACACAACAAATAAGATAAAAGTAGTATTTTTTTGGGGTTTTCGAAAGTCCTGGGTTCCATCTCAGACATTCGTGTAGTTTAAGAGTAGGAGTAGGAGTAGGAGTAAGATATATAGTTTGCCGGTCTAAAAAAGCATAATCATTTAAGAAACGCAATTCCTACGAGTAGAAAGACAATAAAGATGGATCTACTAATGTTTAGCATTGCAGAAGTTTGATCAATTTCGAACTAGTATGCATATTTTCTTAACATTCCCCAGTCTATGTGATTGTAACTTATGACGATTAATGGGTAACATTACCGACGATATAAAATGTGTTTATGAAATTGAATTCCTCCATCTCCTTGGTGGCTTTCTTGTCTGTGCTGCATTACTCTGACTCCCATTTTCGTTATTCTCCATCGTGTTCGTCTTGGTCATCTTACTCAACTTTTTCCATCCACTCGACCAAGCTGATTGTTGTTTCGGTTTAGTGATCGCTTTATCAAACTGTCGTTGCAAATTCTCCATATCGTGTTGCAGTTCCAAGTACTTCGTCTTCACAGTTTCTAACTCAAATTTAAGTGTGTTGATGTCCTTTTTAGCTGCAGCCCATCCTTCTTGAAACGATTGTGGTGTTCCTTCTAGTAATGTTTTCCTGTTTTGAACCATTGGTTGGTAGTGCGAATCACCTGTGTCTTTAACTGAGCTGCTTGCAATCGCATTGCTGATTTTAACCTGCTCCGAGAACAGAACCTGCACCACGACTCTGAGTGGTAGCCTCTCGTTCTGTGCAGCGTGCATGCATGCGTCCATCGAGAGCTTTTGGCAGTCCATGACTCTGCATAGTCTTTTTCGTTCATGTTCCGAAAGAGTTGGGTGAGCCTGTGACACAAACCTTATCAGTTACATATAATACTATTATATAAACAAAATCCACACACCATTTGAAGAATAACTAAGACCAATAGAAAAACAAAACAAGTGTGTGTATTACTTAGACATAAATGGTACATTGCATTTTCTTGTAGTCTGCCTTTACTATCTGAATCCGAAGTATAAGGGGTTGTTTCGTTCACATAATCTATGAGAATTTGGTGGAATGGAATTTGAATTTTCTTTCTTGTCATGTTAGGTTCACATAGGAAATTCTAAATTTCTTTTCACCAAATTCTTTTAAAATCTTTGAACCAAATGGCCCGTAAGTGTTTATGACTCTTTTAACCATATAGCAAGGTATAAAAGTTGGGAGTACCTTCAGATATGAATCAATCGCCCTATACAATCCATCATCGCAGCTCCTTGCTGATTCGGGCAATGCCTCGGCAAGGACTTGAAACTTGGTCAAAGAAAGATTTTTATCTCTCGAGACCTCAGTGAGGTAGCTATCAACAAGTCTTGCCACTCTCATTTTTGCATTTGAGTTATTACTTCTTTGAATCCCTTCATACATATGCTTATCAGACGTTGATTGACGACCAGGGCTCGACATTTCCGTTTGTTCTTGTATCAAAAAATGCTCTAAAAGTCTTTGAACGAGATCAACATCATACATAGTATCGGTTTTATTGTAACAAGGGATCAAAAGATCAGCCAAAGTAGCCTGTTCAAATTGCATCCCGACCCGTTTCTCCAGTTCTGTAACGAGCGCTGGAGCCACCTTTAATAAGTTTGCCATTCGCAACAACCTGAGAAGGAAGTTACACGAAACACTATCTTTTTGTGGCGGAATTATGCTAATAAGGCTCTCTATGATCATTCTCTGATCTCTCGTTTGAGTGATCGAAGAATGATCATCTTTATTTCCAGATACAATCATGTGTAAGCCTCCTTTCCAGTTAGTGGAAATCCCCATCCCACTGCCACTAGTACCTCCTTCTTCACTCGAACTAGTCCCCTCTTTGATCAACCCCGGGAGCGATTTAGTTGCATAGTGTGTGATTGCAGCTCCAACCAATTCATACCGCATTCCTTTTACTTTAATCGCGGTGATCACACGAACAAAGTGATCAATTCGGAGAATAGAAACATCTTCATACCACCAATCAGGAGGAACCGGGCTCCTACTCGGGCTAGACTCCTTCATCTCATTCCAACTTGGGCTAGAAGCCTTTACGGGCTTTCCAGTGTACTGCCACCGAATACCTTTCGGGTTAGCACATGCCTTCCATGCAATCGACTCGCTACACCTTCTAACAATTTGTAAATTCTCAGCCCAAGGTGACAACTGTTCACAACTTTTAAGTACAAGAATAGAATCTCTCCATGATGATAAAACTACATAACTAAGAAAAGCTTCAGTTTTGAAGATGAGATTCCCTTCTTCTAAATCTTCAGTCATTTCGAGATACTCGGCTGCACAACGAAGCCCGGAGATGTTGGTTGCAGTGAGATCAACAGCTATTCCATAGCAGAATTTCGCAGCTAGCTCGAAAGCTTCTGCACCACCTGGTATTTCATCCATTGCTATCTTGCATAAATCTATTTCTCTTGAATCATATATGATTCTGTTCATTTTTCCACTTCTTGATATCAGGGGATACTTTGAAAATATGTTCAAAAACGAAAAACATATATAATTAAGATGATGAATATAGTAATGAATTGTTCAATACTTGTTTTATAAAAGTGAAGTCATATATGAAAAAAATAAAAAATAAAAAATAAAAAAAATTACCTTATGCAAATGGAAATTAACATCACCAATTTGAACCAAAAAATCACTTGGAACATCAGTTGCAACAAACCTATTTTAACACAAAAAAAATATATATATTGTTACTAACATCATTATTCTTTTAAATTTTAATTATTAAAAAGGGTGCTGAATTTCTTATTATAATTGTTTATATGTTTTTAAGCTCTTTGATTCTCCAAACAACTTAATTTAAGTTGTTTATTAGTTTATATTTAAGCTGTTTGGAATAAATCGTTCCAAACAGCTTGTTTAAAACTGTTTATATAGTTAGATAAACAGTTAGATAAGCAGTTTGGACAAGTAAGTCTAAACACTCTCAAAGATACTTTATCCTAACATACCAAGATTTGCCACGTTGTTCAAAGCGATCGGTCTGGACTCCGTGTTGCTTTGAAGAAAGGACACCATTATCGTAGTCTCTACCGGTAAACGACTCAGACTCCGAATCCCACATGATGGAGATCGAAAAACGTACCCTATAGAAATCTTTATATTTTGTTGAACAAGAAGAAGAAGAAGAAAATGAATATGGTGATGGAATAGCAAGTGAATGAATGATTAAAAAGAAGGAATTCACATGGGTTTTGATTGGATTTATGTAACAAGAATGTGGGCTTGGTATGCAGTTTCAAGGAGGAGTGTGTAGTAGTAGTGTACAGGCTGTGTGATAATGGGCATAAACATGTTAGTGTTTTTTGGAATGAAAAAACAAAGGATTTTATGTCAGATTCGGAAGGCTTTATGTTTCAAGAATATGCAATAAGTACATTTTGCCACTAAAAGTCTAAAACTGAGCAACTTATAATAATGGATTGTGATCTTCTTAAGGATTGCCACACGTGCCCTTCTGTAAATGGTCGACATTATCCCATTCAACATATATTAAAAAAATTCTGTTAGTTTTAGTAGTTACTATTTTCCAATTTGGTAATTAAACGCCAATGTCTGGATCGATATGAACCCGAGACCTCCATAAATGGGATTTATCATTGCAAAAAGCTTACCATTGTCATATTAAATGATATCTTATAGAATCATATTAACATTTACTTCTTACATCTTCTATATATCGTGGAAATGAATTTGCACTTAACTAGGACAGACTAAAAATTTTCAAGATGAATGATGTCAATGTTATAAACATGGATATTGTTGAAGAAAACCATGGATAAGTTTGTGAGACTTTGATGGAAGATGTGAGAACTCATTATGACCAATGAAGACAAGTTATTGGAGTTAAGGGTACAAAAGGTTTGATAAACATACTGAGTCAGAATTTTGGTTCAGGGTATGCCGATAAATTTATCATGTACAAACAAGTAACAAAATATTATTTTGAGTACGCCAAAATTTACCTATACGAGAAAATAAGACTAAAATACATTAGTGTTAATTTTTTTTTTTTGGGTAGGCACACATGGCTATATATAGAATATTTTTTGAACGTGCTATATATAGAATATGTTTGGTGAATGAATGTGTTATGTGTTACTAGTATTAGTGATCATTTAGTTTAATATCCTAAAACTTACACTAATTTGATGATTTGGTTGACTATCTTTGTCAATGGAATATAAGTTAGAAGACATAACTCATAAGTATATAATTGTATAACTTTGTATTGTCAATTTGGAATAAAATGAATTAATGTGTTTTGACAGAATTAAATGGAAGAGAAACCCCACCTCCATGGTAGATCCATTGCACAATTACTTTCCAGGACTGTTTTCTGGGCCCCAACTTAATTATCAAGTTTGTCCATTTATGGAATGAAACTTATTAGTTGTAAATCAATTTCTTTTTAATCTTAATAATGTATAAAGTTTAATACATTTATCTTCTTCTTTTTGTTTTTCTTTTCTTAAATTTCAATTATTGGTGCATGATATAAATAAAAACTATCATAAGCTATAGTTTTGTGATGATACATAGGCTATAATGCATCTAGGTGTAAAAAAAATCCGACAATCATAATCTAGCCTTATTGCGAAGACACTGTGCTAGTTATCATATTATAAAATATATGAGCATTTTTCTTATATTTTTAAATTTTAACAATAATTTTACTATATTACCAATATATCCTACCATTTTTACGTTTATATTATTTCTATATTAATTTAACTTAATTATTTCAATTTTTAAATATTTCACCATCAGTATGTACTAAATGAATTTTCGAAAGAAAATTTTTTTGATTTATGCTAGAATTTAAATTTGTTTGAGAAGTCATCCATCATCGTAAATCATGCAGATACGATTCTAATAATTATTAATACACTATTTTCTATCATGCGGAGAGTTTTTTCTTATATATATCACCTTAAATACAAGTATTTTTTTATTATTACGTACAAAGATAACCTAAGAGCAAATCTATTCTTCTCTAAAACTACCCGATGAAAGAGAGAGTTTACTCATAATATCCAATTGAAACTGCATCAACAAACAAGCATGCGCTCCTCAAATCTGCGAGTTATTACCAAGAACAAAATGGACATATATACCGAAGACCGGGGAGGGATATATAGATCGAAAGCAATTAGATGATGGGACCAACACCTCCAAGGGCTCCACAAATATCAAATAGAATCAAAGAAGACAACGATATCAAGACAACAAATATTGATTGCTAACGAGTGGTTGAAATTTTGAAAATGTATTTGTACTGTTTTAAGTGCCATTCTCTCGAGTTTAGACATCAACAACAACGTACAGGTGAACGTATCTCAATCAGTCAAATAGAGTGGAACAATTCAATGAAATATACGTACTCTTAGTTCATATATTGTCTAGCATCTGGTGCAGGACTTAGCTTTTAGTTTTCAAGAATTCGTTCTTATCAAATAAAAAGTTTGGTTCGGATGTTAGGGCGCGTTTAGTTTGAGAAAATGTTTTCTAGTTTTCTATTTCTAATTTTCTAGAAAATGGATGGAGTTTTCATTTTCTAGAAAACAAATGAAAATTTTGAAAACGCGTTCATATTAGAAAATGCTATTTTCATTTTCCA
>JAOXNX010000026.1:20743994-20760687 GCA_028566075.1 Solidago caesia | reverse complement strand
TTGGGAATGTAAATACGTTTTATTGATTCCGTTAGGAATCAATTGGTGAATATAAAAGTCGCTTCCGCATTTTGTTGTTGGAACTTTGTTTAAAGTTTAAAAATTTTTGAAATCCGCATTTTTATAAATATGGGTGTTACATTTGATAAAGCAAAATACGGTTAACCAACCCCCCCGGTTCTCTCTTTCTTAAATCCTTACACAAGATCGGAGTTTTAAAGAGCTTCAATCGAAGAGGAGTTGCATAAAAATTTGAAAATCATAACGTGCTAAATAAAAGTGTATTCAATAAATGATGCGCTTCACTATCAGAAATTAAGTAAATGATCCATATAAGAGAAAAAAAAAAACAAGGCTAGCTAACACAAGAAGGCTTCACTATCAGAAAATCCAGAGCTTGTTATGTGGCTCATCTTTGTGATCAACTAATTTATAAAACAATCTGGCTGATCAAACGATAGGAGTTTCCATGTAGGATCCCATGAAGAATGAAAAACGAAATGCATATTTGGTCCCTGTGATATCACACCATTTGTAAGAATGGTCCAAACTTATACAAAGTGGCGATTTTGGTACAATAAACATGACTTTGTGAAAATTTTGGTACCATCCGTTAAGTTGGTGCCATTAATTAGATCATGTACCCCTCACGTAAGGGGCAATATCGTTCTTTCACATAACACATGGACCATTCTTGCAAGATTTACGACTTTTGTTTATTTTTCACTTTTTTATTATCCCAATACTCTCAACCATTTATCTTTACAACACCGCTATCAGCCATTTAACCCTCCTAGAGGGGAACCCGCGCAAAGCGGGGAGGTGGCGGCGGTGGTGTAGTGGGGGCGGCGGCGACGATGACGGGAGGTGACAGCAACTGGCGGTGGCGGCATCGACGGTGGCGGCGGCGGCGGCGACTGGAGGTGGCGACGGTGGTGGTGGCAATGACTGGCGGTGGCGCCGGCGAGTAGTGTAGGTTATTGTTGTAAATGTGATTGATGTAAATGTGGGTGGTGTAGTTATTTTAGGAGTTGAGGGGTAGATTTTATAAATTATTTCATTAAGGGTATTTTAGGTATATGAGTTAATTATAAAAAGAAAGCTTTTGAAATTGACGGGTAATTTGGGTATTTTAAAGACAAAAAGTTGAAAGGGGGAGGGATAGTTTGTTTTATAAGAGAGTAAAGAAGTAAAGATGAAGAAGTTGGATTATTAATTTTTTTTAGAAAGTTATTATACACATCCACACTCATCCACACAAAATTCACACATTGTTCACCATGGGACCCACAACCTAAAAGTTGGATTATTATTGAAAGGGAAATGATAATGGTACCATAACTTTTTATTAATTTACCATAAAATACAAGTTTTTCAGCATACAGTACAAGTCAGTATTGCTTATGTTTGGTAGATGTATCACTTTTGGTGGTACAGATATCACTTCCCTTATTGAAATGACATGCTTTTAGTTAATATATTTGACATAGTAATTATTTTTTTAAACTTAGGACAAGTTTCTCGGGTCAACCCAACCCGTTGTAACTATTACAAAAATTATTCGTGTTAACTCGACCCAACGCACCAAAAGAGATGATTTAGATTGAAACTTAGCATACTTGGTTCATATCAATTGCTTGTAGAGCTTCACCACGAGTAAAAATTATGGCATGATTTTGATTTTCGGGTTTCCCTTCTCCAATATTCGGCGGACCAGGGAGCTTCACACGATATATCTCCTGTAAACACATAAAGAAACATCAAAATTTCTCCTAGAGAAAGCATTGGTATAATATCCTTGCACTTTTTGTAGTAATGTGCACACCTGGTCAAACCCATTGACTGCTTTGACTAGTACAGAGTAATACGTTGTTACTGGCTTATCATCCCTCTCTTCAACGTAAGCCACACGTAATGAAGGGTACCTTATCATAAGATCAATGATTTCTTGTGCCTGAGGGTCACCAGACATTTTCTGTGACCCAAACATTTGACAGGAGACGACATGAGTAAATTTCAAGTCTGCTAATGCATCAAGTTGAGCAGATAATGTATCATTCCCCCTCTCGATTGCATCATAACCTTGAAGAATATCTGATAATGGAGATGAAGATGAAAGAAATCAGATTATTGTACACAATTGATATGCTTAATCTAGAATATGACTAACCATCATCTTCTGCCATGTCAAGAAAAGCTTGCAGCTTTAGTGCTTTCTGGTAATACATCATCCCACGAACTGTCAACAAAATAAAGATATTCAAGGTACTGTTCATTTGTGATTTTCAAAAGAACCAACTGTTTTTGTAGATGTGACAATTTCAACTAGAACGGTCAAATTTGTTTAAACAAGAGGCAAAAGGGGAACGGGTCAAATGTGTCAAAAGGGTCACCTGGCTTGGAGGTCTCACAAAGTCTGTTTTTAGTGCAGACAACTTCCTAAATCATATTAGTCATACATGTTAGATCACTAAAGTGATAACACTGTTTTTGTAATCAAAACTAAGGCACTAACTATTTTCGTAAAGTTTAAAAATATTGAAAAAAGGTGTTCAAGGGTCAACCCAACCACCCAGACCAAACTTGTTTTGGCCCATTACCCAATCCCACTAGACCCACCCATCTTGCCATCTCTAGTTTTTTGCAACTAACTTGTCCTGCTCAGAGTCTGCCCACGAAAAGACGCCCAATCACGAAGCTTCTCTTTGCCATGATCATCTAGGTCTTCCAGATTTTCTAACCCCGTTCGTTCCAGGAAGTTGTCCAACTCGTCTGAGAAAAGAGATGGTAGAAATCGTAAAAAGATATGTATTACCATTGGATTTGAGATATACAAAAGATCTTTTAACTGTGCATACCTGGAAATATTTTCTGCATATAAAAGCCGATGGAAACATAGTCTTCACTTTCATTGAGCTCCTTCGTAGAAAATTTAACTTCTTCCATTAAATGTGGAGTCAAAACGCTGTAATCACAAGTTATATAATCGATCAGAAAGCAACTATTTTTTTAAAGAAAATCATGAGTCTATAAACAATGCAAACCTGAAAGATAGCATGTTGCGCACTTTTGGAGCTCGAGGTATATCCATGAATAACGAAGTTGCAAAAAATGATATACGCCTCCGTGCATCAAGATTTGAAGGTATGTCAGTTGCTGTATCTTTGATAGTAAGCAGCAATAGAAAACGCTTGAGCTATGAAACCGAGATTCGTGTTAGTTTTTTTTAGCAAACATTTACTATTTAGAGTTTTCAACAGAATTGAAGAGAAAACCTTTTCGTTAAGAGAACCAGTATCTGGCAATGGAAAATGGACAGAATGTCTTGATGCGAATAGTTGTGGGTCGGGTTCAACATCATTAAAATATGACTTTAGACATCCGTCTTGTTGGTAAGCGTTCACCGCCTCCATCGTTCTGTATGAAATTTGAATAAACTTCCCAAAAAGATTCTAAAATCTGGTTGCCTAATTGCATAAAAAGGTAACTAACTTTTGTCTCATTATTGTTTTGGGCATGATATTCTACTTGCACACACAAAAATGATAAAACTTTCCATAAATCTGGTAAAAAACCCCACTAAACTTCAATTTGTATATAGGCTAATTTGACTGCTTACTCGATCAAAATGATGACATGTTTTACTCGGTCAAAATGATGACATGTTGGTAACTTTGATGATGTCGACTAAACTGCTGACCTGGAAGATTACCCTAAATGAGAAGTTTTTGAAAGTTTGAACTTTTTTGTGATTGCAAATAAAGTGTGTTACTTCAAATAGAAATCAGAGCCAGAGTTTCGTCGTCTTTTTATGCAGTTTGCTCAAGACTAATAAACCTAGAGAGATTAGCACAAGATATAAACCTGGATCCGTTTCTCATCATATCATTTGTTACGATTTCAAGAACATCTTGCAGCACTTTCACAACTTTAGTATAATGGTTCTCATTGCCCTCAACCTAAATAGCAAGAACAATTTCAGGCTTACAATATGAAAAACTAGGCATATGAGTTTTAGGTTTCAATATTTACCAGAAGTTCAACCAATTCAGTGCATTTAGTATGCAGAGCTAGAATCTCACTTAGATCAAAATCTTTAACGAAAGTTGCTTTCCTTATACTTTCTTCGATTTCATCTACTATCCCAGATATGACTCTGAAATAAGAATGCAACTTTAAAATGCTGTTTATGAATATTGTTGGAAGATAATTAAGACTAGTGACTCCATTGATGATACCTTCTCTCCAAATCCCCGACAACTAGTATATCAAGAATGTATTTCAATGAATCGTAACACTCTTTTACAGTAATATACATGTAAATATCTCTTCTGATTCTTTTAGAAAGATTGGCATCTTCACCCACAAAGTCTTTTGCAATAGTTAAGGCCATGGGCAACTGTAAATAGAAAGATTAGTAGATAAGTTATACGGGTCTTTGATTCATTTAGTGTAATGTTATATCAAATACACAGTGAAAACCAAGAAGTACCTGATTTGCTAGGAGGAAAATAGGCCAACGAACTAGGCCAGAAAGTAACTCGGACGATAAAGGCATCTTCATCAATTCAACCTCTCTGTTCATAATCAAAGAAGTTGTTTATTCACCCTCTAATTCTTGTTGAAAAAGAAGAAAGTAAATGCAGATAACTAACCTATTACTTATGAGATCCTCCTCCCGAAAGCTTTTAATGATTTCATTCCATACAACAATAAACTTAACAAGACCGTTCCTCATTTGTCTCTCGGACACCTACAAAGAGCCACTGTGACTTAGACCTTACTTTGAATCACAAGAATAATGACCTAAAGAGAAAGATTTGTTTACCTTTTGAAACATTTCTCTCAAGAAAGACTTCCTTTTTAGATGTTTATCGGTTTTTGAAGGATGTGGAATTAGAGAGTTCATGAACGCCAAAGGTAAATCTTGAAATCTACTTCTCATCATACCTAATGTCCGAATCTAGAGAAAGAAAAGGGTGTTAGATAGTATCAAATGAAGTATTATGAGCTTGATATTTTACCTCTCCAAGATGATGCAAGATTCCGTAAAGTCCTCCAAAGATGGCACAAAAGACAGAATACCAAATCTGGGTGTCCATGAAGTATACCTAACATGACATATATCAACTTAATACGTAGTATCTATGCATATGCCGAGTGAAGTGCGCGAGGGTGTTCTTGAAATAGCTCACCATTATGACTGGAGCCCAGATGGCAGCAATTGCACCAGCATTATTCTTGACTGGTTTAGATTATGATTTGTAAGATACACGAGTCATACCATATATCGATTACTTATTATAGAACATACATAGGTTTATGTACCTCTTGGGAAAAGCTCATGCCGGTCGTACTTTGTAATCCCAATGGCCATTATTTGTCTTGTTGGTACTATGAGTGGCTTTATCTGATGGTAGAATAAGTGCATTTATAAGTCGACTGATAGACATAAATTTGGATCAAAAAGCCAAAAGGTCGACTAACCTCAAAGGTGTAGCTAAACGTCAATTTGCTTAATAACAACAAAACCCAGAATAAGCTGTACCTGAAAACACCAGCATAAAATAAACTTCAGGAGACATTCTCAGGAGTACAAATCAGTAAAGCTCGAGAAATGAGTTTCGAGTGTACTTCAGAAGGGAGTATTGAGACTCTTGCATTCCTCGTCCCACATATAATCTAGGCTACATCGTAAATACAAGCAAAAAAGTCAGAATGTATTTCAAGATGATAAGTTTACAGGTTATTTAACACATCTTCTGATAAATAATACCTGAGTCCACCAAGATAATAAAGAAGATAGCCTGGAATTTGAGGTTTCAATGTATCGTCCAATTGCAGGTACAGAAAAGAGGATCATATTGACCGCATTGGACATTAAGTAGAACGCGACTACAAGCATATATGATGAATAACACCACTCTCCAAACCAGCTTCCATAATTTGTTGAATAACAAGTGTACTTTCTTCTGGTTTTGGAATAAAATATAGGTAACATGATAGTCCAAATCATTGCAACCACCACCTTTAATGCATGCTTGCGGTATCTAGTATTGTCCATTGTCGATCTGGCCTTCCAAGTGAATGCAATATCAAGAACGGCTGCAAGATTCAGTAACAGTATGGAGGTGAATTGAATATGGTCATGGTATCACATACTGAGTATGAAAAAGGTACAATGTCATCTTTATGAGAGAGTACCGAAGTTAAAGTAGCATAAGACCTTGAACTAGTTTAAGAACTGCTGATGTGATGAAGATGCTCATAATATCCTCTAGTATGGGTGTATCAAACATTTGTAATGGGGATTCGAGATCATGACATGCCATTATTATCATTGCCTGGAAACAAAACATAGTTTCAGAGAAAAAGTGATACGGCCAAAGATCAGAAAGTCAGAGATGGTAACATATTTTGAACGAACCTGGAGTGAGAGAATGAGAAACATCCACATTCTATCAAAGCTTCTGAAAACATGCCAGAATGATCGGAACTCTACGTAATTTGTTTTCCCTAACCATTTTCTCTCTTTTACTTTCTCCTCATTGGACTGGTCATCTTCTTTGAGCTAACAGAAACACAAGAATGGATAGTATTACGATGTGCATGAAAGTAGGTCTAACAATCAAATATATTTACGTTCGAAATTGGCCTGGTCAGGTCCGGATGACCCGCAAACACTTTTTACCTTTTCTAAAAATACAATAGTAAATCTGTGAACTATGATTGTTAAGATGATATTATTACAATAATAATCTAACTTTGGGTGTATTTCAACACGTTTCCCATATTGCTAACTTTTCGAATTGAGCAGTTTATTTTTAAATACAACCCAAATCGACCGATACATCAGTAACCGGGTCAAAACTGCCACTTTCAATGCTAATATTAACATTTACCTCTACTTCTTCGTCATTCTTTTCTTTCTTCTTTTCTGTCTTAGGTTTACTCGATCCTTTAGTTTTTTTGCTTTTAGGATCATCTTCAGGAACGTAAAAGAAGTCATGTTCCTGATTCATAGGCCATCCTAGTTGGAAACAATCAGGAGACCTAAAGATACAAAACAAGTGATTATTACCTTAACTATGTTAACATTACCATTATAACTTTAGATATATAGACAAGAAGTACCAGAAGAACTCATTTAAATCGTCATAGTTTCTCCATGTAGAATGATCGGTCATGCCATTTTGGTTTTTCTTAGCTTCCTTCAGTAATTTCATACCAAAATATTAGAAATCAGACTGTCAAAATAGAAACTGAAGCCAGAATAATGGATGTTTGTAGCTTGAAATACCTCACGAATAACATTATAAATTGGGGTGACCACATTATTAAGAAAAGATTCAGGACCTCCACCATATGCAGGCGCGAAACTTTCACCAGCTGCTAGAATGGTTGCACCCATCAACATACTATGCAAATCATGAGCCATCTACGAAACAAGGAAAAAATTAAGTGTGACGATCATGATGGCATGAAAAGCGACCATTCTGAGGAATGGATTACAGTAGAGGTGGAGTAATAGGTCAACACATTCTGGGTTGAAATGCTCCATTTTAAGCACGAGTCAAGTCGGTTTTTTGTCTATTTTTACAAAAACATTATAAGTAATTATTACTTAAATTATAATTATGAAAATATTAGTGCAATAACTATGCAAGTACTTAAGAGATACATTAAGATGTTGGACTACTTTCAAACGTTTTTGCCCATTTGACCCATTCCCCATTTAACTAAGTAAAAACAGCCTAAAATGACCCATTCGTAAGTAAATGAGTCGAATAAGCTTTCTAATTGACAGTAACAAATGTGCAACCTACATGGTGAAAAATATAAGCAAGACATTCTGGCATGAACCGCAAATTAGCAGCCTCGCCCCATATGAGAAGATAGAGGCCTATATACAGAAGCTTGTGTTGTTGTGCTTCTGGATCTGAAAATGGCAACCTGCATTAGTTAGCAAACAGAAATCGCCATTAGATGAATTTTGTAACATTTAAGAAAGATGTATCCATTTAGTAGAACCTCTCTGACCTTATGCTGTTCTTCTTTTCCAAGAATTTGCACCATTCTGTATAGTTCTTGAAGAATTTCTTCATCATATCGCGTAGAACGCCATCTGCTAACTGTATCTTTAAAAGTTAGTAAATGCATTCCATAAATATAAAACAGTACAAGTGTCTATATAACTTTTGTCTACCTTGGATGTATTTGTTGGTTTATTACAGCACCTAATATGACTGTTTGCTAGAAGTAGAATTAAATGTTCCCTCTGGTTTGCGACATTTCCTTTCTGAATATAGATAGAATTATTATCACAAAGTGATGAATAAGGTTAGGGATGCCGAAAACTGAAAAAGTGTAATTCTACCTGAAACCCGAAACAATGCTGGAGCCAGTCAAACAAGTCAAAATGAGGTCTGTGATTGGTGAATTCTTCAATGAAAGGTATACCTTGAACATTACGGACGGCACCAACTGCAGCTTTAATCTGTAGCAGTTCATCTGATGGTTAGATGGCTTCATATACAGTGAAACATCAATAGGTAATCTTGAACGTGGAAATTGCAGCGCGTGTATTTATATTTAGGTCAATTAGGGATGTTTCATCTCAAACGGAAAATTTTCCAAACAAAACGTAGCAAAAAAGGAAACGGGTCAAACCAGTTCATTTTGACCCAAACACGAATTGATAGGTTACCCAACCCGCCCATTTTGACAAATTTACATAATCATTTTACATCAGACCTCGGGGAGTTGCATAATTGCTTGATGAACACCTCCTTGATCAAGAGGAAGAATGTTAAAATCATAGAATTCTGATCTTTTAACGTCATTATCAGCATGGGCCTATCAGGAAGATACAATATAATCAAAATCATGAATGAATATATAATAACTTTATTAGAATTCAAGCAAACCAGGGTAAATCCCTTTTACCCAAAAAACTTTATTAGAATTCAGACAACATGCATAAACGAAAGATGAACCTGTGTACCAGCAGCCTCTGTAAGTTTATTTAACACTTCATATAACACAGAAGCGATTGTGCCAGCTTTGATCAACGCTTCCCTAGAGACAGCTATTTTGTCAGCATCAGAAACACGAACAATTCAGGGATGCATAATCTCGTAAAGTAACAAATACCTGTTCTCCAAAGTACTTTCTCCACCATGTTTGATAATATAATCTTTGTATTCACGATAAACACGCCTGACTTCACGTACATCACTTTTTTCTTTTCTTTTTCTGTAAGTAACTTCTTCATCCTATTCATCGCATGCAATATATAGTTAAAACGGAAGAAAGTTATGATACCATATGAACCTGATATTGTTTGTTTTTATTAGAGGGGCTTTCAGGTCACCTGTTCAAGTCGCTGAAGAAGAGCAGTCTTGAATTGCCTCACTCCACGTCCACTTGAATTACGATCCAAGTCATGTGCAACTACAAATGCATGAAAACGACCTGGTCCAACAAAAAACCGATTAGACAATGATAAAGTCAATCAAAAGAAGATCAAGAAAGCATACAAGAAGCATAGTAATCCAAATATTGAGAATATCCATATTGGAATCTTTTCAAGAATCACTTCATTCCACATACTTTGTTCTGTTTTGTTAAATAAATAAATAAAACAGAATCTTGCGCAATGAGCATACACAAATATATATATTTGAGTATTTGAAACCATTGGTAGCATGTTAAATATACTTCCGAAGAATCTTCAAAGTTGTAACATATATGTTAGCAAACTCAAATAATTCAACTTATTAGAAGCTAAAGAAAAGACTTACATAAACAAGCGACACGAGGCTCTTGGGCATCAATGAGATTAGCAACACGAAGAAACCTTTGAATTTCCGATTTCAAAGTAACCGGCAGTTTCTCAGAATCAAATGGCTCAAAACCATACTCACGTCCCGACGTAATTGATCTAGTGTAAAACGGCTTTGTCCCATTAGTATTTTGATTACCAGAACCATGGTTTCCTCTAGTATTATTACTAGTACTTGCAATACTTGGCTCTACGACCACAATTTCCGCCATGAACTGTTGTATGAACCAACAATATAATGTAGAGCAAGGAACTAGAGAGAAGAATAATATGGCCGGAGGGCCGGGATCTTGTATGTATATGCAATATATGATAGTAGTATGTTATAATGTAAAACGTACACTTTATGAAGAAAGATGCTAGCCTAGCCTAGGCTTGCTTTATTGATTTTTAATTAGTGGTTAGTGGTGGTGTGATCTTTATTTATTTTTTTGTTGCTTTTGCTTTCTATAAAATAGATGTATGTTTGTGTGGGTTTGCTTTTTGTGAGAATTATCAACTAAAAAGCTAGCTAGCAGTGAAGAAAGTGTTGTTCTTGTTCATTAATTGCTCTTTGTATGACAATGATATAACATATATGGGATTTTTACGCGGGATATAATTTCTTTTATGATATAACGGTATGTTCGGGTTATTCGGGGAGGTCAAGTCTAACAGGGGTATTCTTTAGAGTTTAGACCGTTTCTGAACTTTTTTCTAGTCACTCCTAAGATGTTTACTTAGAGATCGAGGGAACTTGAGATCAAATGTGAGGATATTAATTTGACGTTTGGTAACTTGGCCAGCTTGGTGATAGTTTAATTAAACAGTGTGTGTGTTTATAATTTATAATATATTTTCCAATTCCAATGATGTTTCAAGGGACACAATGGGCTTCTTTTGAGCTTTTCTTATCATCTCAATCAATTTCTAAATCATTGAACATTAATGACAAACACTCTTCCTAACATTAATTGTATGCATGATTCGGTTACATGCAGTTAGTTATTGAATTTATTAAATGATTAAAACTGTTCATTCCGACATGTTTATTAATTACTAAACAAGCAATTTGTACGTGATATGATATTGTAAAACTTAAGGGAAAGTGACATATACACTAGTCACAACACAAATTTGTCATACATAACGACTCGATTTTAATAATTTTTACAATGTACAATTTATTACTTACATAACGACTCGAGTTTATTAACAGTTTAATAATTTGTATAATGTATAATTTATTACTAATGCAGTTTGGGTTCACATGTGAAGTTGAGAAACGCAGGTTTGATGAATGCCCAAATCATATAGGTATTAAGTGAAGATATTTTACCGACATCATAACTCTTACGGGTGGGATGATAGGGATCCAATATGGTTCCGGAGATAAAGTGTCCTTCTTTACTTTTTTATTTTTTTATTTTTTACATTTTATGACTTACATAAACAAACTTTCTTCATGTACATTCATATGCTACAAGAAACAGACATATTCATGCATAATATTAAAATGGGAAAAATTATATGTTTATTACCAAGATCAATCATACATTATGATGGAAAGCTGTGGATTTTATTTTAAAGCTCAATTAAAAGAAAAAAAAAAGTATATATCTTTAGATCTCTTTATTATATTTTTAATTAAAAAAAAAGGTCAAATTAAATAGAATATCCCGATACACCCTTAATAATTTAAAATTGGATCCTATGGTATTCTTTAATCTACTTGCAACTATTTCAATATATGAGAAATTTGGGTGAAAATTATTTAGTTAGTCTTTTTTTTTCTTTTTTTGAACGGTAAATTTGAGCTCAGCGATATGCTTTTTCATCATAAAGCCAACTTCGATTTAAACCCAAGACCTTAAGGTCTTAAGTTCCCCAAATACCAATCCATCTATTGACTCGTATCATATTTTCAACATTAACGACCTTGTATTATATATTGAAAGTAATTAATATTGCATATTTATGATGGTGTATATGTTTTAACATGAGTTTGACCCATCAAAAGATTGATAAATGAGTTTTGTTAAACATATTCTTATGAGTACGCTATAAGTTCTGATACACATAAAAGCATCTTACGTATAGAAAAACTATCCCTTGAAAATAGATACAAACACTCAAGTAAAATATTTTTATGCTTGTCTGAAGATATCATACATAGTCTTGGAACAAAGTTTTAAAAAAAGATTACATTAGGCTAAAAGATTTCTTCTTGTTAAACGGAGGTGGTTTTTCCCTTACAAGTTATAAGAGAGAGCGGGTATTTTGATTCTAATATACGCAACCTAACTGAGTATCTTTGTGGTCGTTTTCAAACCATTCTCTGACCATCTAAGATGTGACCTATAGAAGTTCGAACATGAGACTTCTTGTGATGATATCACGTCGTCTAACTACTAAGTCAGGTCGTTAAAAGATTTCTTCCGGTTTAAGTAAAACTTTTGGTCCGAAATGTAAAAAAAATAATAATAATAAAAATAAAAAGATTAATAATATGTTCGTTTAGAGTATGGTGATTGTTTCGAATGTGAAGATAGAATTGCAAGAGTTGTAAAATTAGGTAAGTACACCTCAAAAGCATTGTAGCCGTGAAACATGAAGGCTTCTACTTTTTGAAGTTTTTAGGTGTTTGCTTTAAACAAAGCAATAAATAAATAAATAATTACAAATAATATAGTTGTTTCACTTTCACAATAACTTGTCTCTTTTCTTTGTATAATAAAGAACTAAAAAAACATGAAAACTCCAAGGCTAAGTAATGCAAAAAAGTTGAAATGCCAAATGGTCAAGATCGATCACATGTGGTATTTTAACTTTCTTAAAAGCCTTCTTCCAACCTTTTCACTCTTTCCTTTCCTTAATGTAGTCATGTGTTTTAACTTGCATGTATTTCGCTAACAATCATCTTATTATCAAATTTAATAACTCCTATATACACACACATATACATATATATAAAAGAAAAACAAGTATGTTATTATAAGACTTTATTCACAACATTCTGGTGCATGTGTGATCTCATATGTACTGCTAGGACGAGACCCTTAATCCTACAAATATTAGTTAAGAAAAATGATACATATGCCTAAGCCACATATCTAAAAACACGTGTAAAAGAAGATCAGAACACATGTTTAGGGGTGATGAGAATACGGCCCGACCTGAAAAATTAGCCCGAATATAACCCAAGTGGATATTGTATATAAGTAATTTATAATAACAAAAGGATCTTTGTATAGTTAATTGTATGGATATATTGCGTAAAATTGCATGATTGAACTGTCTACCGAGCACAGTCTTTAAATATACATATGAGTCATGGAACACACATGGTTCAACTATTATGTTAAACTACACAGAATCATTTCTTATTAAAAGGTGATTTCTACCCAAATTTTTTTTACCATACACTAAAAAAAAGTGTATTTTCATGTATGGTAAAAAGTTTCTGTTTACCTTTCCCATTATGATCAGAAAAACTAATAAGCTGATCTAAATCAATTCACATGTTTCAAACTTCCAATTCAAAAGATCGCGGGCTGTTTTCACAACATCAAAAAGATAAAAGTTCCCAAATGAAAATTTTACCAACTGTTAAAACTTAGTCAACCATTAGTCAACGCACTCTTAAACCCTAAACCCCATTAGTTTTTCATGGATTGGCATCAGCCATGTTATTAAAAAGAAGAAGTTATAATCATATTATTCACAATCTAATATTATCTTATAATAATAATAATCTGGTCAAACTTAGTCAAACATCTTCATTTTCATCAAACCCTAATTATACTTCAATAATCTTTTGCAACTCAAAGATTAGTGAAAATGGGCGAATTGGTAACATTAAAGAATCAGAAACCATTTTTAATCAAATGCCCACAAAAAATATCATATCTTGGACTGCTATGCTCACTGCATATGCAAACAATGGCCAGATTGATAATGCACGTAAGGTGTTCGATGAAATGCCCGAACGAAACGTTGCATCTTGGAATGCCATGATAACGGGTTATATGAGGACTAGGACTAGGGGTGGAGTTGATAAGGCTTGTGAGTTGTTTTTGATGTCGCCTGAGAAAAATGCAGTTTCTTATGCTTGTATGATCACAGGTTATGTTCGTGCTGGTAGGTTAGAGGATGCGAAGAGGTTGTATTGTGGTATGCCGAGAGAGTGGCGGGATCCTTTTTGTTCGAATGCGTTGATGAATGGGTATTTGAAGAAAGGGAAGTTGGAGGAGGCGGTGAAGGTTTATGAGGGAATGTTGGAGAAGAACGTGGTTTCTTGGAGTGCTATGGTTGATGGGTATTGTAAGTTAGGGGAGATTGGGAAAGCGAGAGAGTTGTTTGATGGGATTCCGGAAAGAAATGTTGTTACTTGGACTGCGATGATTGATGGGTATTTGAAAAGCTCGTGTTTTGAAGATGGGTTTGCGTTATTTCAACAATTGAGGTATGAAAATGGGATAGAACTTGTTTCGAACACATTGACTGTAGTATTTGAAGGTTGTGGTAGATTTGATAGATATAAAGAAGGGATTCAAGTCCATGCTTTGGTGTTGCTCATGGGATTTGACATAGATATTTATTTAGGCAATTCTGTGATTACCATGTACTCCAGATTAGGTGATTTGGGTTCAGCTTTTAAGTTGTTTAATGTAATGGAGAAAAAAGATGCGGTTTCTTGGAACTCTTTGATTGGTGGTTACATTCAAGCTGAAGACGTTGAAGAGGCTTATAAAGTATTCAGTATGATGCCACAGAAGGATGTGTATTCCTGGACAGCAATGATTACTGGGTTCAGTAGCAAAGGGCTTACAAAAAAATCAGTGGAGTTGTTTAACATGATGCCACAGAAAGATGATGTTGCATGGACCGCTCTTATATCAGGGTTTGTCAGTAATCAGGAGTATGAGGAGTCAATCCGTTGGTTCATCCAGATGCTTAAGACAGCAGTCAAGCCTAATGCTCTTACATTTAGTAGCGTTCTTAGTTCTTCAGCTTCATTAGCAACATTAAATCAAGGTCTGCAGATTTATACTAATGTACTTAAAATGGGAATGGAGTTTGACTTGTCAATACAAAATTCATTGGTTTCTTTTTTTGCAAAGTGTGGATGCGTCGATGATGCCTACAAGATATTCCAGTCCATTAGTACTCCCAATGCCGTTTCTTACAATTCCATGATTAATGGGTTTGCACAAAATGGGTATGGGAAAGAGGCACTCGAGTTATTCAGGGGAATGGAGGAGAATGTTGTAGAGCCAAATGATATAACATTCCTTGGTATTCTTTCTGCATGTACTCATGTTGGACTGGTGGAGGAAGGACGCAAATATTTTAAATCAATGAGATCTTGCTATAAGATTGAACCTAGTCCAGACCACTATGCGTGCATGGTTGATCTTCTAGGTCGAGCTGGTTTACTGGATGATGCATTCTATTTGATTAATTCGATGCCATTTAAGCCCCATTCTGGAGTTTGGGGTGCACTTCTTGGTGCAAGCAGGATCCACTTTCGTTTGGATCTTGCGGAAATTGCAGCTAGACATATATCTGAACTGCAGCCTGATAATGCTGCACCTTATGTGGTCTTGTCTGACATAAACTTGGTTTTAAAAAATAAGAAAGATGAGGAGCTAGTGAGAACAATGAAAAGACTGAAAGGGATTAAAAAGAGTCCTGGGTGTAGTTGGACCATAGTGAAGGATGATGTTCACTTGTTTTTGGCAGGAGATCGTTCTCATACAAACTTTAAAGAGATTAAGAGCACACTTTCGATCCTTGTGGATGAAATGAAAGAACAGTATTAGTCCAAGAGAATTAATTGTACAGGGTGAATAGCGGCTCCTTAATTATGCGACTCGATAGTTAAGGTTAGGAGATACTATTTCATCATGCCTGATTTGATGATTGATTCTGTTTACGTGTCAATTTATTTGACAGATATACAAACCAACCAGAAATATACACAAAATAAAATAAAATCGCATTCCATTCTACTAACCAAATGTCTCAAGAATTTCTTCACAGTCCATTCGAACACACCTTTATCACCGCCACTGCCACTTTCAATAACAGGACTGATCATGGTGACTCCAACTCCTACTATCAGAGTGCTATGTTTGACTTTTTGACCACTTTCAATGGACAGGATTAGCTTGGAATTATCAAAAATTTGTTTCTGTTCTCATGGTGGTTGGATGGGATGTTGCTCTCGAGGTAGCTGGAAATGTGTGTTCCCTTTCACATTCGTCGTTCCAGAGACAACAATGCCCAAAGCATCAAGAACAGCATAGTGGGATATGCCCTAGATGATAATCAATGCCCAAATAAAGCCGCAGAGGACAACAGCAGCTATAAATTCATTTTTAAACAAAGGAAATATCTGCTAGATTATCGTTTCCGTAAACATCAACTGTGTTGACTTGGGAAATTTTGCAAAAAGATTGTCTAAAAAGAAAAGACTGAAGGTATTAAAAATGACTAGTAAGTTCATTTCTTGTTACCTTTAATCAGCCTCTATATCTATTTCATCATCATTATATTTACATTTACAACACTGCTATTGAACCGGAAAGAAACAATAAAATCTTGTCCCAGAATCATTGATGTCAAACCATAACCAAGAATCACAATATACCTATAGGAATAAGAAACAAGAATGAACCCAAACGAAATATGTTTATTTACTGAACGAGGGTTATCTGTTTTCTACAGACTCGACACATATATATAGACAATGAACCATTATGACTCTTCATGAAAAGTCACAACTTTTCATAAATAACTTCCTATAACCGTCTATAACCGACTGTAACCGCTATACGGTTATTTACTTTATTCTTGACACAATAC
>JAOXNX010000026.1:20719567-20743894 GCA_028566075.1 Solidago caesia | reverse complement strand
TGGTGGTGGTGGCGATGACTGGCGGTGGCGGTGGCGGCGGCGACTGGCTGTGGCGGTGAGTAGTGTAGGTTATTGATGTAAATGTAATTGATGTTGAGGTAATTGATGTAAAAAAGAGTAGTGTAGTTATTTTAGGAGTTGTGGGTAGATTTTGTAAATTATTTCATTAAAAGTATTTTAGTTTTATGAGTTAATTAGAAAAAAATCTTTTGAAATTGAGGGGTAATTTGGATATTTTAAAGATAGAAAGTTGAAAGGAGCAGTTTGTTTAATAGGGAGTAAAGATTTTCATATTTGCATTTGCTGCCCTACAAGTATAACATAACTCATAAAATGACCCCTCATTTATCACTCATCTATTCATTTTCATATATCTTTCTCCATAAATAAATGTTGGAAAATTAGATTCCATAAATCTCGAATTTTATGAATAAATCGATCAGAAATTGATATTTGTTAGGAAGTCATCTCATAACGGTTTGTAATGTTTTTGCTTTACTCATTTAATCTCAATTATTTATTTATTTATTTATCAGAATAATAATATTAATATGTGTATATATAGTTTTAATTGCGATTTCATTTTAGGTGTAACCTAGGCCTCAATTTGATCTTAGATTTATTATTATTATTATTATTATTATTATTTTCACATTTATCTGATATTGAAATTGATATACAGATGTATGATTAAAATTGATATACAGACTATGTACATCTTACCTCCCCCATACCCCGCTTATGCAGGGATTGGGTACCGTTGTTGTTGTTGTTGTATGTATGATTAAAATGTGTTTTTGTTTCAGTTAATTTAATTTGTTGGTTTGAAATTGTGTTCGTGCTTACTGCTTTTGATGTGATTATAAATCTATGTTTCAAATAAATGATCGGAAATGTATCCAACTTTATGCATTTTGCTGTACCCAGGGGGGTCGCATAACTGCGTTTAAAGGGAGGTCGGGCTGGGATTAGAACCCGTGACCTCTGCCGCCTTTATGGTGTATGTCCCCCACAACTGGGCTTCTATCGCTAGAAGCGTTTATTGTCAAACAAACATTCGTTCCCAAGAGGATGCTCATCTTTTTTTTTTTGGGCGATTCTAGGGATAAGCCCATGTTTGCATACCCACACCTCACGGCTAGCTTGGAAGACTTCGACTCGATAATGCATATGACCAATTTGTCGGTTTATGATATTCACTTAGTTTGCTCATCCTTCCGTTGCATAGTTTCGCATGATCAACCATGTATGTTTGTGAAGGAAAACACAATAAGAAAGAAAGAAAGAAGTAGAACTGTGAAATAAGTAAGAAAAATAAGTACTTTTTAAAGATATAACTTTTAATTAAAGAGTCGACTAAGTTAGAATCGACCTGATTTGCCTTTATACTCCCAAAATGTTGGTTGTAAGGCTTCGCAGTCAATGGTTTATCGGAGATCAGTTTTGTATCATCATTTCTTTTTTCATTCATGTGGCTCGATAAATGCAAATTTGGTAGCTAATCAATATACAAAAAATCATTATTAAGTGGTACTGACTTGATGAATTGCAAATCAACTTGAAACTGTGTTGTGTGAGTTGTATGCGTGGTTCTATTCGTTTCGACTTGTGCTTCTTTTGTAACTATAAATTGTTACTTTCAGTCTATGTTAAATTTTAAACATGTAAGTATGTTCGTACTCTAGCAGATGATAGTTTGTTATAATGAGGTTCTTTGAAATGTTACAGGGTTGAATTGGTTGCAAGAACATGGAAGTTATGGGAAGTGGTTCAGAGGGTTCAAGTGAAACCGTCTCTACACAATCATCATTGATCAGTGGTATCCCAGATGAGATTGCTCTAACCTGTTTGGCACGGATTCCTCGTAGATATCATTCACTCCTCAAATGTGTTTCAAGGAAATGGCGGGATTTGGTTTGCAGTGAAGAGTGGCATTCCTATCGTCAAAAGCATGATTTGGCTGAAACTTGGATTTATGCATTGAGTAAAGACAAACTGGATCAACTTTGTTGTTATGTATTAGACCCAAGTTTGCCCAAAAAAGGTTGGAAGCGTATCCCTGACCTTCCAACTCGTTGTGTGAAAAGAAAAGGTGCAGGCTTTGAAGTTTTGGGTAAAAAGATATACTTTTTGGGTGGATGTGGTTGGATTGAAGATGCTACGGATGAAGCTTATTGCTACGATGTTAGTAGGAATGCATGGAGCGAAGCTTCTCCTTTGTCAACTGCAAGGTATTATTTATTGTTTCTTGATTAGAACCTATGAATAATCATGTTCTTTACGAATGCAGATAGTATGCCTACAAATTGACCTCACAGTCGTCTGATGCATGGTTTCATGATCCATATCACACCCTGTGTTAGCCTTAACTTCTAGTGTTCTTAAACATTTTGTGTTTTCGTTTTGTCAACAAGGACATCTTAAAACATCTTGTTTGGACTTTGGACAACCTCCGAACCATATATACTCCCCACGGCATGATCATAGTTACATACTAAATTGACAATTATGTCGTCTTGTAAAAGTACGAAAAGAAACTGAACTGCTCTATTCAGTTTTGATAGGAGAGAACCAAGAACTTGATTTTGTTAACTAAAGAAAATTAGAAACTGTATCCTAAAATATAGGAAAAGATAACTGGGCTACATGCTGCCTGTACGGGTACAATTCGTGGTTTTGTCTTTTGGGACCGAATTATGGGTGTTTGGATTTGTCTTTTGAAACTGATTAATATGATTATTGCAACTTGAAGTCTTAATATCAAGCATTCAAGCTTTTAAAGGTTAGCTTTACAGATTGTAGTTTTGATTGTCTGATTGTTTTGGGGCTGAAGACGCAGTTTTGGATGAATCAGTTTCATACCAACTGTAACCAAGTTAAACGCCAGCTTAGTTTGAGAGACTTTCACTCCTATATCAGTAGTTGTCTCTTCTTTTCTCATAAGCTTTCCCCTTTTTGGTCATTTTATGTATAATTTTCTTAAATAATGTGAATTTGCCGGCACACAAACAACTGATTATTCTATGATTATTACAACTCCAAACACAATCTGTTGGGCCTGTTTTATTGCAGATGATTCTCATCATTCGATGTCACACAGTCACTTTCAACACCGCACATCCAAACACCCCCCATCACATGCTAATTGTGATCTAATAAAGAAATTAAGAGTTACTGACCATGAGAGTATTTGCTTTTGCCATTTTGTTCAGGTGCTATTTTGCTTGTGAAGCAATGGATGGTAAAATGTATGCTATTGGTGGGCTAGGATCAAAATCAGTCGATCCACATTCTTGGGACACTTTTGATTCTGACACGAACATATGGACATCTCATATGGATCCGAACGTTGTTCCAGAAATCGAAGATACTCTAGTAGTAGACAGGAAAATTTACATAAGATGCGGGTCTTCTGCTGTATCTTCTCATGTGTATGCAGTCGTGTATGATCCATTAAATGGCACATGGCAACATGCAGATACTGATTTGGTGTCCGGCTGGCGAGGCCCAGCAATAGTAGTGGACGAAACTCTTTACGTGTTAGATCAGAGTTCAGGAACCAGAGTGATGATGTGGCGAAAAGATACTAGAGAATGGGAAGCATTTGGGAGACTAGCGTCTATCCTTACCCGGCCTCCTTGTCAGCTTGTTGCTATTGGTAAGAAGATATTTGTGGTTGGAAAAGGGCTTAGCACGGTGGTTTTTGATGTTGATAAGGCTGCTAATATGGATGGAGTGTTGGTTAGTACGTCTGTGCCAAAGTTGCCTTCTGATGATGATGTAATTAGCTGTAAGTCTGTATCTTTGTGATCCTTTTGTGTATTCGACAAGACTAAGTTTACTATTACTTGATTGTGCACCATTGTTAAATCTTGCTTGACATATAGTCACTACAAGAAAGATGGCTAATTACGAAGACATTTCTATCGGGGTTGTTCGAATTTCACTTATTGACATTTGATGTTTATGCAGACTTTGTTTGTCGGGTTCAGTGTCAAGTTCTCTACTTCTATTGGTTTACAGTCTATATAAAATGAAACAAGTGTTGGAATGTATTCTTATGTTTAGTTCTTCAGATAAAGGAATTCTCTTGATCACAATGTGTCAAATGAATTTGATCATTACAATTTCATATAGCAGATGGATCTTTAAACATCATTTTATGTAGCAAATTTTATTAGATTCGTGTTTTATTGTTCTTTTGTTGCTTGAACACACGATCACGAGGCTATCATGTTATTTAATATCACATAATCATTTCGAAAACACAGATTTTAGCGATGATATGTCTTTAGTTTCACCTAAAATATGTTCATACGTGTCCAAGCTATTGAAATGGATTTTTGATTGTTGTCTTGTTTTGTTCTTCTTTTCTTGTAGGCATAAGCAAGAGACAAATATGGACAGAAATGAAATTGCATTGTAAATACAGAATAAGAAAGTTGAATAGACCCAACAATATACTACTAAAAAATCAATTATTTGACTATTAACTATATAAGGGATTTTAAGCAACAAAAAATAAAAATAAAAATAAAAAATGCTAACACATAACGTATGTCATTTAAAAAGTAATGGTACATCAGCACAAATCAACTGATGAAAGATAATTTAACAACTTAACAGAATAACATCAGACTTGAGCACATATTTGAGCTCGAGCTCGAGCCTAACTCGAACCCAGAAACCGAAACAGTGAAGGAAATCCTAAACTGGTTTTGGAAGAAAACCTCTCACAAATTTTTCCCACCAAGAAAACCATTCATTTTGCCCATTCAAATGTTTTCCCACCAATCAAACGTGGCGAAATACTCAATGTCTTGCTTTTCACCTTTTAAATCATAAACAATCAAACCTTTTTGCATTTCTTGGTAACTCAGTATTTTCTTGTTCTTATTTGTATCCATAAATCTCATCGGCGATAAATATTCTATATATGAAACTTATAAAAGCTTCAATGTCAACCTCTACAAAACTTGCTCTCATCTCTCTAACAAGAGAATCATGGAGTCCGGGTTTGCCACAGAAGCCTCAACAGCTGATCCTCCATCATCACCTTCCATCATAGTCAGTTACTACTTTTAAATATAACTTTACTGCCTTTGAACTTATGATATGTGTGTTTTTGGTGACAATATGATCATGGGTTTCGTAATTTTTTCATCAAGTTTGCATCTTGTGATTAAACACTCTAGTACTTTGTAAATCAAAACTGAGTGCTAGATTGACACCTAGTTAAATTTGGCCTGTGTTTCTTTGTAAATTGTAGACAAATAATACCTCTGTGCAAAGTTGCTGACTTGACTAGGTCTTTTTGCTTCTTCTTTTTTTTTCCGTCTATCTCTGGATTCTGTATGTATATTTATGTATATATGTATGCTAGTATCTAATATTTGACATAGAAAAGGTAACATGTGTCTCTTGTTATAGTTAAGTGTTCAACCTACACATCTGTGCTTCGGTTGTAGTAGGTATTGATATGAATATATGATCCGGGTTTTTATAATTTATGCGTTTTACTTCCTATGTCATCAATCTTTGGGATAAAGTTTGAATCATGTGTTCAAACAAGTCATTCTTTGAATCCTAAATTGATATGCAAAACTTGTTTACTTTGAAGATTAAACCGTGTTGATCAGTAGTTATCCCTGCATAATTCAACATAATTTTTCCTCCATGGTCACATTGATTTTAAAATCTCTTCAAATCATTTCCTTTCTATCCTAAATAAAACTCAAGAACATAGCATGAATCTTGGTTTATGGTTCCTAATAGTGACTCGCTTAACCATCAAAATTGGTAAAATATGTTCCCATTTCAAGTGTTGCTTAAGTTTTGAACACAATTCCTTTTAGCAAGCGAATATCTTACTTAAATGAAGTTTTCTGCAGTGTGCCAGTGTCTAAGTATAATTTGTGCAAAACTTAAATATTCATTTGTTAAGTATTTCGACATTTTACAATCACATTTACCCGTGTTGGCAAAAATTATCAAAAAATCCCACAACAGTGCCACTTCAGCACCACATTTATGTGACAGTATTTTGTCACAAATTACTTATAACTGGAACATCTGAATGTTTGGGATTTTTTCATAGGTGAAAACAGATTTTTTTACCGTACAGGGTAATTTGGCTAAAGTTAGTTATCTGTAATTCTGTATTAGTCAAAAAGTAACTAAAAGTTCAATGAATTCTATGTTATGGTTGCAGCAAATGAAAGCGCAAAAGTCTGACTCAGAGGGCCCATACCGGCTCCTTTACTGTTCGGGTAAGGGAAACAAATGGGGTGTTATGCAAGAGCTTGATAAGGGAGTAGAACCGAATGTAGGAGATTATGACAAAAGGACAGCACTTCACCTTGCTGCTTGTGAAGGCTGCACTGAAATTGTTCTCCTACTTCTCGAGAAAGGAGCTGATCCCAACTCAATGGACCGTTGGGGTCGTACTGTAAGTTCATTTTCTAACAAGTATAAACCAACGTTGATAAAATTCTATATATATTTGAATCGTTATAAAGAATGACTTTAGAGGCTCATTTGTTGCATTTTGTAGAGAAGTTATTTTCATATCTAAAACTAGAGATGGTAAGATGCAAGTATTAGTCGAGTTGGATAATAGGTCATATAGGTTTTGGGTCAAAACGGGTAATCTCTGTACAGGTCTAGAAAGCTCGGGTCTGGTTGATCTGAAACTCTTAAAGTCTCTTTTTTTTTTTTTAATTAAATAAATAGTTGGTGTGTTTTACAGAAGATATATTGTTACAATAACAATCTAATTTTATCTAACAAATCAAGTTAGGAGGTTGCATCAAAAATACACTTTGGGAGACATTCGATCCATTTGACATGTTTCGTTAATAGTGTTCTTTTAAAGGCTTTTAACCATTTTACCCTTTTGGATGATTATGTGTAGCCACTTTCAGATGCACGTAGCTTGGGTCACTTGGAAATTTGCAAAATCCTCATGGCGCATGGAGGAATTGATCCGGTAACCGGCTTTCTCAAAAATATTCCCTCCTTTCCTTTAAAAAGTCAATGCAAATGTTTATCCTTCAAGTTATGCCTGTTACTTTTTCAAAATTTTGAAAATCAAATCAACTTTAACACCTAACATTTCAACGTGTACTATTTTTTATAAGGTTTAATGAAGTTCCCTCATCAATAATCCTAGTTCAGGATATATTTTTAACCTCAAAAGTTAAACTGTATCTTTTTTACAGCTTGGACGTGATTCTCAGACTCCATGTTACCAGATTCATTACACTGAAGTTCAAATGCATGGAGCAATTCTTATCGGAGAAGTAAATACTTCATTTAATCTTCATGAAAATAGATATACTGTGTAATAAAGGAACTTCATGACCCATCTTGACCATGCTACGCATGACAGCAGGGTGCGTACGGTGAAGTTTATAAAGTAAAATGGCGTGGCACAGAAGTCGCTGCAAAGACAATCCGATCTTCAATTGCATCAAATGAGAAAGTGAGGTGAGCTTTCATCAATGCTAGTCAAACCTACAACTCTGCTTGACCCTTAAAATGTAAAACGTGGACTCATCGATATTCATTTTAGTCATTTAAACTTATGCTATAAATGGGTTACAGGAAAGCTTTTTTAAAGGAACTTGCATTATGGCAAAAGTTGCGGCACCCAAATATAGTGCAGTTTCTTGGTGTTTTGAAGGACTCAGACCGCTTGATATTCCTAACCGAGTATCTAAAAAATGTTGGTAATTTTGTTCTCGGGCTATTTTCTGGTTTGTGGACTTTGATATATACTTATAACTTAGGATTTTATGTAGGGAAGTTTGTATGATATTCTAAAAAAGAAAGGAAAACTTGATCCACTGACTGCTGTTTCTTATGCTTTGGATATTGCAAGGTATATCATCTCTCACCTCTTTTATTAATTTTATTTCGGCACTTTCACATTTGGGTTATACTCTATGTGTGAACAGTTTTACTCGATGCAAAAAATAAAGAGTTGAATAACCATGGGTCTTATCTCTTGTCCCAGGAATCATTGATGCCAAACCATAATCAAGAATCACAACATAACTATAGAAATAAGAAACAAGAATGAACCCAAAGTATGATATATATTTTCTGAATGAGGGTTGTGTTTTACAGACGCATATGAGACTATATATAGACAATGAAACATTATGACTCTTCATGAAAAGTCACAACTTTCCATAAGTAACTTCCTATAACCGACTGTAACCGCTATACGGTTATTTACTTTATTCTTGACACAATACGACCCTTAACTTATAAACCTTACAAACTTGACTCTAAATACATAAACACTATTGACACTTTTAACCCATTACACAATCAAACTTGGTTGAACAATTAAGTCCAACATAAAACACATTGCACTGACGTTCCAGAACCATTCTGCACCCTTCTTATACACTAGAGTGATCACACGTTAATCATCTGCGCAACTTCCTCCACAGCCACCACATCCGCTAGTGCCACAACCACCACCACCAGCATCGCTAATGATTACAACGGATGTAGGTACAGAACCTACATCTCCTTCTAGAATAATCATTTCTCCATCTTTTTGAGGGAGTTTGCTCATCTTGGAAGTTGGAATTTTTGTTTTCTCTGCTCTCTTCTCAAAATAACTGATACAACAAAGTAGACAACCCGCGAAGATCACATGTGCCACAAATCCACCGCAAATTATGAGAACAACAAAATATGCTTTCATCTTATTTTTTTGAATGTATGCATAAGGATGATAAAAAAAAATATGTTAGTTTATTATCCTATTTATTTATTGCATTAGCTTGCTTGGAAATTGATCTGCAAAGATAGATTGTCTCATGGGTTGACTTATCTTAAGGGTAGCATGTGAGTTGACTTCTTTTATATATAGCTAATTTGAGACCTAATGGAGGAAGACTTTGTCAAAGCAAGGGAAACGAAAGAGAATTGCTAGGCAAATTCATTTGATTTGAAATTTTTTTAGCTTTCAACTATGCAACATTTCAGGGAAGTTTAATTAGAAGAAGTTTTTCTTGCCACTGCTATAAGATTATTAAAGGCTCTATATGAGGAAGCTAACCGTTGTGCAACATTTTTTTGCGGTCACATATTTATTCTAATTATATCATCGACAAATGTACATATTGTATGATCGGTTAAGTGTTTGAAAATGTGTCAAACTATAGTCCGAAATCTATAGTATGCATCCAATTTTAAATTGGTTTATCGTGAGTATCTAACCTTCAAATATTATTATTGTATGTATCCAGGTATACGTGACATCCATATAAGTTGTTACGTATGGTGTCACGTTATTGGTTTAAAAGTTTTTAGTTGGTCGGATGCATACAATAACAATATTTGAAATTAGATACACACAAGAGATTCACTTAAAGTTGAATACATACAATAGATACTGGACACGTAACCCAAAATACCAAACATCATAACTAGATCTATTTGGGAGATCTTCGTACACCTTTTTAACATACAATAGCTAGTGGATTATAGGTAGAGATACTGAAATTGGGCTAAACCTACACCTAATGTCAATCAATTTTGAATGGTTAACCCCTTATTCTATTTCTCCTTTCATCTTGGTTTCGGCCTCTCCTTTGGTAAGCATCCAACTTGGTCGATTTGGTTTGCAAATTTCTAAACCCAGGTTTACCAGTTTCACCAACATTTTGGTCAAAACCGGCCAAACTAAACCATGCACATCTATTTAGGCCTTGAAGAATGCACACTTTCGAAAGAACAACCAACTCACGAATCTTCAGGACCCTTTGAGAACAAATGTGTCACTTTAAAAGTTCTATTGGATTATAGGTAAAGAGAAATGCTATAAAGATCCTACCTCTTTTTACATTCAATTAACACATATTCTATCTACACCAGTACACCATGTTTCAAATAGGATTTGCTATATACGACATTGATTGGTCTGTGCATTTCTTGTTTCTTATGACCGTTCTCTCTTTTATATAAGAGTTAACGACCTAAATGGTCCCTGTGGTTTGTCAAAAAAATCACGTTTCGTCCCTGTGGTTCAAAAACCTCACCGGTAGTCCTTTATAGGAGGATAAGGTTCATGTTTGGTCCTTTTCCAAAGTCACGTGCTTTCAGGTTTTAATCCTTGTGGTTTGATCCACAAGACGATCCTTGCGGTCCTTTAAAGGGGTGTAAAGGACTAAACATGAACATTATCCTTCTATAAAGGACTGCCAGTGAGATTTTTGAAACTCAGTGACGAAACATGATTTTTTGAGTAAACCATAGGGACCATTTATGTCGTTAACTCTTTATATAATCATCAATGTAATATACAAGAAAATGATCAAATTAACCTTGAACATCCGCCAAAGCCACCGCCGCAACCACCACCATCACCGCACCCACTATCCCCACCACCGCCACCACTAGCTAACGCTCCTACTAGAATAACCATTCCTACATTAGTATTTGCAGTCAGGAATGGTGGGTAGATAATTGGTGGTCTTGTGGTGGTTGGAACTTGGAACTTTGGTTTTATTCTACCTATCAATATGACTGAACAACACAAACAAATCAGATATGCAGAAACAGAGCTGCAGACTATGAGAACATCAACATATGTTTTCATCTTTCTCTAGGAATAAAATGTTGGCTTGTTATCATATTTATAGAATTCGATTGATTGGCGGTTGGGCTGCCATTAAGGTTATCTTATGTGTAGTTTTGTCAGTTGACTTCTGGTATATACAACTAATTTCAGCCCTATATATGCACCACACAAGCCTAATGCATTTTGGAAGTTCAGTTATATATGGAGGACATTATCAAAGCAGGGGAAATGAAGGAGGAATTCTAGGAAAATTCATTTTTTTTGAAAGGAAGGAGGAATTCTAGGAAAATTCATTTGATTTGGGCAATTTGTTATTTTCAACTCTGCTACATTTCAGGGAAGTTTGATAAGACGACTTTTTGTCATGTTTACAAAAATGTTCTATGGTTTGTAGTGTCAAATCGTCCCTTTCGAATAAACTAAACAGTATGTATGTACTCATAATACATCATGCTTTAAGATTATTACCATTACGGTCAATATAAAAAGATTCGAAACCCTTTGCCCTTGTCATTTACTTTTTTACTTCTCTTCTATCCAAAGTCAAAATGTCCCAAACTAACACTACTATACTAGACATAACATTCTTCAAGAATGCTGATGTTTGATGTATCTATTGTCTCTGATGTCGATAATCATTTTCCTTTGCTTTAATGACGAGTTAACATGCAAAACCATAAAAATAAAGTACACATGTTCCAAATAGATTGTGCCCTACAGAGTGCATACTCCAGGAGCTTTAGCGATACAGACTTTAGATTGCTATCCTATATCAAGTGAAATGCAAGTGCAAAAGGTTTTGCATGTTACCATGGTTGCACACGTAAGGAACTTTCTGCTATAAACATACTTTGTGGGACGTGATAAAGATTTCTTCTTGAAGAGCTTTGTATGCAGATATTTCACCACCATTTGCATTCAAGAATCTGTAGACAGATTGTGATTACCTGGAGCACAATGGGTTCTTGGATTTTTCTTTTGTCTGGAAAATTGGCCAATGGATGTTACATTTCCTATGTGAAGACACGGTGTGAAAGTAAGAGTTTATATATACACCAAAAAAAATTCTGTCATATCTGAAATAAAATCCTGAAATAAATAAATAATTCTATAAGCTATAAGAAGGAACTTGCTCGGTTGAGTCCGGATGAATGTGTAGGTAACATGAACTTCCATTAACATAGAAGACTTGTCAAGTCTGGGTGCATATTCACATGATATCGTCAAATTATTGTAAGGGCATTTCTTGTTTCGCTATAACCATCATCTCTTTTATTTTATCATTCTTATATTTACTAATTAAACACTGGAATATTGAACAAGAAAAAAAGTAATTAAAAAAAACACATTTCACACAAAAGTATCCAACAACTGGCAAGTTCAGAACCATTCGGCCCCTTTTATCTACAGAGAGTAGACTGTCATAACAACTGAAAGGCAATTGGTTACTGAGTGGAGTTCTTTTTGTTCACATTAGGACGATGGAAAAAAGAAACGGAACTTTTTCTTACACTTGAGGAAATACACCGATGAACTAAAGAGAATGATTAAACCTTGATCAACCTCCACAACCCCCTCCACAGCCGCCTCCACCGCATCCACCACCACCGCATCCGCCACCGCCATCTCCTCCTCCACTATCCCCACCACCGCCATCTCCACCTCCACTAATGATTACAGCAGCTGTAGCTCCTGCTAGAATTACCATTCCCCCATCATTATTTGTGGTTTTGCTAGTTTTACCTATTTCAAGGTCACGATTGGTCCTGAGTGGTGGGCGGATGATTTGTGGTCTTGTGCTGGTTGGAACTCTGGTTTTCTTTTTGCTACCAATATTACAGAGACAGCACATAAATAAAAGTGCTGCAGCAACAGAACCGCAGGTTATGAGAACGATAGCATATGTTTTCATCTTTCTTTGTGAGGGTAAAATGTTGGTTTGTTATCAGTATTTATAGCATTAGGTTGCTTGGAGATTGGGCTGCAAAAAAGGTATCTTTTAAGGGTAGTTTGTCAGTTGACTTTTGGTATATATGACTAATTTGAGCCCTATGTGCACCAAATACACCTAATGAATTATGAAATTCAGTTATGAAGGAAGACTTTGTCAAAACAGGGGAAATACTAGGAAAACTTGCTTGATTTTCAAAGAAGCTTAATTAGAAGACCTTTTGTGGCAAGTTTGGAAAATTGTTCTATGGTTGTAGTGTCAAATTGTCTTCGACTAAAGTAAACGGTATACGTTGATAATACATCATTCTTTTAGATTATTATAAGTATTAGTATGTACCATTACAGGTCAATATGAATGGTTAGAAAACCTTTTCCCCTATCATTTACTTTTTCACTTGTCTTTTATCAAATGTCAGAATGCTAAACCTAAACCTAGAATCGGTTAATCTGTAACCCTAATGCCTTTGGTGATGCCACTATTAGGACTTTTTGATGTTAATATATAGTTAACGAAGAGTAAACATGCAAACCATATAAGCAAAAAAGTATATCAGATGAAATAAAATAGGGAGAGGCCTTCCTATGCCAACTGTATTTCATCTTATATACTAGAACCGCAGGTACACAAAACTCCTAAAAGACTTTTATCACTTTTCATAATCAATTCACACATATTCTCGTTACAACATGTTCCAAGTAGGTAGTGCTACACAGTTGCATACTCGAGGAGTTCTAGCCATAAAGACATTTTACTATCTATATAAATACAGTCATCTATCCTTTATCAAAACACGATGTGTTACTGGAAGGTGGGAGGTCCCATATAAGCAATCTAATTCTTTTAAATATGTAAACGCAAGCACACATGTTTTATGCTGCTATAGTTGCAGATATGAAATTTTTTGATGTAAACATACTTGGGTCACGATAAAGATTTCTTCTTGAGGAGTTTTGTATGCGGATCCTTAAAGCTCCATTTGCATTCAAGCATCCTAAACAGACCACAATTTAAGCTTCACAATTCACCTAGATTACAGTCATTTGTCTCATGTATTTGAAACTACTCTCTCCAACATATTACCCATTTTGCTCAAAATTGACAAATAAGTTTTTTACCCTGTCAAAATCAACAAGATGATAAAATGGTATTCTACTATAACATAATAACGAAAACTGACAAAAGATACTAATATAAAACTTTTGATTTCAAGATTACAGATTTTCAAATTGATTATTTTCTGGTAAATACCTAACGATGATGTGACACTGACAGAAGGAATCAGCAAGCATTGATATGTAATCATATGGCATATCTATACAACGTTAGAAGCTCTCGGCATAACCATAACGGCTGCACCAGGAGAACATCTAAGCTATATGATTACCTCGTAAGTACCTGTTATATTTCATCATCTTCCATTCTGTCAAATTCAAACTATATAGTATATTTTTCTTATCATTTTGTTGCTTCAATGTTACTTCAAGCTATATGGTATATTTCTTATCCTTTTGTTACTACAATATATACTACTATATATATATATATATATATATATATATATATATATAACCACCACCAAGGTGGCCTAGTGGTCAGACGTGGTGTCCTCACAAGAGCTTTCAGGTTCGAACCTCCTAGACAAACATCTTGGGGTGGCCAGAGAAAGGGTTCAGAAATAATCATGGAATTACCCCGGTTAGGTCCCTCCAGTTATGGTGGGTCAGAGTGAGTTTTCCCCTCCAGTTCTCTGGGTGATAGGGGTTTCTCATCGAAGGGATTTAAATTGGGGATCGATCCGGTTAAGACAACGTATGTTAGACCTCCCGATATTTACGAGTAATTCACACCTTTCAAAAAAAGGTCCCTCCCCTACACTTGGATAGATAAAAACCTCTTCCGTTTATTTAATAAAATAAATTGTAAAAAATGAAAAGTAAAAAAAAGAATGTAGTATATTAGAGAGACTCAGATGAGTAAGGAAATATGTAATCAAATCTAGCCATAATTATTACGATTTAAAACCGTCTTCAGCCAAAAGAAAGAAGCTGGACAATAATATAATAATAATAATTAGGCACAGAATCAGGCGACCTTTTTTCATCCTCATTGTCATCTTTAGTTAGAGTCACTATTCAAAATTAAATCTGATATTTTTGGAATGAGCTTATCATTGCAAACTAAGACTTATCAGACATAGCCCAAACTCAAATAAGCTTGAAAATAAGCTAAGTCAAACACCCCTCTAAAAAATTACAACATATATATTTATAACAAACAAACGATACACAAATAGAAGTTGGCTAAGTTTAGCAGCAAAGATTTTTAACAAAATCACATTATGGAAATGAGATGAAATAATGAGGAAATAACAATTTTAGGTTAATATGAGTGAGTGACCTGTTGGTTGGTTGGTTGGTTGGTTGGTTGGTTGGTTATACACTTATACATGACGGCCGACGGCAGCAGCATGCTTCACCCATGGGCCGGGCCGGGCCGGGCCGTTGTTTGTTTCATCTTTTGTTAGCTTTATATATACCCTCTAAGTTTCATTAAAGTCACGGAATATTCCTCCGACTGTTTTTTACTATCATTTTTCTATCATCATCAAAACATATTTTAGCCGATACGAGGTTAGAGTATTTAGTAAACGTTTTTGTTTCTTATGGATAAGATCAAGGTTCAATCCTTGACATTTTGTCGTTAGAAAAAAAAATTCCAAAGATACTTTACCTAGGAAGATTTCTACCCTAGAATATTTTTTATAGAAACGGGAAGTCTAGTTAGAAGTACACCTTAATAGTGGTTTAATTATTCACATATAATTACAATTTATTATCTTAAAATTAGAACTCATAAACTCTTAGTTGATTGGTCAGATCAAATCCTAAAATATAAACATTTTAGTTTTCTGAGAGTTTTAAATACTTTTTTTTAAACTTTTATTTACATTGTCAACATCTAAAATCAGGAGTGGCAAAACATATAACAAGATAATTACTTCAATTTAAATTGACACCAATCATTCCAAGTTATCAAGCACTTCTTCATTCTACTTTGATACCTCCTGAAAGATCTTCTCAAAGTTGATAAGGGAGTTGTTGAACCTTTTTTTTGTTTCCCACAAGCACCAACAAGTAATAAAAATAATCCATTTCATAGCTTTTCTCTCATGTTCGCCCAAACCAACATGCTTGTGTAAGTCGAAGAGATCCATTACCAAAAAAATAAAAATGGGAGTAGTCTTAAACCACCCATTGATTCGCTGCCAAATAACCAAAGCTACCTCACAAGCACACAACATGTGATCCACTGTCTTATTACTGACCTCGCATAAACCACATAGCATTGAATCGAAATAACAGTTCCTAACACTCAACGCCGTCATAGTAGGAATGGTTTGCCATTAAACCAATTATTTCAAAATAGAGATTTTAACATTTTATTTTTGGTTTGGTCTATTCAAGATTACACCAAATCGAACATATGCATAACTATATTATTTTGTTAATAATGTTTCAATGTTTATACATTCTAATACCTATTTTGATGGTAATAAATAGTCTATAGGTTTTTTTTTTTTTTTAAGTTACTTATTTTGACAAGATGAAAACATGTTAAACAAGAATAAGAGGTTTATTTTAATACTTTTACTTGTTTAACATTTTTTAGATACTATCAAAATAAGTATAATACTAAAACAAATGTTTTTATTACTTTACTTTTATACCAAATCGAAGTTTGTTAGATTAGTTTATGGTGAAAAAAAGAGAGTTAAAAGTATTTGGTGTGGTGGCAGTGGGTATATGGTAAAAAAATAAGAGGTTTATGGATTTTCATCTTTGGTTGGATCAACTAGTTAACATTATGTTTTTAGAGACAAAGATCAAGGGTTTTATCCTCATGTTTTGCAAGGCCGAAGGTCTTTCTCCATTGTAGATAAAACCTGTAAGCAACCTCTCTACCGTAGGTAGGACTAAGGCTGTCTACATTTCAACTTCTCCTATACACCGTCGTAGTATTGGAACCCAAAACCCATAAAAGACGTCATTGGGTGCCACTTACTTACTTACCTTTCGAGAAAAGGGAGGTAATATGTACACCACTTATTAGCCATATCTTATCAAATATGTTTCACTTGTTATGTGGTACAATATTTTAAAACATATTTAGTTGCGTACGACTAGAAAAAGTGATATATGAATCATCTCTTTGATCAAGTAGAAAATGGGCCAGAACAAGCCCAAAAGATATTGAAAGTTTCAACTGAAACAAGCATCTCTACTATATATATATGAAATTTAAATTTTACTTTCATATATGTCACCAGTAATTTTAATATTAACAATTAAGTTCATAACAAAAATTAAGTTGTGTAAATATATAATTGGTATATTATTAAAAGTGTTGATGATGGAATTTAATTGATTTTTTTTGTTAATGTATATCTTTTTTTTTTCTTTTTAACATGTGTGATATAATATAATGGAGATAAATTTGTTTTAATATTAAAAGGATGTTTTTTGGCACCAAATGATGCAAAAATTTGATTTGAAGTATTTAATGTCCAATTAATCTTTTATGTGTTACCAATAAATATGATTGTAAACTCTTATGAAACTTTATCATGTGATTAGTTATATATATTTTACCGCGTATTACGCGGGAAATAATCTACTATATATACGATCTTAAGATCAACAAATTTATTATCATGTCCTTACTAATAAATAAAAATACATTGCCTTATATACCAATTGAAGTTCAGAAATCAACTCTTATTTATTGTCTTAAAATAGAAACAAACTTTGAAAAATAATGTAAAGATAGAAACAAACACGTCATTCATGTAACCGGTCACGTCAGTCAAATTATTATTTTTGTTATCCATGTGACCGGTCACGTCAGTCAAATTATTATTTTTGTATATTAAATAAGAGTTGATTTAGATTAATGATAATTTTAATATAATATGATGAAAGTTTGTTTCTATTTTATGAACCATATTGAAAACTCATCGACGTTACGCGGCTTATATCCATACGTGTAGTCATGTCATCCTTTGAAAGCCCCAACTAAAAAACACATATGACACCACCTCAAATTCTAATCCACCCTCAAATGTGTGGCCATTCTACACTGTCATTTTACCATTAATACTACTCACCTCAAACTCTCTTTGTTCATTTCAAAATTGACAAAAATAAAAAAGAATGGCAGTGTATAATCTGTTTAAACTATCAATGCTACTAAGCCTACTCTCCGACATCAATTTAGCCCCATGGCAGACACATAAACAAACAGTGGCCACACTGACCGTATATCCGCCACAGTGTGACCGCATCGAGTGTCCAACGTACGACGTGGTTCATTCGGGTGATGGATATGAAATTCGTGTGTATAATTCGAGTATGTGGGCCACTACTTCACCTATTGATGATATTTCATTTGTTGATGGCACTCGCTCTGGTTTCCTACAGTATGATTTACTATTATTACCCCCCCCTCACCTTTTATTATTTACTGTACTATTTTTATACATATATCTTATTATTATTCATATCGATTTATAAATAAATTGTTTGACTCTATAATATAATTCGGCCTTTTTGGTGTTTCGGATTGCTTATATTTAAATGTTTATATACTGCAACACGAAAATTGACCCGACACGATTGCCACCAGTGACCTGTATCATAAAATTTTCCATCGCTAACCTTGTATCAGGCGTAAAGTTACGATAACAACTAGATTGTTATGAGTTTTAAGATTTTTTTCTATATGTGCAGTTTTTAAGAGTTTTTGGGCATTGTTTCCATTTCTCATTTAGTTGCACAAGTACGTCTTTGTAAGTTTTATTGTTAGGAAAATCTTTTAAAAGTTTAGAGTTAGTTACATTGGCCGGTATCTCATATTACTTTGACCCATAGCGCCAATAAAGAATACATCATTTTTTTAAAAAAATTACACCACATCGATTTAGTGGACCCGTAGCCCGGCCTACCCCTATTTATAATGTAGTTCCGCCTATGATTGCCACCTTCTAGTTTAAAACCAGCTGATACAACTAACACGTTTAATAAATGACTAAACATGCTTTACGTTATTATACAATACAACACCGTAAAGCATATTTGGTGGTGTACGGCTAAAATTAAGTGGTGTACAGATCATCACCCTTAATCTTTTAAACCTGTTTGCCTGATCACCAACCCATTTGTAACGCGCTAACACGTTTAGATAAATGAGTTACATGGTCGTGTTTGGGTCAGGGTTGTTTCTTTTTTTAAAACATTAACTAAAAGGTCCTGTTTGGGTCAGGGTTGGGTGATACCCCAGGTGAACCCCGACACGAATGTCCAGATTGTATTGTAGATAAAAATGCATATTGCGTTCTTCAGAAACAGTGTTTGAATCAAGAAAACTGTTTGTATACCAAACACTTCTTAAACTGATTATTAATTATCCTTTTCGGTTTAGGTTATTCAATTACATTCAAGGGAAAAACAACTACAACCAGCCGATAGAAATGACAGCTCCAGTTTTAACCGAGATTGTTCCAAGTGACGGGCCGTTTTGTAAATCTTCATTTCTTGTGAGTTTTTATGTGCCAAAGAAGAATCAAGCTAATCCGCCTCCTGCTAAGGATATTACAATCAATAAATGGGGACCTACTTACGTAGCAGTGCGCCAATTCGGTGGATTTGTGGCGGATTCAATGGTTGGCGTTGAAGCTGCAGCCTTGTCCGCCAGTCTCTCTGGCACAATCTGGTCTGATGCTATTAAAAAGAGTCATGCTGGTGAAATCACGACTGTCTACACGGTTGCACAGTACAATTCTCCATTTGAGTTTGACAACAGAGTGAATGAGATTTGGTTCACTTTTTAACATGTGAGCAACTGAAGGGGAAGAGATATCGAGCAGCACGTCTTGAGAATACACTCGTGTAGTAGTATGTAAGAATAGTTGAAGTTTTTTGACATGATCGTACATTCGAAATGTTTGTATAGTTGAACATGTTATGGTATCGGAAAGGATAAATAAAACACCCCTATTTTCATACAAGAACTTCTAAATAGTAATATTGTGACCTAATAATCGTGGTTTTGTTGTCGGATATTCCGATTTTTACTCTTATGCATGAGTAAAAATCTTTATGAAAACATAGGTGTTGGTTGGTATATCCTACGTAGGAATTATGAATAACTCAACCCGTAGGGTTGGGTTATTCCGTAGTGTCTTTGTATAGTTGTGTGTATCCTAGTCTTATGATGCAAGTGAGATGTTCTCTTGGTTTCCTTTGGTAATCAAAGTTACTCTGCATTTTTTTTAACAAATTATTACCGTCTTATAATTAAAAAAAAAAAAAACTTATTTTGACTCGTTACTCAACCCGCCTGTTTTGCCACTAGACATACCTGTGGAGTAAATTTGTATTTTGAGATTTATATTGATCATCCATAAAATTCAGATTCTTGATAGCGTAGCGTAGAGGAGTAAAATTGTATTTTGAGACTAATGAGGAGGATTATTGATGATGTTTCATTTAAGATTAAATATGTGCATTTTGAGTCTCAAGTTTCCTGAAATTGTAGGACAACCTACATTGAGGCAAGGAAAACATCATGCTTTCTCCTAAGTATGTATCACAAATCCTTTCAAATCATTGTCGAGGTGGGTCTACAAGCTACATACAATTGTAATGCCGGGATTGATGGCCAAACACACAAAACGTAATAACAAGAACTAGAGATAAATGAATTTCCCAGTAGGGGATATTCTTATTAAATTCGAGAATCGAAAATATCATGTCTGCCCAACACACAAAACAAAACAAAATACTTAAGCCTAGACTGATGCCGAAATAGTTGTGAACGAAAGAAGCCCACACAAATAACAATTGGGGGGACTTTTGTGGTTATGTATGTGCAGTCCTTCGGAATTTCACGAAGATCAACCTCGCGCTAATAGAAACCCAGTCCATCATGTGATCATGAAACCGGAAGAAGACGTATCTCCCACGACGATTGAGAAGTAAAGCCCCACATGCAATCCAAAATCCAGTACCAAATCCAATGCCTCCACCGATATAAAACCATCTCAAGGATCCATCTGTCTCCTCCTTGGCATCTTCATCTTCAGATATGCCATTTGGAACCTCTTGTGTTGCATCTCCTGGACAGTTTTGGGTAATGGGAGGTCCGCATAATCCTGCATTTCCTGTGTAACTTGAAGGTTCAAGCGATTGGAGTTGAGTGCTAGATGGGATTCTACCAGATAAGTTATTATCTGACACGTTAAAGGAGTATATTGAAGTCAATGAAGACATGCTTGACGGGATCCCTCCTGACAAACTATTCCCAGATAAATCTAGAACTAGAAGAGATTTCAGCTCACCAATCTTTCGTGGAATCTCCCCATGTAAGGCATTCCTTGACAAGTTAAGAGCAACAAGTTTGTAAATACCTGTTAATTCATCTGGAATCGCTCCAACTAGATTGTTACTTGACAGATCGATGATCTTTAACAATCCAAGATTGATACTTTTGAATTCACGTTCATTTCCTTGCCACTCAATAATTGCATAGTCAACATAGTTACTATAACCATCAAGTAGTTGCTTATCAAGGCCTATTGATGTGTATGCAGGTAAATAATAGTGCAAGGCTTGTTCCGAATAAGGTGTTTCCTGAACCATGGCAGTAAGATTATTCAAACACGGGGGAATGGTTCCATTAAGTTTGTTTATTGACAAATCCAGTATTTGAAGATTTGCTAGCCGACATAGCTGTGAAGGAATAGGTCCAACGAAGTTGTTTGATCTTAGACTAAGAGCATACAACTCTGATAGGTTTTCTCCAATCCATGCAGGCACATTGCCAGAAAACTTGTTGGACCCCAAACACAAAAGGGTCAACTTGGTGCATTTTTTCAAAAGCAGAGGCAATTCACCGGAGAAGTTATTGTAGCAAAAGTACATTACCTCAACTTGAATCAAAGATTGAACAGACATAGGAATTGTTCCGGACAGATTGTTATGTCCTAGATTAAGAATTATTAGTTCCCTGAAATGAGATAAACAATCTGGAATTTGTCCGCTCAATGAGTTGCGAGAAAGGTCAAGAAAGGATAGAAGACCATCAACTATCTGGCATAAGAAAGTGATTTCTCCGTAGAATCGGTTCCTTGAAAGATTTAAAGATACCAAACTAGAAGGAAACTTTGGTATATGACCATAGAAGTTGTTGGAACTCAAATCTACAGCAGCATAAAGACCAAACTTTGATGATAGGTCTGGTAACTCTCCGCTAATGTTATTGAAAGAGAGATTCAAGTATCTTGGTCGAGAAGGCCATACGTCCCAGAGTCCCGCTGAAACTGTATCTGAAATGCTACAATTTGCAATATCTAGATAGGTAAGATTTTTCTGTGTTTGAATCCAGTTGGGGAACCGAGGGCCAAGCTTGCAAGAGCTCAAATCGATGTGATCTAGTTGAAAAGGGGGAACCCAGTCGGAACTTAACTCAAAAGATAAAGAGTTGAATGACAAGTCCAAATGTTTTAAATTAGAAAGGTTTTGCATATGAACTTCAGAGAGGATACCTGCAAGAGAGTTTTTTGAAAGATTGATGTAACGTAGCTTTGACTTGCCAAACTCTTCTGGGATAATACCTTGAAAAGAATTGGAAGAAGCACTCAAATATTCAAGCTTTGGTAGCTCCCACATCTTTTCACTTATAGATCCATCCAACTGATTATCGGATAACACTAATTTCTTCAAGGACACGAATTTTTGGATTTCACTTGGCACTGGCCCCGTAAATCGGCTCAAGTAAATGTCCAACTCTTCTAAAGTACTCGCTGCACACCCTGATAAGTTGGTCAGGAAATCTGGAAAGCTTGTATTCACGTGGTTTAATTTGATAACAAGAGATGTCAAGCGACAGAGGCTTCCAAAATATCTTGGGAACCATTCTAATCGGTTTGAAGAGAGGTCAAGATGGCGAAGCCTATTGCTAGTTAAAGGCAATAACCAGTTGTATGCTAATGAGGTGAGATTGTTGTCAGAAAGATCGAGACTAGCAATAGATGAAGAGTTGACCAAAGAAGAATATGGAAGTGTGACTTCTGAGAGGTTACAGTGATTCAAGCATAGATATGATAACTTCGGTAGCCTTATTATCATATCTATCCAATTATTTGGCTCAGAGAAGGGAGTTGAACGCAAATCTAAGTGTTGCAAAAGAGAGAGATGAGAAAGCCACTCTAGGTTCTTAATGCTTCCTGATGCTGCTAGTTTAAGAAAACGCAAGTTACTGAGGTTCCCAAGTTCAGAAGGAACAGTTCCACGGAAAGAATTCCATGAAAGGTCAAGGTAACGTAATTCGGTCAAGGAACCAATGAACTTGGGAATGGTTCCATCCAATTGGTTTTTTGAAAGATTAAGGTACCTTAGTTTGGTCAAAGAACCAATGAACACAGGGATTGTTCCATCAAAAGTATTATAAGAAAGGTCAAGGTACCTTAAATTGGTCAGTGAACCAATAAACTTTGGAACTGGGAGTTTTGGAACGCGTACCTGTCCAATATTCCTATGACTAAGATCGAGATAAGTCAAGTGGCTTAAGTTAAGCAACGAAGGACTTATCTCACCTTTTAAACGAAGTTGAAAATGTTGAAGGTCAAGCTTTATGACATGACCGGTTTGGTTGTTACACTCGACTCCACTCCAATTGCAGCAGTCATCTTGAGCTCTCCATGTAGAGACATGGCCAGAGAAGTCTTCAAAACCGGCTTTGAACTCGAGAAGAGCATTTCGCTCCTTCTCACTGCACTTGCCAATAACCCTATTAGCATGAGCACCAAGTGAAGTAAATGCTTCAGATTCAAGGAATATCTGGAAAATAAACACAATTACAACATTGAAAGGAATTAACTTAATAAATCTCTTGATCATCATACTTGATCACAATCGATCTATATGGTCTATATTCGCACATGAACAAAGTTTAAATTTATATGGCATCGGCAGAGCACTTTCGCTTGACATTTTCTTGGTCTTTGGCTAAATTTTCCAGGGTAAATTGTTGTGTAATTCTTACTGAAAACAAATTCCACAAAAACAATTAAACAAAGATGAAAATCCCTTACGTACTATATGCATACTCGCTACATACATACTGACAAATAAATATTCCATAGAATAATGCAATAAAACTACCATCAAGGTGGCCTAGTGGTTAGGAATCCTCACAAGAGGTCTCGGGCTTTGAATCATCCCTAGGTAAACATCTTGGGAGTGGCCTGAGACATGGTTGGAAATGGTCACGGAGATACCTCGGTTAAGCCGCATAAATTTGAGTCAAGACTCAAGGATAACCCAAAAAGGAAACTCTAATCTGTTAACCCATATTAATAATGCAATAATGATCAGTATAATCCAAAGTAAATTAGTTAATTACGTTTTCCACAACAAAAGAAGAGGACTGATGTCAACTATAGTTTAAATATCGTACATGTGAAGGTTCAAAGTAATTTCTATTGCCTAGGATAGGATAGGATAGAAAAGTTTCAATGTTGACAGAAATATAAACAAAGCAAACCAATAGAGTTCTTGAACTATTACCAATAGTAAGTAATACACTAATACCAACTCCAAGTCAAAGTCATTTGTTCTATATATATATATATATATGGAAAAGTTAGATTGAGAACACCCATTTTAAAAAGACCAAAAGAACAAATCTCAGCCACACATTTCTTTCTCATTTT
>JAOXNX010000026.1:20692709-20702748 GCA_028566075.1 Solidago caesia | reverse complement strand
CCGATACCAACGATTTCTCCATGGTTGACTAGCGTTGACCGATACTTGAGCCGATACCAGCCATCTCGTCTCCTTGAACAGCCGATCCCGATACCGAGACCGAGATATCGGCCGATACGGCCGATATTTACAACACTGTTATCAATATAGTTTATTTAAAATTATATTTTCTTAAAAAATTTAATTTATCAATATAAATAAACATGTTTATAGAAAATAAATTAAATAATGTCCAAAAAAAAAAAAAGTTTTCCGTAATCTGAAATACAAGTAAAATATAACCGGTTATTCACTAAAAAAAATTGCCAAGCATTGCCAATGGGAAAGAAATATTTGGCGTATTGCGAGGGTATTATACAAGCTATTTACCATCATCGTTCTATTTTAAATTTTCATGTTCAGTTAGTGCAAAATTTGAGAAATGTATTATGATTGCTTGTTTACTTAACTAAATAAAAAAAAAAAAAGCAAGTAACACCCAATGCCGTCTTCCACGGGTTTTGGGTCCCAATATTACGACGGTGTATGGGGGGGGGTTGATATGTAGACAGCCTTACCCCTACCACGATAGTGTAGAGAGACTGCTTTCAGGTTCTATCTAGGATAGAAAAGGACCTCCGGCCTTGCAAGGCATAAGGATAGAACCCTTGACCTCTGTCTTTAGAGGCAAGGGTGTTAACCACTTGATTCAATGTTCATTTTATTCTAAAAATTATTTGAATGTAATTGATAGGAAAAACCTTTTAAAAAAAGGGGGAAAAAAAAAAGAAAAAGAAAGGTATGAAGTTGTTGGGATAGAAAGAGAGAGAGGGATGCAGTAGAGAAAATAAAAAGGGGGAGAAAGATTCTAGAAGATAACACCATTTTTTCTACTAATTATAAAGTTGTCAGGTTAATAATAAATTATTATTTTTCTTAATTTTGACTTGATAGATTTAATAGGACCCATATTTATATATTAGTCCATTTACACCCATGCGAGAATTTTAAACAACCCAATATAATCCAGGAAACTAGAAAAAGGGCCCAAAACAGCCCAATATTTAACATTCGGGTCCATATTTCCGCCTATAATAGCAATTATATCTTATAGTAACTCATAAATCATCTATGGCACATTTTTTTTTATTTGTTAATTTGTTCATGGTTTGAAGCTTTGAGGCGGTTGGAAAGGTACGTTTTTCCTGTCACCTTTCTCAATTAGAATGGCCATTTTGTTCTATATAATGTTAACATATTACTCTGTTGGTTTAGGTAATTACCAAGGTACATATATATAATGTCGGATCAAAGGGGTAAACGACGTATAGCAAAGGCTGTAATTACTTCTGATACAGATCTACCATTGTATATTAAGTTTGATGAATCAGGAGAACCCACAGGTGAAAATCTTCACCGATTCAAATCAGATTTTAATGTGTATTGTCGTGAACATCTTCCGTATTGGAAGGAATGGAAGAAAATGGACGCCAAATATTACAACCACATGTGGGATCATATGAAGGTATTAATTTTGTATCAAAGACTTAAGTAACTACCTGTATATATTGATGTGTTACTAGTTCTTATCTTATAATTTGTTTTTGTAAATCACTAGGATAAATGGAATAGTCCAGATGATGTTTCAAAAGCAAAAAATCAAATGAAGTTAAAAGCCAGCATCGTACATAGGAAGTTTAGAACCACCTTCAATACTGAGTTTGTGGTGCCACGTATAAATCCGAAACCACGTTACAACTATATGAACATGCTCAACTGGGATAAGTTTGTCGCTTATTGTAACACCCCTGAATTTTTGGTATGTGCAAATTAATAATTTATGTATGATATATATATATATATATATATATATATATAATTTATATATATATTTTAATTTTGCAAATGCTACTAATTGTGTTTTTACCTCTACGTGAAGGCAATAAGTGCTAAAGCGAAACAGAGTGCAAAGAAAAATACAAACCCGTCCGACTTGGACGCATAGGTTATGTTGGGTTGAAAGAAAATTGGAATGAAAAATGGGAACAGTTAGTTGAAAAACACCCAATGTTAGCCGATATGCGAAATCATCGTTCCAAGGTGTATATTATGGGGCACATACCAAAAGGCAAAACTGGGGAGTTTAAAAATGTGAGGGGTTCCATACCTAAGCTTAGGTATGGAATAGTCTTATATTCACCTACCCCATATATATATATATATATATATATATACACACACATATATAATATGTTTGAATTAGTATGATCAGGTAGAAAATGACGGCGGAAAATGATCCGGTTTTGACGGTTAATTATTTGCTCAAACTGTAACCGGACCAAGGAACCCGGTTTTTCAAAACTTAAACCGTCGGACCAGACTTTAACAACTCAATCCGACCAAACCAATCCAAATAACCCGGTTTTAACGGTTTGACAGTTTGATGAACACCCCTACTGAGTATATTTTAATGCCTTATTTCCTTTTTTTTATTTATAAATATGCATCTTAAAGTACAATAATTTATACATAACTATTTATTGCATAAGAAAAAAATAAAATAAAAATAGATACTCAATATTTTAACACATTCTATCATTTATGTAAATTATTAGTCGCCGGTTTTTTGATATGACTGTATGATAATGAGGGATTGCTTGATATCAATCATTTAGTCATCAATGCAATTTAGCTACCTTATCTTTTTATTAATCTATTTACTATGTGTTATGTCACGGGTACATATCCCATGTGGGCCAATATGTTGGATATTTCCACTATTACAAAGAATTATTTTTGTGTTTGACAATAAAAAGTCACAAATCTCTCTTTCAAGAAAAAAAAATACTAATAATTAAATACTAGATATTAGAAATATGTATACACGGAAATATACAGAGTATTATATGTAAAAATATTTCAAACATTATTGTTTAATCATGAAATTTATTTATGGTTTAAACGAGTTTCATTTCATGTACAATGACTACATATTGTTGGTAATTTTAGTATCATCGGTCGTTTTTGTGTAATTATGATTTACTAGAAAACAAAAGATGGTAAATGCAGAATGCATGTTTGTTAAAGCTAATTCAATGTAAGGCAGCACCCCCTTGCTGGGTCAAGGGGCAATGCCATTTGTCGGGGTCTAAGGGACAGTGGCCCCTAGTTGAGGTCCCGCTCCCAAGTGAGCCGACGGGGATTGCGGGGATAATGTAAATATAATACGGCATAACCGTTTTAAAATGTTGATGTGACTTGATATTATCGATTAATACATTTTGATAGATATAACTTAAATATAATAGCTATTTAAATATTCTATGTGAACTATTAATATATCAATTAGCTCATCCAATATCAATTTGTTTTTGTATTTAATTAAAAGATAAATTTTATTTTTTTTGAAAATAAAAAGAGGTTATTAATAACATGTTGGAGATTTTTTAGTTAAATAGTGAGAAATTTTATATATTTAGATATTTTTTTTTAAAGTTAAATGTTAGAAATTATAATATAATTATATAACTAAGTATTTAGTGAGATATTTTCTCTCATAAAAAATTGCAAAGTGTAATATGTTTATCTACATTAATTAAAAGTTAGTGATATTTTTTCTCCAATAGGAAGTTAGAAATTCTTCTTTTTGGTCAATAGAATAGTTTTTCAAATTCCTTTTCTTATTATACTATTAAAATATGACACATACACACACACACAGATATATTTCTATGTGTGTTATAATCAAGCAAGAATGTTCTTATTTTAACAAATGATGAGAATATTGAAAAAGTTTAAATTTTAGTTAGTTGATAAAATTTGCACTTATACCTCAAATATATATAGATGTATTGATAAATTGATGTAATTTTCATAATTGATGAAAAACAATAGATTTACTTATTCGATGCAAATGTATATTAAATAGATACAAATGTATCTTCAATAAATGCATCAATTGATTTTGAAGAATTTAATGCATCAAAATATTATTAACCACTTTGTGATTTTAATGTCTAAATTATGTTAAATTTGTCAATTTATAATTTATAATTTTAAATTTTTAAGTATTATTACTATTTGTTAAAATAAGGATATTAAGAAAACACCACACAAATGCCCTACTGCTAAACGCATTCTTCAAGCAGTTATTTTGATTGCTTACGAATTTAAAAAGTGAGAAATGAAAATGCTTTAATGGGGTCTCTTATCTCACACATCAAGTGGTTCAAGTTGTTAAATCTTTGGGGACTTTATCTATACTACCTTATAAAAATTCTAACCCTTTTTTATTTTTGAAAAGTGTTGAAGAAAAGATATGCGAAATGACCCAATTGCCCTTAATGAACCCCCTTTTTTGGAAGTAGTTATAAGAAATTACCTAATTTGCCCTTAATGAACTAATTTACACCTTAAACCCTTATCTTCTTATTTACATCCTAAACCCTTATCTTTTAAAATTTCTCCACTGCCACCTTTTACATCAACCTACACCACTCGACACCGCTACCAATAGTCAATACTCCTCGCCATCACCACCAATCACCGCTACCACCTCACCACCATCGCCGTAGCATTGCGCGGGTACCATGCTAGTGGATTATGAAAAGTGCTTCTAGACTCAATTTAATTTGGGTGGGATAGTTGGCTACATTTTTGCTTCTTGTAGATATATAGTCTTGTCTTTTATGTATAATTCTGTTTTTTAAAATTTGTTGTTTATGAATGAAATTCGTTTTTCAAAAATAAAAATAAAAACAGAACAAATCTATATAATCATATTTCTTATATTTAACCACGTACATAACTTAAGCAAGATAATCTTAGCTAGCTCCCATATCAAATCTCAAGAGTTGCACAAATAAATCATAACTCTTATATAAAACCTTAGGACTTGAGCAACTCTATCACAACTCTTATATCAACCAGATATGAGTGTAAAGGGTGTTTGAAATTGCATTTTTAAATATGTTTTGCGTTTTCAAAACTGCGTTGTAAAAAAAATATTCCAACATTTTTTTTCAAATCTACGTTTTCTCTCTAAATAAACGCAGATAATTATTTTTATAGCCAAACACTTTTTCTAATTATTTATGTTTTGCAAATACAATAATCAGATAATCCATTCAAAATGCAATTCCGAACACCCTACACCATTTTTCTCCATCAGATATTTACCCAATTTTTGCTTATAGAATGAACTTCTCGTTTCAAGGCACACACAAAATTGTTTTAACAATTCCTTTGTTACATGCTCTTCGTTTTAGTGGCATAAAAGTCTCATGATACTTGAGTTATTCTATTGTGGATTTTCAAGAGTTGAACCGGGGTCGAATGTCATCTGGTATGACAAAATATTTGAGCCAGGTGCATTTTCAAAAAGTCATATATTTAAGAGAATTTTACATCATGCACGCACACACACACAACCTCACGTGGTTCACGGACACCCTCGATCTTCCCCGGTGGATTTTGTTTTACGTGAGACATATTATGAGCGAAATACTACAATCTAAAAGTACTCATACACGATTCAAAGTACTCATACATGTTTTTTTTTTTTTTTTAAATTTATCAGGAATTTATTGAATTCGTTAGCACATTTGGATCAAACATAATCATTTAGAACACAACTGTTTAGAATACTAGTGAGAAAATGGATGCTAATGAGTAATCACATCATTTATTATTATTATTATTACTATTATTAATATTATTATAAAAACCATTAATCGTAAGAAATCAAATTTGATAGTAACTCTCTAGATTCAAAGACAATGTTGTTATGTGATTATTATTATGTCGTGTAGGGTCGTTATTATAGTGTATAAGCATGGACTATTTTTATTTGCCTGGCTAATATGATTGTAAGTTTGCAATAACGGCATCGAATTAGTCAAACATAAAGGGATCAGTTTCACGTCTATCTCCAAGTCCATATCGATCATGCAATGTAACCCAACCAATCTTTTAATTAATATCCTTTTAGAGTGTCCAATCTATCCTTGCTTTTCTTCATCAATAAGAAGACGTGTACAAGAAAATTAATTAGTTCTTGTATGATAATCTTCAACCAGTAGATCGAATGTTTGAAGACTGAATTTTTGATAACTTAATTAATCTTTGCGATAAAAGCCAAACGGCCGGTAATGTTGATTACTAGTAAACTCGATCTGAAAACTTTTGTATTCTAAAGATTCAAGAAACATATTATACCAAAGTGTTTTTCATTAACAATTAATATAATGTTCTACTAATTAAAACGAGTACAGCAATAAAATAAAACTTGATATCAGCGTGGGATATCAAGAAGAAGAAACATAATTAATATATCAAGAACTAATTAATGATTCTTAATTAGTCATATGAGACTAAGAATTATACAGAATGAATCAAAATATAGAATGGATTGAATAAGAGATTGAGAGAGAATTACGGTTAGTACTATAACTATCGATTACCGGAATACATTTTCATTTTTTTTAAACAAGCTAGAGAAGAAATGCAAAACGAACAAGAAAAGTTAGTATAACTAAAGTTCATTAAGAGACAACTAGCAAACATAATACATGACGGAAAAAATGAAATGAAAACCAGAGAAGCACATTGTTAAATTTGAAAGCAGAATTAAACTACAACAAAATTATTTAAATAATAATAATAATAATAAAAACATTTTCGATTAAATGATCATTGTTCTTCCGATTGATGTCCCTCCATGCATCTCGATCTATTATTATGTTCTTGTCAACTAAAAAAAAAAGTACTCAGAACCTGAGCTTTAGCTCAAGTGGTTCTAGAAAGTAGGATAGAGCCTTGTGATAATATTTGTCAAAGGTTCGACTCCTGGAAGGGAGTTTTTTCCCAATTAATATTGGGTTTCCTCCTGAAGGTATTAGGGGATGATCGCGTCGCTGCCACTGATTGCAAAAGGTGGTACAGTGAGTGATCTTAATTGCAGTTCAAAAAAAAAAAAAACTAAAAAGTACTCACATTTATAACTTGTCACACCCAATCTAGTTAACCTGTATCAGTAAACATATTTTCCCAAAATATTTAGCTGCGACTATGGATGTCTTTAGTGTTTAAAATTTGAGAAGTCAGAAAGGCCTATTGGTTAACATCCAAGATAAAGGAAGAGATTTCAAGTTCGAATCTCGCAAGGTATATTCTAAGGGTGACCAGAAAAAGGTTTGAAAAATGATCACAGATATACCGATTAGTTCAAGTACATTTTAGAATAAATAGACTCGCTTTTTTTAAGTAATCTGAATAAAGAATACCTTATCCTTTAATCATGAGAGTATTTGCTCACCTTCGATGCTACGGCAAGTGCAATAAAAATATCACTAGCATGCACTAGTGATATTGGATAGAGAAATGCTAGATTGACAAACAATTTACAAATAAAAGATTACAAACAAATCTTTCACCAATCAAATCAAGTCATTTTTTCTCTTTCTTTTTTCTTTCTCCTTGTTGATTGGTTCACAACATATGACACATATGTTTGTAACAATTTATTTATAAATTATTTGTAGATCTAACATTGCTCAACAAACGATTAAAATGGGAAGAAGGCTAAAGCCTAGAAGGTACTACTTTTTGTGGATGGTATTGGTGACATGACTTTGGAACATGCTAAGTTGAATAAATTTGAAAGCCTATCCTTTGATTGAGTGCCACACAAAGAGAGATAAAACATGGAATTAAATAATTATCATTTACCCGTTTATTTCGCAATGAGTAGGTATATTTGGAAGAAAAAAATGGGAATAATTACTCACATTTTTTATTTTTCTAAGAACATCTCGAATACAAACTAGGTTACAGACTATTTTGTTTTAAAAGGTTATTAAAGGGTTATTTTCATTGAAGAAACAAGGCTAAATCAATGACTTATATGAGTTTAAGTTTTAAAATGCAAACGTATTTTTTGTTTGTATAGAATTAAATGGGTAAATCGAAAGAAACCTTTTAATCCCTTCTACCGCATTGATACCTACACAACACCATGTATTTTTTTTATTGACCAATATGTCTATTTAACTTCAAATTTTAAACATGTGTGGTACTTTTGACCGGAATTCAACCAAATTCTGGCAATCCTTTGTTTTGTCATTGATATTTCGTTATATTTCAGTTAAAATTTTTTTCTACCACTTTTTCCCATCTTTTTGAAGATGAGGATGATTTTGAAGATACACCTGGTCAGGAAGAAATGATGGTTTCTATGTCTTCAAAAGGATGAAGTATTTTTAGAGTCAAATGTAGTACTCAAATCTGTTACTTGTTAATTTGTTGCTTGGTCTATAGTTAACCGATTTTCGACTTTAAATTAAGCTCTCTGTCAGGTTGCTTTTTTTTTTCGTTTTATACTTTGTTATTATTCTTATTATTATATGATACTTTTATTATTGTTACAAGTTAACTATCTTTGTGTGGGACTTATAGCTAGTAAGACATTGTATCATTATTATTGAAGTGTCGTTATTCGCAATAATATAATTATTGTTATATGTTATGTTGGTATATGACGTATATTAAGACTTCATATCGTTGTTATGAAAGTATCGCCATTTGTGTTAATGTAATTACCACTTTAAGGTCTTTGAAAAAATTACTTCCACGATAACGCAAGGGCATCCTTATCTCAAATATATATATATACTAGTACTAATGCCCGTGCGCGATGCACGGGACTCATAATTATTATTATTTATATTTCATTTTTTTATAATAAATTTTATATGTGTATTTGATGCATAAACAATGGAATGCAAGTTGAAACATTTATAAATCTTAATTGTATAAAGTTTTTTTTACCATATTTATACACTTGATGTATAGGCAATGAAATGCAATATATATATGTATTTATATATACATACAATATAATATATAAAAATATAATATGTGAGGTTGCCTAAATTCTTTTATTCTGTGAACAATAACACAACATAGTATAAATAATAACAAAATTTTAAATAATAACAATATAGTAATAAAAAAACATGTAATACAAACCTTTTGATCAATAAAGATAATCTCAAGTGTTTGGGGCAACAAAGGATTGAAAAAAAAGGTGTTTCCTACGTTCAATTATGTGCAAACAAATAGAAGGATCAATTGTTTCTGGAGTAATATCATCTACCAACAGGTCGGTAATAGCTAGGGTGTCTTCGTTAGTAGTCATTATATCTAACCAGTGCCACCAAAAGTTATAAGATAATCAGAAACAAACATGGAGATTATCAAATTAAGCTTTCATAAGTGATGCTCCCAAGTTATGTACACAATCGAACTCGACCACTATACAAAAGAATCCATAAAAATCCACTTGCCAAATCTAAACCCAGAAAGTCATAACACATCTACATAAAATAATTGATTTATAAAGATACAATTATCAACAAAAAAACACAAAGAAAAAGTATGTAATTCTTGAAAACCCACAATAAGGTTCCAAAGAAAACCAAGATCAAATTCTCGCATAATTAAAATACTCTAACAATAATAATCAATCTACCAATAATAACGAAAAAAAAGGATTAGAAAGCACATATCAGTAATATTATCTACCAATCGATGTAAAATAAGTGTTGGTTAAAACATTATATTATAATATATATTAAAGTATATATATACGTATTGGAAATCAATAAAAGATCGAAATAGAGAAACTTTAAGGGAATGAAGAGTTAGATTCCAAAAAGAAGATATAAATCTTTGTAAGTCTAACTGTCTAAAAATAAGATAGATAGAGATATCATTAGTTTATACGGATATATACCTAGGATTACTAATATCACATTTAATTGAATATATTCAATTATAATAAGTTAATACGGATGTACATAGATTACCATTATCATAGTTAATTTAATATATTTAATTACGAATAATATATTAATATAAAAAAAGAAAATGCTAAATACAACCCTAAGGGCTATAGTTAACATGCATAAAATAATTGTACCTTCCATATCAAAAGTCCACCCCTGAATTTTATGGTAAGTGTACAACTATTTTATGCACCTTAACTACAGCCCTTAGGGCT
>JAOXNX010000026.1:20676691-20687852 GCA_028566075.1 Solidago caesia | reverse complement strand
TTGTCCCCTTGTCCTTTTTTATTTAGGTGTCCTCAAATTAACTTTCTCATATATATATATATATATATATATATATAATACAAACTTTTGTTTGAAATGCTTTTTTCATCACCGTAATAAAAACACTTGTGATATACAAACGTCCATCTTTCTCTTTGTTCACCTTTTATTCATTTTTGTAATGTAATATGTGAAGGGTCACTATCTCAACTAGAAGTATTTAGAAGTATTTAACATTATTCACTACAGAACGGAGTTGGTGTTGATTATTTTAGCCGACCATATCATCAAATTGTCAAAAAGTATATTAGTATCTTCAGAAACCAATTTATTACTGTTATCTTCGTATCCGTGTAATAAGTCATAATCAAAAAACTATGTACGTATTGTTTGGCTAAATATTCAATGGTGTGGTCATCTTTAGGCATTCTTCAACCGTCACGTCATATCTTTAAAAATCTTTACAAATCCTTAATTTTATTTCAAATCATACAAACATCTTTAAATACCCTTATTTTTTCCTCATCATCATATATATTTCATATACAAAAAAAAAGAAAGAAAAAAGATGTAAAGATATTCTAAGGATGGCATCATTAACTAAAGATATCTAGCCACAAATCTTTGGTTAAGGATTTACTTCAATGGTAAGGATATCTAAGACTTATTAAGGATATCTTTAAATCAACCATTGGAGATGGTCTAAAAGAATATAATAAAATATACTTAGATCAACAGATTATCAAAAGGCTCCATTTTTTAAAATTAACCTTAAAAAAACTATTTAAAGATTAAAATATTCTTTTTAAGTACGATATTTTATATAATAGTATAGATTATGAAATATCTCTCGGAATTTTTTGAAAAAAAAGTTCGAAACTACTATTATCAAATGAAAATAACGCAGGGGCGGAACTACATATATATTAGGGGTAGCCCGGGCTACGGGTCTGTTAAATCAATGCAGTTCAATTTTTTTTGAAAAATGATGTATTTTTTATTGGTGCTACGGGTCAAATAAATATGGGATACCGGTCAATGTAACTAATTTTAAACTTTCGAATGATTTTCCTATCAATAAAACTTATAAAGATGTACTTATACAACTAAACGAAAAATAAAAAATATCAAAAGTCCCAAAAATTATAAAAACCTGCTAAAAATAGCCAAAAATCCTTTAAAAAATGCTAAAAATCGTAAAAATTTAGTCGTTATCGTTGTTATCGTTACTTTATGCCGATACAAGACTAGTGAAAAAAAATTGTGCTATGGGTCACTTTCGATTCTGGTTCCGTCACTGAAATAACGTATTCCACATAACATGTTTAAGAGTGAACACTTTCATACGCAATACCCAAATTAATTTTTTTTTTACCTGTTATAATTTTTTCATACGCAATACCCAAAATTTCAGTTGTTTGATACTTCATACATAAATGGAATAATCAAGATGCACGACTCATGTAATGTAGTCATATATCTTAATTACATTGCAATGTTAGAAATTTTAGTGAAAATTTGTAACTTTTACTAAGTTACACAATAAAAATGTGCCATGCTCGAAGCCGTTGTATTCTGGGAATAAAAGCGAATCTGTTTAAGGTAATTGTGTTTAACACAAAACTCGGCTACCCGACTGCTTTCTGTTCTTGTTTCTATCTTTTACTAGAACCAAATTGCTTCGCTTGTACTTTCTGTTTCTAATCTTATTTATGTTATTGTATGTGTATTTAACTGCATTCCGAGGTAACTTATTATGGTTGTTTTTTTTCAATTTGGCTACCCGATTGCTTTTTGTTCTTATATTCGACCACTTGGTTGCTTTATGTTCTTGTTTCTGCCTTTTGCAAGAACCAAATTGCTTCGCTTGTACTTTCTGTTTCTAATCTTATTTATGTTATTTTTTTTTAACAACAAAGAGATTTTATTAAAAGTTGGTTAAAAAGTGATCAATGAACAAGAAAGAAAAATTACATACAAAGAAGAGGGCTTTTCAACCACTCATCCCAAGAAATATGTTTCTTCCTATATCGATACCATAAAAATGAGTAAGCTATAAGACTAAGAGGTACGAGGCATTTCATAGTAAGGGGCCTTCCGCCACATGGCGCCATGTCAACGTCCAAGATACTTCTCAAAAAAGTGGGGGTGAGGCAACTCTAGTGGGTGGGGGGTCTTTCGACAATTGGCAAAGTATGAGTGGTCTAATAATAGAATGCTTGCTTGAAAAAAAAAAAGAGGAGAGAAAGCAAGAAACTAGTCAATGGTTGCGATCGTTCGCCCAAAGCTTGAAAACGCCCAGGGGGCACTGTAGCAGGCCTTTCAGGGGCATTCCGGAGGCGTTTTGGGCTGAAACGCCCAGTGATCCGCCTCATACCCTTTATTCCAATCGAATCTAATTTATGTTATTGTATGTGTATTTAATTGCGTTTCGAGGTACATATTATGGTTGTTTTTTTCAATTTGGGTAGCCTATATTTGGTTTCTTTAACTAAGGAAAAATGTTACCTAAATTGAAGAATCAAGTTAGTATATTTTCTAAATGGGTTTTACTAATAACAGTCATATGGATTGTTTTTAGCGTGAATAAAATGTTGTGCTTTTTGACATTAAATTTAGGGGCTGAGTTTTTTTTTATATAAAGTACGATCTTTTTATGCATGTTATTGACAAACCTTAAGGATGTTATTAACAAAATCCTTCTAAATTGATGAGAATTTACATCTTGATTTTTACCTTAAATGAAGAAATCATGTAAAGTTTTACTTAAATTGAAGAAATCCAAGAAGTATATATTTTTTTAATTAAAGAATTTAGAATTGAAAAGAAAGTTTTCCAAATTAGAGAAGGAAAATGCTAACTATAAAAGAAAGTTTTCCAAATGATAACCCCGGCGGTTGTCGTGCATAAAAAAAGAGAATATATTTTTCATATAAAAGTTCACCCTTAAATTTATGATAAAAAATATAACTGTTTATGCACGTTAACTTAACAAGACTCATTAAAGAAACATGCATGCTATGTTACCCTGAAAGAAAGTTTATATTTATATATACATATATACTAGAATATTAGTGAAATATCATTTATATGGAAAAAAAAAACAAACGGTGAGCAAATGAATCAATTATTATTAAAGTCCAACAATTAAAACCAAACAGATTTTGATTGGAATAGGAGAAAAATGTAATCGTAAAAATACGTACATACGTACATTAGTACATACACCTGCATGTGTTGTCGATCGGAATGGATGTATACAAAATTGAATCGAAGCCCTTAACAAACGGACAACTAAAACTCCAAAGAATCTTCTATCATAAAATTGAAAACCTTAAATATACAAAATCCTATCATTAATAAGCATACTCATTCATGAAGAATGTGATATACAAAAGAAATAATAATTTTGATAATTAAAATATATATACTAAAACCGTATAAAACGAATGCCCATTTATTATAAGGGTTTTGTTAACTATTGCTTCTAGACACTAGTTATGATACATTCAATGAAGCCAAACTTTTATAAATAATAATATAAAAACATATTTAATGTTATTTCAACGAGAATATATTTAATGTTCGTTAATTCAAACTAATAATTATCATTTTAATATAAATCATAAACGCATATTATTATATTTTAGAAAAATTTTACTTCATTAAATACATCATCACTAGTATCCTTGGGACACTGCACTATTTAGGAAAATCCTTATTATAATAAATAACTATCGCCAAAACTAAGTGATTCACTTAAAAAAAAGGTTATTTATTCAATCATAGGATATATATAAATAAAAATAAATGTCAAGTAGTATTTTCTATGAATATATTCCGGTGTGGTTAGACCGGAGCACATCTTTTGTTGTTTCCACTGCTTGAAGTGACTGTTACGACCACGAAGAAACGACAAATCCCAACTACAAATATATAAGAGCCTGATAGAGCATATCATTACACACAAATTTTTGAATAATTTAAACGTTGTGACTTTGGTGTATTCATTTTTACTAACAAAGTTCTTTACTTCTAAGGCAAATATATAAATTTCATTGATAATTAGACAACTTAAATATTTCAATACCCCCCAAAACTCCATAAATTAATGCAAAAAACATGCATATCATGATTAAATGCCACCCTAGAAAAGATATACATTAGTACATTACCAAACTAGATTGAGTCGATGGTCTGTTAGTAAGGTATATTGTATTGGGGTATTCCATCAAGGTTTAAGTCCTACTTTTTACATTTGTAAAGATGAATTATTGGAGGATTTCTGAGAGTCATGGGTTCCATAGCTTCCATCTCAGACATTCGTGTAATTTAAGAGTAAGGGTATGATAGTTTGTCGTTAAAAAAATAAAATAAAATTAACAATAGCACCTCAAAGTACATTTAGGAAAAAGAAAAGCTAAAAAAGACGTCTTAATCATCCATGAGATATTGGGATATATGTATACAACTGTGATCCAAGTTAACAACAACATAAAGTCAAGAAAGCGTACGTAAAGGAGGGAAACCATTTCCATGTTTTGATGTCATCTTTTACTATAATATTTTACAAGTATTACATTACACAGATACTTGATGCACAGAGCAATAATTTTTGGACACATCAAGTCGTAAAAGAAAAAATACCACAAAAAACATATCAGAAATGTATCATTTATAAAACCATTCTTATGCTTTTTATCATTATTATATTTCTCTTCTGAATTTCACCTTGCGACAATAATAATCTAACGTAAGCAAATGTAATTTCTATTGAAATGCTGAAACTCACCAAATCCAATTTTGAGCTTCATAATTTTGAAACTAGATCATAAGCAAAAAATAGTTATTAGCCATCTACAGTAAATATACATATTTTACTACATAGTATACAACTGTATAAAGTATGTATTGTTGTGCATGACTAAAAATTGTTGTAGATTTATCACTCTCCTAAGTAAAAACTAGTGTGTACTTAGCTTAGTTTTTTGTGAAAGATTATAAAATATACATAGTTTTAGAAATATGTAATCATTACACTATTACTAATAAAACTTTAGTTATATCTGTCAAAGTTTTTTTTTTTGAAAATAAAAATGGATATATATTTTGTATATATTTTTTTTAACGTTATTTATTTTGTATATTAGGATAGAGTATAGAAACAATTTATTGAGTAAAAGAACCCCATTACAATCTAGACAAACATCCTCATCAATATTTGTTTATAATTAGAAGGAAATGCAGGTGACCATAATTTAAGGTCTCTTGATTGGTTGAGTGGTGATCCAAGATTTTATGATAAACATTAAAAGAAAAGGTCAATATAATATACATCTATTATATAAATAAATATAAATAAATAAATATAAAATGTATATATGCAAAAAGTCATATAATTGACTAAAAACTTCCCACCCATCTCCTTCCTTCACACAACAATATGTTTCTCTCTTCTCCTCTCCTCTCCTACAAATACCCAACCAACTCTCCAATGCAATGTATTCTTCCACATTTCTTCTTCTTCTTCCACCACATTTCTTCTGCTTCTTCCACCACACACACACACACACACACACTGGCTTATACTTAAATTCACAAAACAAATTAACAATGGTTGCTCTTTCAACACCAACAGTAGAACAATTCTTTGTGAAAACATGCAAACCAGTCAACCCTTTGACTTGTATAGAAATACCTGTCATTGACCTTTCTAAACCTGATTCAAAACACCTTACTGTCAAAGCATGTCAAGATTTTGGATTCTTTAAAGTTGTTAATCATGGAGTTCCAATGACACTTATCAATGAACTTGAATCAGAAGCCATTAAGTTCTTTAACTCTCCTCAATCTGTCAAAGAAAAAGCTGCCCCTGCTGACCCTTTCGGTTATGGTAACAAGAACATTGGTCGAAATGGTGATATCGGTTGGGTCGAATACCTTCTCTTTAACACGAAACCCGATTCCCATTACCATAAACTTTTATCCATTTTTGAAGAACACCCAGAAAAATTTCAGTATGATTCTTGAATAGCTTTCAAATCTTTATGACTTTTTATGCTAATCTTCTGTTTTGCTCTGTTTTGTGTGTAATTCTTTTGCTAAATTTGATTTGTTTGATCCTTCAGGTCAAGTGTGGATGAATATGTGACAGAAGTTAAGAATATGGCATGTGATATTCTAGAATTAATGGCGGATGGTTTGAAATTGGAGTCGAAAAATGCGTTTAGTAAGCTATTGATGGATGAACAGAGTGACTCTGTTTTCAGGTTAAACTACTACCCGCCATGTCCAGAACATCAAGAACATGAAATAAATGGTGGGAATTTGATTGGTTTTGGAGAACACACCGACCCACAAATCATTTCGGTTTTAAGATCAAATAACACTTCTGGGCTCGAAATTTGTTTAAAGGATGGCAGTTGGGTGTCTGTTCCTCCAGATTCTGAATCTTTCTTCATCAATGTTGGTGACTCTCTACAGGTACACTTATATAGTATCTTATAAAAAAAATTATATTGTAAGTTTGTAACGTTCAAAATCCACGGTAAAGTTTACAGGATTTTGAACGTTACGCGGATTACCATAGCAATAGTATTTTTTAGCTACAGCCAAATGGCTAATGCCCTTATAAACTTACAGGACTGAAGGTGTACAAATATGTGTCATTAATTACGCGGTCGTGGGTTCAAATTTGAGTCGAATTAATAAAACATCTTTAGTACCACTTGTTAAAAAAAATACTAATAATTACAACAACTCTTATATGATTATATTGTCTCAATCTCAACCATATTTGCTGGTATTTTTTTTAAGGCCCTACGTGTTTCATGAATGGTGAGATTTGTAATATGTAATAGTAAATCAGGAAAAGGGAAAACCAAACTAAATTTGAACATAAAATGTACCACACAATCAATCAGTTTACATCACTTTGAATATAATAGGGAAGGTCAAATGAGTACTATATAATAGATTCCCTGTCAATATAGCATATTTGCTTTCCATGTCCTAATCAATCTTTTTCCCAACTTCTATAAGTCACTTTCTGCCTACATTTTAGACAAAGTAATAATATAATCATTATACCATTATTGTTCATTCATATGTCTATGTATATTTATTTAGGGAAATGATAAAATACTTCTAAAAATTCTTTTAAAACTACATGAATATAAAATATAGATTTTATTAAGGGGTCGTTTGGTTCCCAGAATGTATGTGAATTTGATTGAATGAGAATTGAATTTTCTTCCTTTGTCATGTTAGATTAACATAAAAAAGTTTTAAATTCCATTTCATCAAATTTTTAACTAACCTACGACGACTACTCTCTGCAGCTTTCGTATGCCTCTTAAAATCTGCTAGCTAATACAAGCAAAGGAACAATTAGTCATAATCGTCGATTGCTTAACTTGAACGATATTTGTTTGTGACAGGTAATGACAAACGGAAGGTTCAAGAGCATAAAGCATAGGGTGGTGGCAAATAGTGAAAAAAGTAGGATGTCAATGATATATTTTGGAGGACCACCATTGAATGAGAAGATAGTTCCATTGGCATCACTCCTTGAAAGAGAAGAAGACAGCTTGTATAATGAGTTTACATGGTTTGAGTACAAAAAATCTGCTTTTAACTCTCCTTTGTCCCACAATAGGTTGGGTCTCTTTGAGAAACTTTCGTCTAAAATATAGTTTTCTTTTCTTTTCTTTTCTTTTTATATATGTCTACACATACATACATATACAATATATATATATATATATATATATATATATGTATTATTATTTATCATTATTATTTGAAGCAAAGAAACTGCGTTTCGGATGCTTTCGCTTTTTATACATATATATCAGATTTACGTGCCGTACGTTATATATGAAAGATGGTTATTGGGTTATTTCTAATAATAGGTTGTGTATGAAATCAAATGAGTAACGTCGAAACCAAAATCTAATACATAGGGCAATTAAGACGTCACAATCTTGACCCGTTTATGCACAAAGAAGATAATTTGGGTTGTGTTATGCTGATAGCGCTTGAATATTTGTCACTATAATATGTTTTCAATAAAATTAAATGTAAACCATTCACCTTTAAATTTGTACATGTGTTACTATTTTAGTAGTTTAATATCCACACAATGTGTTGGGGTAATTTTTTCCATCTATGACGTCGGTTTTTTGACGGAAAATGCTATGCGACTTGTTATATGTAGTTTTCGAAGTTTGAATTGATAAAAATTATTTCTATTAATTATAAAATAGTGTTAATAAGTATAATATTTTATGAATAAATTAATATACAAATAACTAATAATATTTTATGTATATTTTAAGTTATGAAAAATTCATTTATCTTCTCTAAAACATGTTTTTTATTTGACTTTTTTAATTAAAAATTTTAAACCATGTTTTTGACCAAGATTTTAATTTACTATAAATAAACTATTGATTTATAACAATGCTAATTAATAAATAATTCTTAAATGTTCCATTATTGTTTGAAGTAAAAAGATGTTAGACTTTTCAATGGTTAGGAGTAAAATAAACATTCCTAATCTTTAAAAAGTAAAAGATATTTAACAAAGTGGTTAAAGTATTTATAAGGGATTATAGATAAATAAAATAAATGGCCTTAAGGAGAACTATATCGTACGTTTCTTTATTGAATAATGGAAGTTTAAATTTTCTAACTTGGTATACTTTGGATAATGAAAAATTAATAAAAATGGAAATGTCACTTTCTTTCAGATATGAGAAGTGGTTTGACGATAATGTAAATCCTTGCCTTGGTTAATCTTATCTTACTATACATATAAGTGAGGATAAGCTTATCCTATGTGGCAGTCACTCGCCCTGCCCACGTCACTGCCTATGTGTCACGTCGAGGTTGCAGTTGTCCTACGTGTCAAGCATAGACCGTGTACACATCAAGAGTTACATGGCACATAACTCAACAATTAAAATAGGAAAAATCATTGGTGATATAGGGAGTCGAACCTGCGCTGCATGTTTAAAAGGTGAAAACCACGGCCAACACACCAATGGCATGTTGGTGTTCAAATTCTTTTCTTTCAAATATGTATCCTTTATTAATGTTATTTTGAAATGTAGTTGAGGTCTCCGTCATTTTTTATTAGATTTTCCCTTTCAAAAATAAAAAAATAGTAAAACATTGTATATATGTTTTTTCTCACTGAAAACATTATATTATATATTTAAAATATATATCTTTTTTAACGAATTTTGTTCTGGCTTTGTTTGTTATATTATTTTGCAACTCTTTTGTATAGCATTTTTGTTAAATCATATTTTTTAAATAAAAATAATAATATTCGGTTTTTCTGTTCAGGTCCAGTTCTGAAAACGTTGCTGAGACAACAATTACAACAACTAAGAATAAACATTTAACTAAATAAGAAAAATTATGGGTATACAAAGATTCGAACCTGAGTTGTTGGTGTAAAAACTAAATACTTCAGCCACTTAACCAGTTATACCATGTTGTTAGTTTTTTATTCACCCTCGACTATAAAGCTTTACTACCAATTTAATGCATTGTTATATTGGACTTTTTGAATTGAATTCGTATGACTTCAAAAATAAAATTTTAAATTAAATCTGTATGACTTTACTGTGCCAACTTAAACTTATTATTTTGTGAAAAGACTTTTCTTGTATGGCAAGCTAATTAGCTAAAGCAATATATAACAAGATTTTATGGGCATAAGTTTTTTCACGTTTGAATCTCAGTTAGTTTTTTTTATGTATATTTATTAGTCTATGTTCTTCCAACCTCTATTCAAAAATTAGATTTGATTTATTTATTAGATTTATTAAAATATTCATTCTTATATTTCTTATTCTTTTGTAAAATTATAAAAATTTTGTTATATGTCTATAACTTTTTCCTACATCGGCTTATATAAATGATGAGCCTTTGATCAATGAAACATTACCCATTTCTACTTCTCTCATTTTTTTTTTGCTTTGACCATATTTAAACAAACGCAACCAAAATAACACACTTGGTGCCGAATCACCTTCAATTCGTCGTGTCTGTCCCAATTAATAAGTCGCTTGTGTTGCTTTTACAAGCTAAAAAGAAATTTTATGTTTATTTTTTAATTTATTTCTGAATAGATTTTTTAATTTACTTTATACTTCAATACAATGTACTATTTATAGTTACTTTTTTTCTTCATAATTCTTTGATTATCGTGTTTTAAACAACATTGTATTTAATCAACAACATTCATTTAAAAATTAATGAGCCGTGCATCGCACGGGTATTAACCTAGTTTATATATATGTTGGATGAATTGAGGATCTCATGAAGATTACGGTTTTCTGGTGATATAACAAACGACAGACAATGCGTTCAAAAGTTAAGTCTAACATAGTTTCGACTGCAACGAAAATAAGGGTTACAATCATTAAAGCTTTTGTAATGTAATTAGGTCGTACATGTACGTAATCAGAATATTGCTTGTTATTATATAAAAACATTAATTTTGGTTCTTATTTATACTGATAATTATTATATGTCTCTTGAGGGATCGTGGATGTTGGAGATTTTTTGTTTATACGAGTTTTTTAGTACTTCTATGTTGCAATTAGTTACTAGTTCAAGATTTGATACAAATTTATATTATTTTGGGAATTAGTTCAATTGTGTTCGTATCTATTAATATGATTTTCATTCACATGACCCATTAGAGCAAAGGCTTGGTTCAACAACAACATGATACTATATATTATAAAGTATTTGATTTATTTTCTTAAAATTTAAAGTTTTAACTATTCAACATGACTATTTTGTTCCTAAATATATATATTAATTAAATAAAAGAATATATCTAATATATAATAAAAGAAAAACCTTAATTCATAAATGGAAAATTCTGGACCCTTAGATGAAATTCAAATTTTAATTAGAGTCGTTAGATCAAAATGATAATGTTATATACTTTTTTTTTAACTTTTTTAAAATTAATTTTAATTTAATAAATTTAAATATGGCTATTAATTATGGAAGGTAATTCCTACATTTGATGAAAGTAATTACTTTTCCTACATTTGATAATTATAGAAAGTAATTACTTTAATGATATAATTATGAAAAATAATTCCTAAATTTTATATTATCTTTTTTAAAA
>JAOXNX010000026.1:20650086-20660451 GCA_028566075.1 Solidago caesia | reverse complement strand
TGAATGTTTGTGAGGGGAAACATTAAATTCAGGGGGTCCCCCTTTTATCATTAAAATATTTATGTGTGTGCAGTAGGATGATGTTAGCAGCATATAACATTTTCCCATATATATATATGTACACATCACTAGTGGGGAAGGAAAGTGAAACAAAATCATGAATAAATGAACCCTTTACAGCACCTTTTAACTTTTCCCAAATAAAATGTTTTTTTTCCCGCTACGTTTGTGAAGTTATAAACATTTTTATCAATAAATTAAAGCTAAACGGGGTAGAGTACTTTAAAGTACTCATCACATATATTCAAGCTATATACTTTTAGTAAGAAACAAAGAAAGACTATTTTTATCACTCATCTTTGGTCTAATTAGCATCTAACTAAACATAATTATGAGTATCTTTGACAAAAAGTTCATAAAAATTTATTTTGACTCGAGTAAAAAGGGCTAAACAACACCATCAGATGCCTTAAAACAAACAAAAAAAAAGATAAATCAAATCGGATTTAAGGACCTCGGGACCAAACCTTGAGCCTCGATCCCTCCAAACACTTGACCTTTATCATTACCATCAAGCTCCCACGTTATCATGAACTCGGTCCAGACCCCATACCTCATTAATCTTAAGACTATTACTTGTCGGTTTAAGTTTTAAGGTCAAAATAATTTAACCAAACTAACTTCTTTATATCCTTCGAAAGCCGAGAATGAGGCTTAGAGAGCTCACAATGCCTTCGTGGTAGACATGTGGTGGACTTGTTTTAGTCTCCACCATGAGCAAACACCACTAGGTGTGACTCGTAGTGGAGGGATTAGTGGTGGCAACCATGAACAACATCCCAACGTTTTCTCTTTTTCTTCTTATTCCTTTTTCCCCCTTTTACACATAGTTATATAATAAATAAAAGAGAAATGATAAATCATCTTAAAAGAATAGACTAAAAATACTTCTAACCACAAGATGATGATATGTGGAAAAATCAAGAGATAAGATTAGGAAAGAGATATAATGGAATACACATGTCATCATGTTGTGAGTTTAAGAGGATTTATCATTTCCCACATGTCATCATCTTGTGAAATCCTCCAAACCACAAGATAATGTCATCCTCTTTGTTATACACTAGTGGTTCGTTAGTGATGTATTAAGAATGTATTAGTGATTGATTAGTGGTGGTGGGGGTAGATTAATGGGGATGGGAATTGTGAGTGCTCTTAGACTACATGGAGTGAGGCGGCTTCCTCCTCCTTGCCGCCCCTTGCCTACCTTTGCCGCCCCGCTACAGCCCCCCGAGGGGCGTTTTCGTCTAATTTTTTTTCCCCGGCTAGTTGTGTTTGGTTTGTTTGTGTGTTGTGTGTGTATATATATATATATATATATATATATGTATGTATGTATGTATAGTATGTATGTGAGTGGGTCACTCCACCATTTTGGGGGGCTTCTTCTCATCTTACGCACATGCCACGTGTCGCAAGACTCCCCCTACTTTTGAAGCCTCGCTCCCTTAGTCTTAGGCCGCTCCCATCAATGCCACTAAATTCTCAAATTATCACTGTCATATCAACGCCACATCATTTCTTCCTCTCATAATTTACCCAGAATTTACCCTCTACCAACAATACCACAATTTTCCCCAAGTTCTCAACTTTTCACTGTCACATCATCGACACATCATATACCATCTCTTTCTTTCTTTATATATATATATATATATATATATATATATATACATACATATATACATATAACACATACACACACAAAAAAGCAAGTGGGCCCACCATTTTTCACGTTCTCCACGTTCTATAGAGAATGAGATTTCAGAACGTGGCTCCAGAACGAGGTGATGCCAATGGCGTTCTCGTGAGAACGTGACTTGAGAACGAGCCTGTGCCAATGGTGATTTGAGAACGTGGAGAACGCGGCGTGAGAACGTACTGATGGGAGCGGCCTTAATAACTTTTAGGTGAACACGAACATTTCTTTCTTGCCAAATAGCGTACACCACAACTCCTAGCATATATAAGGCGAGCAACAATGCTTAAAATGTTTCTTGGTTTACAACGTACTTGGATCCATTGTATGACATCATCCCAAACCTCTGAAACAGAAACACTGTCCATATCATGCCCTCTAACAATTTATGATCATGCAATATTGCCCTTGAGTACGGACACCTAAAGAACAATTAGGCCTCTTCCTATCCTGACGCCGTCATCACCTCGTCTTGACTGCCACATCAACTTTCTCTCTCCAAGACACATCCAAGAACTACCCCTCCCTATCATACCTTCATTCTCACCTCATCCTCAATTAAAAAAAATTATAAACTCACACACACATACACTCTCTCTCTCCTCATCCCCAAATAAAAAATATATAAGAACACACACATACACACCACCTTTGGACCCCACATGCTCGTCAACTGCTTTCGAAATTAAGACAGAGGTCGACGATGACCTAGCACGACGGGCCTCGTGTCTATGGTGTTGTCCACGATGACCAAGAAGACGGGCTTACTATGGCCCCATAGTGAAAGGCCTTATAGTAGTGTTGTAATCCCAACTCTTCATCCGGTCTTGGGTTTTCAGTCTTTGGCCGATCACCAACCAAACCAAATTACTTCAAGTATCTTATACCTTAAACTTAAAATATGGTAGATTACATTAATAACCTCAAAGACATTTTTATTCTTACTTTATTGATGTATATACTTTTATATCATTTCATTCCGCTATTTTACAAAACACTTCTATAAAAATTAAGTTAAAGAAAACATTAATTTCAATTGAGATGTGTTTGAAATTATACAAAACTTGGAAAACCCAACAGAATCATGCCAGTTGATTTAATAATGTATTTGTTTGCTTAAGTCTCCGCCATTTATGTATTGTATTAATTAATATTAACGATGCTGTGTACGTAGTTGACTCATGTCTGGGTGTACAAAAAATCCAGGTAGTTAATGCATTATAGCACATGCTTATAATTCACTCTTCAGTTTTTATTAATTTCATTAAAAGACGGGAGTAATTAAATTTTTTTGTTGATAAAATAATGCTTTTGTTTATTTATTTATTTATTTATAGATTTTGATAATTTTGTCACTAATAAGTTATTACATACATAAAAAAAAATGCTATTTTATTTATTAAATACCAACTCCTGATGTTTCTAATAATAAGGTACAAATTTTAATGAAACCAATAACTTGTTGTTGATTGCTCTAAGGACCGTCACTAGTAAAACCCTTTATTTATTTGTATATATTTAATACATCAACCAATTATACGCGGAGTATGCAAATTGAAAAGCGGATGGTTGTTTCGGGATTAGTCGGGTTGTAAAGCAGATTAATCTATAAAAAAACATGTTAAAGCGTTTCACATATTAATTAATCTAATCATCAAATTTCCAAAAAATGTTACCTAGTTATCTTCTGATTAGACATTTTTCGATAACAAATGTGTCTATCTGTCTATCAACCCCTCCTCACCCGTCTTTTTTTTTTTATATATATATTATCACTTGACTTTGCGACGCGATGGCCATCACCAGGATCATCATCCGTGGACCATCAGTCCTTCTACTATATGGATACTACACGCATGGTAACAATATCATTAAATCAAACCATTCCACACCGGATGCTTTATATGAACATTATCACGAAAATGAAAATTGTTTTCTTTTTTTTGGTATTTGAAATTTGAAATTTCACCTCAACTCAACTCAATATTAATATGTATCGTTATCTTTGTTGATGTGTATATCAAACATAAAATATTAAAATTTAACAAGTGTATCTATTTTCACAAGAGAAGAATGTACAATGTGGTCCAAATGAAAAATAAATAAAATATATGTGGATCCATACAAGTAGATGATGTTTCTTTATAACTATGAACATTGCATGTGAATTTAAATGTCACTCCCAACCACTCTTCTAATCAGCCAGCCAATCTACCCCCCTTTGTTCCCATTAACATCTAATCTAATATGCTATATACAATCTTTATACGAATTTCACTATATACAATCTTAGAGATAGTCAAAGAAGATTTCAGAAATGGCCATCGAATACCCCGATTAGGTCGCGTACATTTGAGTTTAAAACAAAACTCGACCTTCCCAAATAACCTAATTTAAAATTATCATTTATACTATAAAATCAAGAAAACAATCACAATAAAATTATGTCAACATATAAACAAACTCTGATATCTCAATCATGGTTTGAATATTAACACAATAGGGCATTGCTATTTCCACCATTTTCTATGCATTACCAACTTGTACCGTACAATAAATAATGCAGACCGTACAAGCGTTTAATGCTTGTCTATTTCCACCGAGTGGTGGAAATAGAAAGCCACAATAATAATAATGAAATTGGGAAATGCCAGATTGTCTATATTTATTGAGACCCTACAAAATATTTATAGAGGATCCCACATGTCTTTTCCTTCCTTTTAAGTATATTCTTTTTCTTAAAAGAAGTTATAAGAAAAATAAACAAATCCGTACTTCTATTGACATATATCTATCATTCTATCTATATATTAAATACATACATTACAAAATCCCAGTAACTGAACTCAAGCTTCAAGCAGTCGACCTCATGGCCTTTAAATTATCATAACAATAAGTTTTCTTGTTTAGCCGAGTAAGGTTACAAAAATATGATCATATAGTTAACATATGTACGTATAACCCGGGCGGACTGGGCTGCTTCATGTTAATTAAACTGCCCAATTCATTTCGGGTTCAATTTCTATCGGGTTGGGCCAAGTTTTTGAGATGACCTGCATGAGATAAAGTACCTTTAAACCCGACTTTGAGTTTATCAATCATGGCTTTCCTTGGAGGACCTGAGCAATTTCTTCTGCTCTTGACTGAATGCCTTTTAAGAACTCAATAAGGATACGCTGCTGATAAGAACCTCCCTCCTGTATGCATTTAGGGACAGTAAACACATTAGGAAATCTGATAACTCAATGCTGATGGTTTTGCCCTGAAACAAGATTAAGTAGTGTAAGTGTGCACACCGTTCGAATCAGTGTTCTTTCTCTTCGTTTCTTTATGACAGCATAGAGTTCATCTGGTGTGATTTCCCCTTTACCACCAGTCAAATTATTGATCAACACATTATTCCATTCTGATTCTGGAGCTGCAACAAAAAAGAAGTTGCTCAATAGAGGTCAATTCAACAAAACCATAAGAAGGCTAAGTCAGCTGTGATTCAAAAGTTTTTACTATGTTTATGAAACAAGGCTAATGAAAAAACGACAACCATAAAATTGCTCATTTGTAAATTTCTCAAATATTAGGTTCAAAGTGACAAAAGAAGATTTAATTGTACTTATTAAGATTGGCTGTATTTAATGCTCATGTATATTGTTTGACAAGTTATACTTCAACCAAAACTTTTCTGATGTTCCTAATTAAAGAACATACTACAATGTGGCGAATAATTTTCTTGCAAATAAAGCTAAATCTTTTTCAGATATACACACAGAAAGTAAGAAAACAGCCATTAGCACCTTTGATAATTTCCTCGAGGCACTGCTCGGCTTTTAAAACTTCATTCCCTGCCAAATTATTCCCAAATTTCAATTAATGTCTAAGATGGTTTCTCTTAGTCCAGAGAGAAAAATAATGCATTCCAGACGTTTGGATCACATGTTTGCCATTCAGCTTACGATCCAACATAAACAGTTGCGATTTAGTAAATAAACGAATGCATGCAGTATTTCAGTGACAGAACTCAAAATTAAGAAAACTTCATATGAAACCATTATCACTCTATCACCTTTCTTGGCATAACTACGTTTTGAGAGGACTCTCGAAGCATAAAGTTGCAATACTTTTTGCAGCATAGCCTCAAGACCTGGCTTATCCCCATCTTCCTTTGCCTGAAATTTGTTTGCCAAACAATTATTAGAACCCTGATAAATGCCAGAACATTATAAGAAAAAATTAACTAGGCTGACTATAGATAAGCAGACAACACACAACTGAACAGAATCAACAAATTTCACCTGCCGTAGTTGTGCACTGACTTCTGAAAGAAATCCCTCATCCAATTGGCCTTCCTGCTCCCTTTGGTTTACTTCCTGAAAAATAGTGATTAAATTTTTAGCTTACTATTATGGTTCAAAAATACATAAATACACCTTCTCATATTGTTCCAAAATGCTCTTCATTTCAAACAAGTCGCACAGCGTAATTTCAGAGGAGGCAAAACTGGATGGGTCGTGCAGTTGGTGGGTTGGGAAATGGTTAAAACAGGTAAGTTTTTGTACAGAGTGGGTTGGGTTGGCTAAAAACCCCTTTTTCTCATTTAGCTTACTACAGTGGTTCAAAAGTACATAAATACACCTTCTCATATTGTTCCAAAATGCTCTTCAATTCAAGTAAGTCGCCCAGCGTAATTTCAGAGGAGGCAAAACTGGATGGGTCGGACAGTTGGTGAGTTGGAAAATGGTTAAAACAGGTAAGTTTTTGTACAGAGCGGGTTGGGTTGGCTAGAAACACCTTTTTCTCATTTAGCTTACTATTATGGTTCAAAAGTACATAAATACACCTTCTCGTATTGTTCCAAAATGCTCTTCAATTCAAGCAAGTCGCACAGCATAATTTCAGAGGAGGTAAAATTGGATGAGTCGGGCAGTTGGTGAGTTGGGAAATGGTTAAAACAGGTAACTTTTTGTACAGAGTGGGTTGGGTTGGGTTGGCTAGAAAACCTTTTTCTCATTATTGAATGTATTATTAATTAGTGTGCTGAACAAGATTACAAATACTATATTTTTACAATATTAATCTAATCTCCTGCATAAAGCGGTTTAGGAGGTTTTATACACAAGAGATACAATTTGGGTGTCCTTCTAAACTTTTGACCCATCTCCTGGTAAACTATTTAGTAAATTTCTTGGCCCTTTTGACATGTTACAGATAAAACATAGCCCAAATAAACTAATTCATGAATAAATGGATCAAAGTTGCCACCTATATGTTATTTTGATACAAAAAGTCCAGAAAGAGGAAAAGTTGATTGTAGCAAACCATACATTCTCCATGAGAGTGAGGGCATCAGGATCCCGAGGAGGCCAACTAATCTCTTCAACTTCACTGACCACGGGTCTTAGAATTCCCTTGAGAACGTCGGTAGATGACTCTATTTTCTCCTGCAGGAAGAAGAAAACTGCGATATGTGTAACAAGATGAGGCAGGAAAAATTTTAAGATGCTTGAGACAAATGCAGCTAAGATGGACAATAACTAGTTACCTTCCTAATGCAATGCTAATAGTATGTGTATATAAATATGCTAGAAAAATGGTTAAAGAACAGTACATTGGTCTTATGCACAACACGCTCAACAATAGTCATGACCGATGAAGCCAGTTCTTCCAAGTCTTGCTGCAAATACAAAACGTAAATACTTTAACTTATTAGAAGGCAAGATCTAAATGAGGCAATGAGCTTTAATTAATTGAAAAGAAGAACTTGAAATCTGTACTTTATCATCATCTGATCTGCAGGTGTCTGTTCTAGCAGCAAGTCGTATCCAGAAACCCTCATTGAAAGCAAGAATATTTTCTAAAACAAGCTTTTGAAGCTGTTTTCAAGGAACATGAAAAAAGAAGTTATTAGTAGATAGGCAACGATGAATATGTAAAAAAACATGTCCTTACTTCTTGGTCACTTGCATTCTTCAACAAATCTATAAGTCTATCAACTTCCACAGTCTTTTTAAAAGCTTCTTCAGCATCTTGACTGACTGCACATACCAAATTTCTCCTGTTTATTAAATCCAAAGTAAGTGATTTAAGAATCAACAGATCCACAAATCAGTGAAAAGAAGAGCAATGCTATGACTCATAGAATTACTTTATTTAGATAGAACATTCTAATCAAATATTTAAAACACAACTGTAAGGTGGACAAAGAACCATATGAACCTATTTAGACGTCCAAAAAAAAGAACCAGGTAGTCTTTATATATGTTTATACTCGCACTGCGTTGATCCGATGCTAATCTAGAACCTTATATATTGATAACCAACAACCTACTTTTTCAAAGTGTTTGTATGAATGAGATCATAAGCTAACTAGCTATACATAAGTATGTGATATTCTAGGCATATCCGTGATTGGCACATTTAAACAACATTTTTAGCATGCAAAGCACTTTGATTACATATAGGAACCCAGGTGTTTAACTTCCTATATTGATACATTGAGATGCAGGTTCACACGAGAACTACCAGAAATGTAAGAACCACCAAATTATGTGTTAATTACTTATTCACAAGTGAGCATGTCCACAGTCCACTCACATGTAGATACATGTTCAAATGCGAATTAGCACATAATTTGATGGTTCTCACGTTATGTCTTGTTCTCATTTAAAAAGCCCCTATACTTAGAACACTGCTACTTAAGCCGTTAGTGACGTACGTACTCACATGTCTTCGCAGTTAAAGATTTGTTTTAAGGTGCACTTTTAAAGTGAATATCGGAACTTGAAGAATCAAATTCCAAGTCAGATAATCAATTAATTGGGTGCATAAAGTTCGGGATAGTTAAATAATTTTACACTTTAATTTTTTCTCACCCGAATTTCTTCAAATATAATTATCCTAACCTTATATAATCAAAACCCATAATCAGCAAATGCAAAAAACCTCTAAACTGATTATTGTTTCATTAATCTTTGGAACTTAAGGCATTTCTGAATATATAAACATGGGGTAATGTCAAAGAATAACAATTAAGTGAGAAGCTCTAAAATAAATATGAAAATAAAAAATGAAAGTGAAAAGCTGAAAAATTAAATAAAAAAATACCTTGTTTTGGGTTGGGTAAGAGTAGTAGTGACAGGAAACGAATTATTATTATTATTGTTCCCAATCCGGATATGTAATGTTTGCGATGATGAAGACTGTAAATACAAAATAAACATTAATGTACTTGGTAATAAAAAAAAATTAAGAAGAAGATGATGACAGTGTGTGTGTGTGTGTGTGTGTTAGGAGTGAAAAAAGATACCAAAAAGGAAGAAGTGTAAACAGAAATGGAACGCAGGAGGGGTGAAGATGGAGAGGAAAGAAGAACAGTGGCAGCCGCCATTTTTGTTTGTTTGGAGGGAGATATATAGATATAGATAGATAGATACAGAAAAGTATATATGTAATGTTAAAGTATATGTATGGATGGATAAAGAGGTTTGAGTTTGAGTTACTCAAAACCAAGCAAAGGAAGCACATATCTTCTGTTTGGAACACAAAATCGCACCAATGCTTTACAATATTAGTATAATTTTACTTTATTTTTGCCTCATATTTTTCTGCTTTTGTGGCAAACTTCATACGATTGTACAACAATAAATTAAAAGAAATAAGTATCTATCCGGTTAAACAACTAAACGAATGGGATTTTTTCCAGTTTAAGTTAGTATGTCTTAGCCCAAATTTTTTTTACTGATTTGGGCTAACAAAATTTATTCGTCTTCTGAAAGACAAATATCTAATACAGATGTATAAAACATAACTAAGAAATCTTTATTGTTAATTTCTAAATTCTTTTTCAGGCCACCTTGAAATGTTATATAATAAAGATCGAATCTGGTTTTTTTTTTTAATAAAAAAAAATAAAACCAATCATTCTATCTCGGTTGATATTTCCATTTTCAAAATAAGACCGTCTCATATGTATTTTTGTAACTAACGAGAGGAGCGGATGTCTTAAAATGAAAAATAGTATTAAAATTTTTACAAGTAACATTAACCAAATATAAAGTTTTAGAATGCGGTCACAATCCAACATCTCGTCTATTTTTCTTCAGTTAGTTTTATTTTTTGTTGTTCATGTTATTATTTTTATAGTCTTAGGCGAGCCTGTCGGTAATAAATGATTATATCCATAAAAGTTTATCCTTTGTTAATTCATGAGGTTGGTTTTTATCTATATAAAGTATCATTTATGCATGTAAGCCTATCATTATCAAAATCCTTTTAGTTCTTCTAAAAAGAAATTACAGTATTTAAAAGTTACTAATTTTACTATTTTAGTTTTGATTAATTGTTGATGGTTTTGTTTTAAAAATCAACTTAGTTTTAGTTATGAGGGTGGTAAAATAGGTTTCTTGTTAACTAAATGAAATTAAAGTTTTTATAGATAAAATTAAATTACAAATTTAATGTTGATTGAAAAAAATAAATGAAATTTACAATCTTGAAAACCTTGTTCAACCGTTTGGGAACAAATACTATTATTTATAGCAATGTTTTAAATACCGGTACGTACCGGCCGGTATTACCGGTAGTACCGGGTACCGGTGTCGAGGCCGGTACAA
>JAOXNX010000026.1:20602633-20616830 GCA_028566075.1 Solidago caesia | reverse complement strand
GAAGCCGATTGCCGGACACCATCACCTTTTAACTTCAACCATCAACCACCGCGCATTGTGCGGGTATTATTTCTAGTAAGCTTTATAAGGGAATATAGATAAATGGATTTCATAAAATTTAAAATACACATAAAATATTAATAAATATATAAACCTAAATTATATACTTATTGAAATCAACATATTAACAAATCGTGTTATCTTTCACATTATTAAATTACATGTAACAACCACAATCAATATTTTAACACCACAATAAAAATCCCACTCTTGTTTTATTGCACATACACTATGTTAGTTTTCAATAAGCCCTTCATATAGTAAGCTAAGTATATTTAGTAATAACTAAGTTATATTTATCAACGGACGAATTTGAGGGGTGTTTGTTTGTTTGGTTAAAGGTTTTGGTTTTTAAATATGAGACTCAAATCCACCGTTGCATACTTGCATATTCGAAATCCATCATTGTCGGTGGGGACTTGGGGTATTGAAAACTCATTCTCATTCCCTTATATGAATATAAACCTATAATGATTCCTATCTTCCAATAAAACATCACCTAAATACTAAAAAAAAATAAATTAATACTGGCCGACCAATTTGTTGACATGTTCTTATTTTTGTATCCTACTCTTTGGTTTTTTATCATTTGTCCACCAACTTTTTATTATTTATAGTTTCATCACCTAACTTTTACCATAGTTTTATTTCTAAACATTACTCTTTGATCTTTTATAATTTCACACCCAACTTTTGGTCATGTTTTCATTTTTGTTTTTAACTTTTGATTTTCTTTTTGGCCCAAAACCTTTTTCATGTTCCATCACATTTGGAATCACAATTCCGTAGAGGTTCCAAAAAACCGGGTTTTGTCCAAACCGAACCCGACCAGGTTTTTTGTCAACGGGTCAAAACCGGGGATTGACCATACCCGAACCGGTTTTTAACTGGTTTTTGGTCAAACATGGACCGGTTTTTACCGGTTTTTTTTTTACCCAAAACCGAATCCGACCTGATCTCTACCCGGTCCGAATACTCGAATATCCAAACCGATTTGAAACCGCTGGGTTTTCCGGCCAAAACCCGAACCGGTTTTGGTCAAACTCGGATTTGACCGGGCTGGAAACCAGTTTTTCAACCCAGTTTTTTAAAACCCGGTTTTTTTGGGCACCTTTACAATTACGCAGAGAAGCGCAAATATCAACCATAGTTATCCATATTCCATAATATCAAAAGGCAAACAAGTGAACGGTAATAATATATTTTCATTTTACACCTTATTATTTTGTTATTTTTCAATGAGACCTAATTCCTTTTGTTACCTTTTCAAATTTGTCCCTTTAACTTATTATCGCTTAACCTTTAACTTTTGTTTGTCTTTATTATTGGTTATCCTGACGCTGGCATAAACGCGGGTATAATAAACATTGCTTTATATCATAACGTAATGAGTATATTAGTAAAAATGGTGAACAATACTACGCTATGTAGTTTGTTATGGTATCATGCAACTCTTTTAACTCTAAAGCTGCATATATTACATTACAAGAATATAACTTTCTATTTTAGGATAATGAACCACTATGCTCATCCGAGTCCCTACTACCATGACCCTTATTTCTCCCAAGCATTTCCTTGATCTCTGCCTCTTTCTTATCATAAAAATCTATCAAATCCTTGAAGCTAATGGCTCGTAAGGGTCGTCTAGCGCCACATGTAGCTGTCTCCGGCTCCACAACCTCGTGAGGCTCTTCTTCATCAGGATTGAACCGACGGTACTGACACAACATCCTACAGAAAAAAATGCCAAGAGAAATGAAGCATGCGACACCGCAGATAAGGAATAGACCCCAGAAATTGCTCAGAGAGAGGCTGTTGTCATCTGGGACATCGGTTGTTTGAGACGAGCATGAAGCGGCCGACAGCCATTTGTCGTGAATTCGTTGTAGTTCTCCGTTTTCTGAGAGTTGGAGGATGGCTGTTGATAGGTCAACTGCTAGAGGAGAGTCTCTCTGGAATGCCTGTGATGCAAAGTTAAAACTTGAAGTCAAACCGGTTAACTTTCTACTTCTGGAACTGATTTGAATTTTTGAGATGTGTTAGGAAGATATCAAAGCTACGTTGAACCTCATGAAAAATACTACAAATCAAGTAAAACCGGCATCCAAGAATGGTAGAAACTCTTGATCGTTTTTACATTTGGAACATACTAAGTTCGACCTCAGAAGTCAAACTACATCTCTGCATAAGATGTGGTTTGACTTTAGACTTTGGAAATGTGGTTTGAATTTTGAAGTCAACCTAACAAATTTACAGCTTCTGCATTGATAATTCATGATTAAAAACTAACAAAATGACCCTTTGTAACACTAAAATTACTCATTTCGGCAAGATCCCATTTTAACACATATCCAGCATGCCCAACCTACCCATTTTGGCACCTACATTTTGAACTAGTAATTAACCTCAGGGAGAAAGTAACTTACAAATCCCCAACCGCTTTTGGTAAACTCTTGACCTACGATTCGGAACTCACACTTGGTGTAACGCATGAAAAGCTCAATATAAGGACGCTCATCAACAATGGCAGCCACACCGCCACCTTTGGGACCTAAACGAAGGGCATTTACATACTCCTCCTCACCTCTCAACGGTTTGATTCTAGATTCCGCAATATTAAGCTCTCGAACCATGTAATTATAAGCAAAAGTTCCATCTTGAACTCCAATCGGCTCATTCATTGAGATCAAACTATCTATCCCTTCAATGCGTGAAGTCAGTTGTTGTACTGTGAGGATTGAGGTCAAGCTGGCTGTATAACTTGAATTAATAATCAACACTACAAACAGCCACAAGATCAGTACTAACCGTCCTAACGTGCTCACCGTGTTCTCTCCTGCAAACGTAAATATCCCACTTTAATATTTTGACATTCAAGATTTTCTCTGTTGAGTCAAGATTTGTTCGTACTTACTGTGTGAAAAAAACATCGTTGAGAAGCTAAACCTGAATTTTCACAACAAAAAAACCATTTATATCAGATAACGGGGGTGTTTAGGCTGCATTCTAAAAGTCATTATGTGACACTGAACAATCAGAATCATAAAATCAACTGCAATTATACCGAGCTGTAGGAAATAGCGTATGCAACCAGAAGAGATATATACCAGAAGATTGTCATGATCTGTTGACTCGGTGGTCCACGAAATTCATGGTTCAACCGATGCTCAAGGATCCAAACAACAGATCCAACAAAAAGAAAGAACCCAAAGGTTACAAGCCACATTTCAATGGTGAACGGCTTCAGAAATGCCCATGGTTTGGGTTTTATTCCTTTGACTGCAACAACTACGACTAACCCGGATTCCATGTACGGCTGTGTAAAATCAACAATCCTCGTCCGGTTTGTAGTGATGGTAACATCTCCCACTGCTGCATCATATGTCTGAAAATTGATAAAAATTAAGATAATGTTATCATCCTACACCTTGGCAATAAAATTCATCCAGTAAAAAACCATTTTCCAGAAACAAAGTTTTATTGTAAAAATAATTTTTAGTTTGTTTGACCTTGAAAGAGTCAAATTGTATGACGAGTACTTACATTATCAGCAACAGCGTTCACGAGATTGGTGTAGCTCGGGTTTCTTTTACCATCACCATATAAGATGTACTTTCGAGGGACTGGGTAAGGAAGTAAACTCACCGCGGCTTCAAAAACATCAATACAATATCCTCTTACCCCTTCTGGAGAATTATCTTTTGTGACAACTTCTTTGTAACTAAACCTATACGGTACAGCAACTCTCAGAGGCTTTCCATTATTTGGGAAAACCCATCCCCGTGGCTTTTTACTCGTTTCACCTGGCCAGATTACACTATAAAGACGCTGATCACTGGCTGAATTGTTTGCAGGTTTTGCATACAACGATTCAGGTGAAGCAACTGAGAGACCCGAATGATTTGACCAGTACCCAATGGTCCGTAATCCGGTCCCGCCAATGTTTAGCACATCATAAGCTGGATGAATCAAGTTCTTGTCCTCATCAAACTTCACCTCGCCGGTCAAACCCATGAACGTCGTGTTTAGAACTGTTTGGAGAAGCTTCTGTCCTTCGTTAAAAATCTGAAGAGCAGATAACTGAAGCTCACTTTTGTTGGTATTTCGAAGTTTGGAATCATACGAAAAAGTAATACTTCCTCCAGAATTCAAGAAGTTATCAAGAGCATGTGCAAGTAACCAAACAGAATCATAAGCATAAAATGCATATGAATTAAAGCTAGATGTCTCTTTGTCTTTGATACCCTTCCATTTACTTGTAAACAATTTCTTGCTACCTGAATTCGACGTATGTTGGCGCAACGACACAACCCCTTGTATGACATTCATGGTGTCCGGATCTGGCAGTTCAGATGAATCCAAAATTGCAGGAAGCCAATCAGTAGTAATCCAAACATATCCACTCGTCATCATCCCGAGCTTCTTTGCCACATTAAAAACCCTGAGACCCGTGTCAGGATTTACGTGAACCACATAAACCCGAGTCTCCATCAAGTTGACTCCAGTTAGTAACTCAGTAATGTCGGCCTCTGATGCACCTGGAGTAAATGGAACTTTGTTGGAAATCTTTGCTCGTTTCTTTGAAAGGGTGTCGCCTAAGGCTGAAATTCCATTTCGACCATAGTCATCATCCACAAATATGGCAACAACTTCTTTCCACTCGAAATATTCAACCAAATTGGTTATGGCTGACATCTGGTGGTAGTCATTTTGTGTGGTGCGTATAAAGTACGGGTATTGAAAAGAAGAAAGGGTCGGGTCTGTTGCCCCAAAGGAAAGAAGTGGTATGTGAAGTTCGTTTACAACATGAGAAATTACGTGTGCAATACCAGAGGATTGTGGCCCTATTGCAGCCACCACATTGTTCTCCATCAACTGCAAAGCTACATTAGTAAGGAAACAAAAATTTCTGTCAATCATGAATTAAACTCATGCGGCAGATAAAAATGGGTTGGGTTACGTGTCAAAACAGGTTCAGGTCAAAACAACTACTTTTGTAGTGCAAATTAAAATGGGTCAAATTGGGTTGCCCAGCAAACATATTTTGGTCTATTTTTTCAATTTTTAGAGTTACCTAATGTGTAAAATATTACATATACATAAACTATGTTGTTGCGATTATAGTTTAATTTTTTTTTATTTTTTTGAATAAAATCAATTTAGGAGGTCTTAAGCATTTTGAATACGTTTTGAGGGTGATTTTTGACCCGTTTGCGTTTCCAGTCAGTTTTCCTTTTTTATTTTACTCATTTGAGCCGTTTGAATTAAAGTATAACCGAAATCATCTCAACTCGTTTTTCTAGACATAAATTTGACATTTAATCATCGGGAAGTGATATCCTTACCACAACATTTGATACATATACCACATGTGTTCTTTACTAACTTGTACACTGCAACTTAAAAGTTATATATTATGATAAATTAATCAAAAACTATAGTAGGTTTATCACTTTCACATTTGTATGACTAAAAGGTGCTCGAAAATGCCACCATTTTCCATTTTACTATGATAACTTGACTGAGTCAATGTTCTTGTAGGATTACATCTATATTCTTATAGGCATACATTAACAGCAGTGGTCATATAGTACACATTAAAAGCAATACGTTGCAAATAAACCAAAAATACCTTCAATTGTGCCAAGAAATCCACTGCAATTAGTATCATGCAAAATAAGGTTCAATTTAGTTCCTCTAAGAACAGTCGGACTAGCATTAACATCATCAATGGCAGCTACAACAGCCGGCTTCACAGACCGCCCGATAACCGAATTCACAGTGAACAAAGCTCCAACATTCAAAACACTAGGCACTCTTCCAACTGTTGTATTTCCATTTCTACCCTTCACTACAATGGGCACCACCACTATAACCCATATACTAGAAACCAACAAAATCACACTTATTCTCATTCTTGAAACATAAATTTCCAATCTTGGAAAGACCCCTTTTGCAAATTTAAGCTTATTAAACTATATCAGCCATATATTGACCTTATAAAAGCACCTGAGGTGTGAAATGAAGCAGAAAGCTTTAGTCTTGGGCAAAGAATCAAGATTTTCAAGAACATTAAAACCTAATCACAAAGATTATGAAATTCATGGTTTTTGTAACAAAGAATCACCTGCGGTAACTTGTCAGCAAGACCCACATGGGAATTCAGTCAATACACACCAAAGGAGTGAGATACAGAGAGAGAGTGTGTGTGAATATATATTATAAAAATATAAATAAAAATACAAATATATGTTGGGAAAATGTTATATTGCTGTTAACATTATATACGCTGCACATACATAAATATTTTAATGATAAAAAGCCTCCCTTAATTTTAATGTTTCCCCTCACAAACATTCACAAACATCACCTAACTATATACTGTTAACATCATATAAGTTATCCCCATATTATATTATATTATATTATATTAATATTCATCAAAGTGAATACTGAATAGTAATAGGTTAATGGGGCCATTAAATTATGGTTTTTTCATAGCTTCCATTAGTGGCGTGTTTACAATTTTATATTATGACCGTTTCCATTTCTAGCAACATACTAAACGGCTCAATGTGATGACAACTCAGTTTCTTTATTTGGATAACTTTAGTTCTTGATTTACTCAAGATCCCACGTACATATGAAACTTCACATTTTTAGTGAACAATTTTGTGTCATCTTATTTGTTGTTGTACCTCTTTGACGACTCGCAAAGTTATGTTCTTGTTAACGATTTAACACACGCATTATTCCCTATGTCCTCCCTCACATATGGAAGGAAGACGTACCCAAGAGAGGATTTTTAATTCTTCCTTCTCCTCGTTAAGAGATGCTTGAGAGCTTATGTTCGAATCTTTGGTTAATTTATTCTTTACTCTAAAGACTTTAGTGTATAAAAAAGCTATAAGGAAAATCAATCATCAATCAATGTCTTCATTAATAAAATGAAATAACTTAAACAAAAGTCTTAAAACTTGATCTAAAAAGGTGAATCAAGTAGTTACACATTTCATATCGTCGTGGTTTGTAGTAGTAATATATTTATAAACATTCTTATAGTTTGCATAAATAAATTTTCAGAATATTCTAATGGATAAAAAAAAGTTAAGATAGTACTACATTTGCAAATATATTTGTAACCTTAGAAGCCAACATCAAACATAATAATTGCCAATATATATACAATTTCATGCTACTTTCATAAAACATGACAAAAAGATGCAACTTAAAATCAGACACCATATTCGTCTAAAAAGAAAATAAAAATAAAAATAATGTGTATAGTCTCTCTCACTATGCTTTCGGCTGCCAAAGAAGCTTAAGCCACAAAAGCACATCTTCTTACCAATCTTTACCTTTAACTTTATCAAAGTAACTTTCATTTTTAAACATACATTATAGATTGTATGTATACGTTCTTTTATGCTACGATGTCGTTTCACAACTTTATCCTCTTTTGATCATATGAAGAAATGGTTTCAGAAAAAAATGGGCCCCAATATGATTCCTTCCCTCCAAACTTTCCCTTGGAATACGTAATTAATATACATCAACACACACTTTTTACCCATTCACTCAGTCTCAATCCAAGCAACAACTTCTTTTTGTTTTATTCTTGTGTTGTTATTTCACTAGCTTCTATTTTTAAACCCCATGAGGAAAGTTTCAGTCTTTACTTACTGTTTTTGTTGATTACAATGGGGTTTGAACAAGTCTTTTATTATATGGGTTTCTCGTTATTTTTTAATCCCCATGAAGAAAGTTTCAATCTTTGCTAGTTTTATTACAGTGTTTATTGATAACAATGTGTGTTGAACTATTACTTTTTTATGGGTTTGTTGTAATTTTTAAAACCCATGAAGAAAGTTTCAATCTTTACTGTTTTTGTTGAAAACAATGGGTTTTGAACAAGTCTTTTTTATGGGTTTTTTTTTTTAACTTTGAATAATTTCAGTTGGGTTAGGTGAATTTTTGATGTGTGTGTGTTAGTAAAATAAAATTTTAGTTGGTAAGGAAGATGGAGGAAGAAGGTACAACGGTGAGATTGGTTCGTTGTCCTAAATGTGAAAATCTTCTTCCCGAGCTAACTGAGTATTCTGTTTACCAGTGTGGAGGTTGTGGTGCTGTTCTTAGAGGTAATTTTTGAAATCTTTTTCTCCTTTTTATTCTGTTTACCATGTACATTTGAGTCAAAGGGAAAACCTCTTCCGTCTACGTTTTTACCCTGTTTATGTATAAATATTTTCTGTGTTTGTCTGTTCAGTTATGTGTTTATAAATGCACAAGGCTTTGATGCTCAAGTGATAGGGTTTAAGTACAAAATGTGTAAGAATTTTGTTGATTGTTGAAATAAACTTTAAATTGCATAAATTTTTTAGAAATGGTTTGTTGTTAAAAACCACTCCGAGGTAACCACAATGAGGATGCTGAATTTGGAAAGTGAAGATTTCACCTTTGCAAACTCAAAATCATATCATAGGTGTTGAACTCTGTTTTGAAACTCAGATGATTTGATATGGGTAGTAACAATCTAGTACTGTTATTATACTTATAAGCACTTTGATATGTGTTTGTCTGTGTATGTTTGTAGCAGTTCATATCACTATGCAAAGTGACCCCTCCTTAGGCATTAAGGCTTTTGTGTGTGTGTGTGTGTAGTTCATTTTTTATTTTTTTTAATGTTTATGTTATGTGAATTACTGATCATGGATTTGGTGATGTTATACGTGTATAAATGCATATTTTCACCTAGTTTAGTTGAGTAATGTGGTCTGCAGGTGCTCTTAAAAACATAATTTCTCGAAAGAAATGTGTTTATATGTGATTTATGTTATGTTTTCACTGAATCAGGAAAACAGTCGACTCCAGCCAGTGAAAAAAGACCAGTAGAAAAATCGGATAATGAAAGTGGTAAAAGGGTGGAACCGTCCATGAAAGAAAAAGTTAGTGTAGAGTCTAGTTCTCGAATTGAGGGAGAACGTGATGAATTTGAGGTTGGTAGAAGAAAGGGTAGAACACCGCGTGAAAAAATTCCACACTTGACTGCTGCTTCTTCATCTAGAAAAGAGAAACGTGGGATTTTCACTGATTCTGATCAAAGTAGGAGAAGAAGGCTTGATTTTGACCAAAGCAAATATGATGTGTCAAGTGAATCTCAAGAACTTGGACACCCATATGGTCCCATTAGGTCAAGGCCGGCCGGGATTCATAGAAATGCAAGTACAGTCGAAAAGGGTAGATTTGGAAATTTACCATATTCAAATGAAGCTCCTTCGAGTTCTCACTTAAGTAGTTTTAATAACTTTGGTGATCATATCACAAACCATGGTGGTTTACACCATCCCTCAAGGGTTCATGATTTAGAAAATGATAGAGCGGAACTTCTTAAGAAGCTTGATGAGTTAAGATCTCAACTTAGCAGATCATGCTCTATAGCCGAAAACCCAAATGGAAGATTAAACAGTTCATATCCCTGGCCACATCAACCTCCACCGATGCCACGTCAGCCCCCACCCCATCAATATCCACCTCGAACATACCATGATCCCTTTATTGGCTATAATCAAGAACCAATTCTTCACCGACCCTCATGCTCTTGTTCACAATGTTACAACATGAACTGGCAGCCAATTCCTCCAAACGTACGTCCTTTTCCCTCTTTCAACAGTCAACCTGAACATATGACTTACGGTCCATGTCAGCTGCCACGTCGTCATTTAGGTTCTCTTGATTTTGGAAATGGTAGTTTTGGTAGAAGATATCCACAAAGAAGGGTGATTCTAAGTCATGGAGGTGAACATGTTTCTCGTCCTGTATTGGGTGGAGCCCCATTTATAAGCTGTTGTAATTGCTTCGAGTTGCTGAAAATTCCTAAAAAGCTTACTCTGTCGGAAAATAATAATCCCAAGACGATGAAATGTGCAGTTTGTTCTGCTTTAATATCACTGAGACTTGAGGATAAGAAAATCATTGCTTCAGTTTCTTCACCTATTATACCAAACACAAAGACAAAGTCAAACAGAAGCCCTCATAGCTCTCTTGATTATGATAAATATGGTTATAATTTTCAGTTTACCGATACTGAACCAAATTTATCAACCAGTGGGGCTGAAAAGAGTGAGGAGCAAAGCCCTGACAGTGTAATAGAAAGTCAAAATGGTAACTTGAGTAAAACTCAAAACAACGAGTTTACCAAAAGTCAAAGAACCGATCAAGAAAGAGTGGTTGTTGATCAGTGTGATAACAACAAGAAATCTTTGAAAGATGCATTGGTTGCCACTGAGATAGATGTTTCTTTAACCGAGTATTTAAATTGCGATGTTGTTAGTAGAGAAGATGATCAATCAAGGCACAAAAAAGGAGGGAATGATTCTTTTTTTGCGGGTTTGATAAAGAAAAGACTTAAAGATTTTTCGAGATCGAGCAGTGGTGTAGAGAAGTTAAGGTCTGATGTTTTTGTGAATGGCCAGCTTTTGACCGACCGCAAAGTGAAAAAGGCTGAGAAGTTAGCAGGGCCGATTCATCCAGGAGAGTACTGGTTAGTATAACTTATTTGAGTTATTTCTATGCAAATAGGCGCATTCTTTGACTTTTTAAGTCTAACATATTACTTTTAAATACAAGTTGGATATGAATTTTATTATAAAGCTAACACATGTATCCTTTTGCTTATGTTTATTGTTATAACGGTTATTTAGGCATAAATTTTTTTCTTGGGATTCTAGAATCTTAATTAAAAATTGGCATGTCTGACCTCAAAAGTCAAAGCACAATTCTTTTGGACTTGTGAGCCCATTATCTGTAATATCCTCATCTGCTCTCACAATGTTCTAAAACCACCATTCTTTCATTTGTGTCATTTTTCAAGCCAAGAAAACTTCGAGATTTAAACCAGAAAAACATTCCTTTTGACCTCAAAAGTCATATTGTAGCTCTTCTTTAACATTACTACAGTACCCGTAATATACTCCTCTTATTCAACCAGGTATGATTCCTTAGCTGGATTCTGGGGAGTGATGAACCAGCCTTGCCTGGGCATTATCCCTGTAAGATCTTTTTCTTGACCTTTTAAGTGCAACTCGTTTCAATTTGTTTATCTGACTTCAAAAGTCAATCTGACTGACACCATTTTGCACAGCCATTTATCGAAGAATTTGACCATCCACTGCCCAAAAACTGTGCTGCTGGGAACACAGGAGTTTTTGTGAATGGGCGAGAACTTAACCAGAAAGATTTAGATCTTCTTGCGGGCAGAGGTCTACCAACAACTAAAGATAGGTCTTATATCATTGACATTTCTGGTAAAGTTATAGATGAAGACACAAACGAAGAGCTAGAGGGTCTTGGCAAGCTTGCTCCAACGTAACATTTGACTTTTTATCGATTACAGTCTGACCTTAATTTCTTGGTATCCTTTTTGGGTCTAACACCTTTTCTTGATTCTCTTGAACAGGGTTGAAAGGGTAAAGCATGGTTTCGGCATGAAAGTCCCAAAAACTATTTCGAAATGAAAGAACTTGTAGGTGTTTGATGCAGATTTCGGCTTTTAAGATGGTCCAAGTAAAGAAGTTTACATATGTGCGGTTTGTGATCTTTTAATATGTTTTAAATGTAAAGTTTTGATATATATGCAATTTTTATTTTTTACTTAAATATATAGTATTTGTTTGTTTAGGTTGTATCCATTTATGTCATGGGTCCATTGTCACATCTTTGTTTCCTTGTAAGTTAAAAATGTTTTTATTTTTTTATTTTTATTTATTTTAGTTATAGATATAAATATAGGCTTGTGTTGGTAGAGGAGATGGGTCATGGGATGTGAAAACTGAAAAGGACATACCATATATCGTTTATTTTTCTGTAGTGATGAATATAATCAATTAATATCTACCACATTAGATTAGATGGAAATGTAATATACCGTTATTTTCATTTTTGTTTCAGTTTATGTATTTAGGAACTTTGGATTATTATGTCATGGACTACTAGAAAGATGAGGGGGAAAAAAAAGACTTTTAGTGAGTTAACAAAGTGAAAGAAATATTATTTCAAAGCTCGACCCCTTTCACAGGTGTAACTCATTGCATTACTCGTATATCGCGGGTGACTAATGAATTTCCCGGATTCATAAGTCTCGTGGGGGTGTCTTTACTCTTTACATTGAATAGCTAGCTGCATGGATTAAAATGATTAAGCACGAACGGGATCAAGCCTACTGTTTTTGTACCTTAATTGGTTTTGTTAAATATATTAGTTAAACTAGTATACATGTAGTGTTAAGATTAAATGTAAACGGTTTTAGAGGTATACTTGGAGTCCAAGTTACAAACTCAAAACCGGTTTTAGTCTAGTCATGTCCTAGGTAGATATAAACTTGGGAATATATATATATATATATATAGTTTGTATTAGACTAGGATAGCTAGGATTTCCCCCCTTAGACCACTCCCAACGGCACATTCTCACCTCTTTCTCACCCCCTCTTTCTCACTTCCTCATAATGCCATTGGCACCACCACCTTGCTTTCTCACTTTCTCGCTTTCTGGCCAGAACGCCGTTGTCACGGGGCGCTTTCTGGAATCCTCTTTCTCCTGAGAACGTGACTTTCTCAATTTTTGTTGCTTTTCCTCCACTTGTGCGTACGAATGATTACAAAATAAAATATTTAAATTTGTATTTAAATAAAAATGGAGTATATGTGGTGATGATGTGGAAATGGAAAGTTAATTGGGAAGAATGTTGATATGGTTGGTAGGGGATAAATTCTGGGTAAATTCTGAGAGGAAAGGATGATGTGGCGTTGACGTGACAGTGAGAAAGTGAGAATGTAATGTTATGGTTGGGAGAGGCCTAAGTTATACTTTGATAACTTTAACCCAATAATTAATTAGGAAGAAATGACTTACTAAAAATGTAAATAAACTACTATCCGCGGTTGGCTATCTTCGTATGGGTTCTATCAAAGTTGGAGGGAGAAAATACTAGCCTTTTCTTTGATTTTGTGTTTCTTATCAATTTTTGAGAAGTAACTATAAGTGGGTCCTACTTATTTTTTTCATTTCTTCTTCTATTTTTATGCAAACATCTAAATTAATTATACAAATTAAAAATTAAACGTCCAAAAATAAGTCATCTCCAGTTGGTTATTGCATTCCATCCGTTCCATTTGTTTATGTTCTATCTATATTTACATACCATGAAGTGGTGTTTTAGTTTATTGTTTATTTGAAAGACAAAATAGCCTAGATACCCAAAAATCATTTAAAATATACCAAAATACCTAAGTTTTTTTGAGTTTTCATAAAATATCCACAAAATCGCAAGGATGCAAGGAGGGCTTGCGGATTGCAAGCAGTGCTTGCGATTTTGACTTTTTTAAAAAAATACTTAACTTTGTGAATTTTAAAATAAGTCAAAACGAACCATTTATGTCCTAAAGTTTTAATCTCAGAAACTTTAAGATGTCTATTATTTATGTAAATTTTTTATAATTTTTATAACTATTTTTAAAAATTCACTAAACACGAACTAGTCAGGATTTACCACTGTACACGCAACCAAAAGTTTTATAAAAGATAAAAATGTTAACGATTTTAGAAAATTCCTATCTTTTTATTATGAAAATATAACACATTAAACAAGCTACAGAAAAAGTTTCAACTTATAACTCTCTAAGTTGAATAAGTTTTTGGTCAAGAACCTGAGTTGACTTTGAAAAATTATAACTCGTTCAAATTAGAGAGTTATGAGTTAAAATTTTTTCTGTAGCTTATTTAATGTGTTATATTTTCATAATAAAAAGATATGAACTTTTCGAAGTCGTTAAGATTTTTATCTTTTATAAAAATTTTGGTTGCGCGGACAGTGGAAAATCCTGACTAGTTCGTGTTTAGTTAATTTTTAAAAATAGTTATAAAAAAAAAAATTATAGAAAATTTTATCTAAATAATAGACATCTTAAAGTTTTTGAGATTAAAACTTTAGGACATAAATGGTTCGTTTTGACTTATTTCAAAATTGACGAAGTTAAGTATTTTTAAAAAAATTTAAAAAAAGTCAAAATTGCAAGCAGTGCTTGCGGATCGCAAGGAGTGCTTGTGATCCGCAAGCAGTGCTTGCGATTTTAACTCTTTT
>JAOXNX010000026.1:20544071-20557576 GCA_028566075.1 Solidago caesia | reverse complement strand
ACAAGTTCGAATTAAGTTTAGCTTTTCAAAGTGATAGGACTTTCATAAACACATATCAATAGACAATAATAGTAACATATTTTTTCACTAAGGCAGGATGGCTATAACAGTGAAAAGGGCAGTGAGGGTAAATTTATAGTTGAAATCACGATGGAGATTTGCAAATGCATTTGCAAAGTATTTCCATCTTGTGGACAAGGCAAAGCTCTATTGCACCAATGGCAAATATCGGAATGTAATTGAGTGGTGAGTTAAGTTATCTCCATATTTTTTGCTTATGTTTCTCCTTTTAATAAATTTGCTTCATTTGTAGTTTCGGATTTTACAGTGTAATCAAGAACATCATGGGCATATGTATGTAAGGCTTCATATGTATGTAAGGCTTCAGAGATATTATTGGATGCTGATAAGATAAGCAAAGACAAGAGTAAATTGGGCGTAATAAAGTTTACAAGTTCAAAAGAACCGACACCCTGGCCGTCACAGTTGGTGTTGTTTCTCTGCCCCCAATCAAGATACAGACCAGAATTTAGTTGTAGAAGATGGAAATTGTGAACAACTATATTCTTTAGTGATTTTTTTAATTTTTAGTATTATCTATTTGTGATTTTTTTTTAGTATTATTTATTATTCCGTCCAACGGACGGGTATCACCTAGTATATATATATATGCTGTTGCTTTGGTTTTGTGCCACATTGCAGACGTAAGAAACAGCTTATACATAAGTCACCATTTGAACACTAAATTCATTTAAACTTTTGTGATATTTTAGGGTTGTTTTTAACTAGACTAATAATATATTCTCAGTTTGATTTTTTATTTTTAATTTTTTATAATTTTTATTGTTATAGATATGTTCTCTCTCAATTTTATTAAAGTCATCATTTTTAATGTTCATTTAGCCTTAAAAAGTTTCTATTAATTTGTGTAGACTACCCATATATGTTTTTGCCAAAACTAAATTTCAAAATTTATTAATTATATATGGTTCGTCTTTTATGTTTTAAACTAAACGAATAAATGAATGTGGTTTTTTCTGTTCTTATTATTTGTAGAAGTATAAATTAATGACAAGTTTTTGACTCGAATTTATGCAACCTAATAAGAGTATATTTTGTGATCTTTTATGATTCTTTTCACTAGCCATCTTCAAAATATTTGACTAGAGATTGGAGGTTTGAATTTGGTACTTCCTATGATGACATCCAGGCCCTCTAGATTTTTTATTCAATTGGCATAATCGAGTAAAAGATACTGGGTTTATCCATTAAAAATATTTCAGAGTTTTGTGTATTATAAAAAATTAATTTGGAGAAACAAAATTTACTCATAAGTCATGTTTAAGAAAAAATATATCTTAAGCATAAGAGAATCGTTTGTTTGATCCGTATGTTATTGAATCATATAGTTTTACTTTTATTTATTCAATATAATAAAGTTGTAATAAATAATAAAAGTTATTAATCGCGTAAAACGAGGAAATATGTGAAAACAGTGAAATAAAGTAATTTGTTTTAGTTTTCAACAGGAATACGTGTAGCTTAATTAAACGAAGTTCACATCAACGATATGGACCGGGTTCCGTCAAAGACGATATGGACGAGTTCACAACACCTTGTACTTTATTCTCATTGCTCTTTATACCCCTACAATTTGGTATTTGATTCCATAGGACATGAAAAAACATATATATGGTCTTCAATATAATATAATCGAACTCTAGAGGATCTCTATCTATCAAACTTATAGGCGTTTCACGATTAGATAGTGTTACGAGAGGCAAATTACTATTACTATTTACTATTTACTATATATATATTAAAGGTTATGGTTATGAACAGTAATCATGATTTTTAATATTTTGACACGTGGCATCATATACCACTTCATACTTCGCGCACTCATAGCTTGACACGTATCAGGTCACGGGTTTCGGCTTCGACTCTCGGTTTTTTATTTTATTTTATTTTTCCTTTTTATTTCTTTTCTCTTTATATATTTTTGTTTTTGATTTTTGACTTTATTGTACAAAACAAACATATATATTTCATTTCGTAAACTTTTAGACGTAGTTGTGATATTGCTGATAAATACATTCCGGGGTTATTTTTCCATTTGTTTTTTTTTTCTCTTTATATTTCTTTGTTTTTGATTTTTTACTTTATTGTACAAAACAAACCTATATATTTCACATTTCAAACTTTTGGGCATAATTGTGTTATTGCTCTTAAATACATTTGGAGTTTTTTTTCCCCTTTGTTTTTCTCTTTATATTTCATTTTTTATTTTTTTTATTTTTGACTTTATATTACAAAACAAATCTATATATTTCATATCGTGAACTTTTCGATGTAATTGTGGTATTACTCTTAAATACATATAAATTTGATATGACAAACTTTGTAAGAAACATATCTATGATATAGTGTTTTAGTGTTTTTGGTGTTGCCTTTGAATTTTTTGTTTTTTTTTTGTGATTGTTGGTTTTTCTTTAACTTTTTTCTCGATAACAAATGTAAGCACGATAATTGAGGTTCCGCGGGACTTATACCTCCTAGTTAAGCTGAATTATAGTGGACAGTTCGACTAGATATTTTAAAGTGAATTTAAGTATGTCTCAAAAAAATATTTTATTACGATTTACTAGATCAAATAGTTGGAGCATATTTATTAAACTAAGTAGATTATTAAACAAGTTCGATATAAGATCTCAACCGCACAAGAAACTTTATTGAATCTTGTTATGATAAAAATAAGTACACCCAATCGTAGCCACAAGTATTGCATATTAGAGTAAAAGAATAGCAGTCTAATTTGTTACATATTCAACGTACTTATCATATGATTCAGGTTTATTAAACTACTTGAGTTTGAATTTGATTTTATAACGTTCATTTTACATAAGCAAAACATTAATTTCAAAATTACTTTTTTTTAACGACAGTGTTAATGGTTGGACTTGGACACCTAGTTAGATTAACACCCAAGCTGAGTTTGAATATCATTTTCCATCACTTAGAGATTTATTCGGATAGCGTGCCCCCAAATGATTGAACTCAGAACCCCTGGGCAGGAACCTCTAAAAAGTAAACCTTTTTATCTCACCTCAGACCAATTGGACTGGGATCATTGGTACATATTCCACTCACACTTAAGAAGACACACGTACAAACGCACATACATACTATTTACTCTCACTCGCTAGCTCTAGGCAGGTTCTTCAGGAAGCAGTTTTTTTACCCTTGGATAAGGGTAAAACTGTTTACTTCTTACATCGTTGATATCCTGCTTTTGAAAAATTGGATACCATTATTGTTATTGATGATGTAAAGATGCATCGAAGGAATGAACAAATTAAACAAACTCCAAGGGTCATATTCCAGCAAACATTTGGAATTTTGCAATTAAGCTTTTGAAAGTATAGGGGTTAGATCACAAATTCATCTCAAGAGAAAAACAAAAATGGAAAAACCCATAAACTATTTCTATAGTCTTCTCCGATAGCCACGGGTCAACGACTTTCAGAAACAGCCCATCTTTAGCGGGTCCCAGTGACGACTATGTGGATCCCATTGTAGCCTTTCCTTCAAGACCTAACCACCTTAGCCTAAGCACGGTTTCAACTCAAGTTGCATGTGACTTCGTTGACTTGCTCGATCTCCTGCTGGATCGGCTTCAATTTGGACCTTTCGATTTTAATGTTCAAAAAGATGTCATTTAATAGAGAAGTTAACTCGGGTACGAAAACACAAAGCTTCACTAAAAGCATCACCTAAGTTGTTATGTATAAACTTTTTATAAAAAAGCTTATGTAAAAACTTTTACTCTAATTATAAAAGCTTAAAAAAACCCTCAAAAACCATTAAATTACAATTAAATATAGACGAAAGAGGGTGTTTGTTCTCATCAATAGGTTGAGATTTGTCAAAGACATGTGGTAGAGTTGGTTAAGGCTTTAGGCTTTGGTACAAGTGATCAAGGTTCGAGTCTTGGCAACTACATTATTTGTTCTTTGACATAGGAAGTCACCCAATGAAGGGGTTTGGGCCTGGTAACCCCAGGTTTGAATCTTGGAGGAGGCAAGAGTTTACCCCTATTAATTGTCGTGCCTTCGGATGGATTAATAGGGGGTTTTCCCCCATCGGGTATTTGAAATATGCATTTCCGCTTCGAGTGAGCTCTCTAGCGCGGACCCGGTTTAACGTATGTTAGACCTCCCGCTATCGAACCGCGACACGAAACACTGATAAAAAAATTCACCTTTCAAAAAAAAAAATTAGGTTGAGATTTTACAACCTATTCAACAAAAAAAAGTCATCTATCCGATCCCCAAAAAAAAAATGCTTTTGAAAGACTTTTTTTTATATAAAAAAACTTTTGATTAATCTCCCATTGAAGATGTTCTAACTATATTTGATATTTTCTTTGTTCTAGGTTATACAGAAATACAGATTTTTGACTCAAATGAATATGACGCAGAGACCCACTAATCTTTCCAAACTCTTTTGTAAGTTACCCAAAAAATTTACCTAATAAAATTTAAGACATTTTGAGAACCTTAAAACGTACACTTGACCTGCATATTTATAATTCAAGTTAGTTATGTTCAGCTTTTTATATATAATGTTTTATAATTTATTAGAAACTTAGATGTTTCATAACTGTTGCATTTTATCTCGGTTGATACAAAAAGTCTACTCAAAATGTTAGAAAACCCAAAAATATGCAATAAGGCTTATATTGATATGAAGATTGAAAAATACCTCCATTTAGTTTAAAGTAAAGTGAAAAATCGCGTATCTTCTCTTTCTAAACCTACTAATTATCATATATACACAAAGTATAAATTTTAATGCATCATATGCAATGATCTTAAGCATGCGTTAGGTAGATAGTTAGAAGTTTAAGAGGGGGAGATATGATAAAAACCTAGAGTGACTAAAGGAAGAAAAAAAATGGTTACGTAATCTTCAAGTTTTATGGAGAAAACTATTGTTGGGACGTGGGGCTAGACCTCTGTCGGGTCGGCCAGTCTGCATGTGATCGGGCAAGATTTGAAGAAGACCAACCTTTATATAAAGAGAACTAGCAAGAGTCCAAGACCAAATGTGATTGACTCAATGCCAAAGAATGATATACGTACTTTCTTCTTTCTTCGAATCAAAATAAATTTTCATTCGAAAAAAATACAAAGTTTTAAAAGATACTTAAATATTGTATGATATAGTGACAAAATTACAAAATTGCCCTTACTTTTTTCATATGGACGTTGTTTTATAACGTAGAAAAAATATTACTCTTAGAGTTTTAGAGAATAGGAAGATAACAATATACCTCATATTTATTCTACAAACTTCTAGAAATTAGTTTTGTGAAAAAGTCTATCAACGGTAAAATGATAAAGTGGATATGTTATTTTTGGAAATAAAAACTTATTTTAGAACAAACTAAAATAGAAATGTAAACACTTATTTTGAGATATAGACAATTCATTTAAATTTCACGTTATGAGTATCTATTATGTATTGTAGTTAAGGATATATGGTTTAAGTGTGTTATTTTATGTCAAATAAAAAAGAAAATATAGAATGTGTTACTGGTTCAATAAAATTGTTATGATTCGATATTGACATTAATTTTGTCCTTATGTGTAAGTACGGATTTTTCTTGTTCTAAGTCGTCTTTTAGGAAAACAAAAATAAAGATAAACATAAACATCCAAAACATCTTTTGAAAAACGTTACATAAATTTACTTTTACGACAACATCTTACAAGATCAGAGAATTTGTCTAACCTCGACGAAATGGTTGTCAATACTTAGGAAAAAACCCTCTAGAAAGCACGTAATTTCTTTCATGACAACAATCAATAAAAATAAATTTGTATACTTAGATAAATCCCAATGTATTTACTACGGCAGGTCCGTCCGTAGATCTTAAAGGCCCTACGTAATACCTCTAAACATCCAACATTTTCATTAATAATAAAAAATAATAATAAATATATATATATAAGGTTTTTTTATTTTTATTTTGCAGAATAAGTTTTAAAATAAATTTAGGCTCAAAATATATTTTCATATTTATTTTGAACTTGGACTTAAAAAGCAATTGGATTATATACATTAATACATATAATATAAGTCTCGGGTTGAAATTTGGTGTCCTATATATATATGGTGTGAGGCATATGCAGTTGGGTTGCCTGCACAGGTCCATCACCAACCCTGTATTACGGATCCCAGTGTATTTATTACTGATACCTAGTATAGAAAATGAGTTTTGTTAGTGAGTAGTGAAAGCTAATCTTTATTGTTAGGAGATTCCGACTTGTGTTGTATACATAAAGTATTATTTTTTTTTATACATGTAATAACGTATTAGTTCATTTCAAAAATCTTACAAGAAGATATACAAAATTTTCAGCAGATGCACGTAGTTTGATACCCCGAATTCTAATCAACTAAAGATTTCATCACAATTCACTAATTCAGCATACAAATTGTGTGCGTGCGTGTATGGTTGTTAAAAAAAAAAATGTCCGTCCCAAAAGTCAACAATATGGGCCTACTGATTTTGACATGACAAAATATCTTATTATGTATTGATCAAGTGTGTTGTGTGAAAGTTTGAATGAGAGCGGTTTTCAAGTTTCGTACATTTCATTTTCGTAGAAATGGATGTATCATATACATAGACTTTATCCTACACGTCTTTATTATTTACATTGTGATATAAAGCGATAATGTATTATGTTACAAGACATGTCAAAACTCTTGTGTTGTGTGAACACGTGGAGAAAGTTGAAGAGTTAAAATAGTTACATGATGATAGATGCAAATCCAATCGTATATTGAAAAATAAATAAATAAAATGCATATAAGTTTACTGGCCACTCCTTATGTTACCAATTCATTTTATAGTTAGAGCGTTATACAAGTGGTATCAGAGCTATGATTGTAACTCAAATGTGGACGGTTCAAGCAGCGCAGACTCGTCTACGAACCCATTGAATTTGATCATGGAGCTTTGTATATATAGTCTTCATGTTACGGCCCAATCAAGTCGATAATCCCTAGTTTACGACAGTTTTAAAGAAGGTGGGTTCTGATGGATGCACTCAATTGCATACTCCATGATCCAAGGAATTAAAGACAATATATAAAGGGAAGTGATATTCGTACCACAATAATTGATATATTTATCACACATGTGTTTTATTGACTTGTACAATATGTTATAAAAATTATACAGTGTGGTAAATAAATCAATTTTTGTGGTACTAATATCACTTCCCATATATAAGTAACAAGTGTATGTGCTATTTACCTACCTTACAAATTATAAATTGATCTTGTAAAATCGCATATGGGCTTATAATCCTATACTAGGGCGTTTAGCGCTGTATTGGGCCGAGCATTAGTCCTATTCACATCCTTATTAATCCAATTTTAATCAACCCTTTGGATAAGGATTGGTAAAGTCTTTTTACAAATCCTCATTTACTTAAAAAAAATGCAATTAACAAGAGACAAAACATATTAAAACAATCAGAATAGTGAGACCCCTTTTGTTATTATTTGTGCTTCTTGGCCCAGCCATAGATATCATGTCGTTTGCACGTTAAAGTTGCTCACTTAATCGCTATGAATCATAATTCGAGCCATGAGATATATATCGTTAATCCTATATACTTAAGTTTGTTTAAATTTCAAATACAAATGATATTATATGAAGAATTTATTTTATACTACCCATTAATCTCACATTGAATTTCAGCATTTGTGATGTAGGGTAAAATGAGATAACAGAACAATTCTTCTAACTATCGTTGATTCTAAATGAATACCGATAATCAGGGTAATTTGACACACCAACATACACTTATGGACAGGGAGAAAAAATGACTTTTCATATATCGATTAACTGAATAGTCTCTCATGATTACATGCATATAAAATGAAAGGCAAAATTCGATGGGCCTTAAAATACAAGTGGGCCGAAAGCTAGGCCAAAATACAAGTGGGCCGAATGCTAGCTCGCCATGGTGGCAGCGGTGTTTGTTCACGGGCTAGGGCATCCCGCTACTAACCCGAGCCCCACTCCTCCTGCCCTAACTAACTAGTCTATAGATTTTTTTGAAAGACAACTAGTTAACCACACAAATTCTCACATATTTAAAATTTGTTCGTAATGGGACTTAAACACACAACCTCATAATTGTTGGGCCACCTCAAATAACGCTAAGCCTAAGTCCCTTTGGTCCTAACTAGTCGATAGTAAAAGTGCTCAAACAGAGATAATTAGATAAAAGAACCAAGAAAGCTTCCACAACACCTCTGAATTAGAAAATAGTGTTTAATGCAATGGATCAATCTAACACGATTTGTGAAAAGCTTTCCATTTGGACCCTAACCTTTTGAACTGATTGTGGAATCTGATCCATCGCCTAACTAGCCTATATTGTCACGTTAGGGAGGTGTCAACCATGCCTCCATTCTCCCTAAATTCTCACTGCCACATCACTTCTTTATCCCATAATTTACCCAGAACACACACCCCACCAACAATACCACCATTCTCTCCTCATTCTCATTTCCATTTATTTTAAATGCAAAAGAAAGAAAGAAAAGTCACCCGCGGACCCACTTTCTCGCTCGTTCTCCTCGTACTCCACATAACAGCTTCACCGGAGTGCGCCCGGAGAATGTGGCCAGAACGCCACTGTTGGCACCTCTCTTAATATAAAGCAATAATTTGATTTGATGCATTCTAATATCTGATGATCCACTTACAGTTAAAAATCAGTTGGCTTTTTGAACCTTAATTCTTTTGTCTTGTCTTTTTTCACATTTGCACATGTTTATTAATTCTTCTTTGTAAACACGGAGTTTTATAAATATAATTATGCGCGCCGTTCATATATACTTTTGATATTGTTTTTAATCCCATTTAACATTTCTACTACTACTCGTATATAGCAAATACTTACTTTCTATTAGTTACTTTGATTGTGGCACATAAGTTGTTAATCCTGTCGATGGTATTGAAAACTTTTGATCAATAGCTAAATAGTTATACCAATTAAGCAACTGCAAGTTTGAAACTGATTCATTGGTAGAAACATAAGAATGTTTATTCATGGACGTACAAGTGCTGTTAATGGGTATGTCTCATGAGGTTGCAATTCGGTATTTTCAACGAGTGATCTTGCAAGAGTCTACGTTTGGGTGCTAATTTTTTTGTGAAACTAAATGAAGGTACATTTGGTAGTGTACTTTCTGCTTGTGCTAATTCTGCTCGGCCTCGGCTTGAAGGATTATTAATTAGATGACAAGTGGATACATGCTGCTAATTAGATCATCAAGGATTATTAACGGACCGTACGTGACCCGCTTTTGTTGGTTCCCAGGATCCGTACCAACCGGTGCCGGTATCGGGAAAATCCTAGAAATACCAAGATAATCCATAAAATGTTTTAATATGGCCCATCTAATGAGTAATTGATCTCATTTAGAAATGCGCCGCATTGATTTAGAATTCGGGGTACTGGCCGGGATTTGGTACCAAGTTCCCGATCCCGATACCGGTCCGTATGAGACCGGAATCGCTAGCATGTTTTGACCATTTGAGGACCGTATTCCTCGAATACATTTTTCCTATTAATGGTCATAATAATAAAAAAGATAATAACACGTATAAAAGTTGAAATTGAAAATTGTGCCAGTCTTACACCTTTATATACAGAGCTCACAAGTGTATTGTGAATGCCATATACACAAAGTAATATAAGCCAGGGAAATGCATTTAACTTCAATTCTTAGGGGGTGTTTGGTACAATGGAATGGAAAGGGGAGAAAGGGAATGAGAAAGACTTCCTTTGTTTGGTGGTACCGGAGAATGGGAATGAGAATGGAGAAAGGGGAATGATTTCCATTCTTTCCATTCTCTATAAATTGTAGAGAATGGGTGAGAATGGAAAAAAAAAAAAGTAATTTTTGTTTGATGATGTTATATGTATTAGATTTAATTATTAATTAAAATTTTATATTTTTCTTATATTCATTCTCTGTTTTTACCAAACGATAGAATCTATTTCCTTTCCAAATACTCATTCTCTTTCCCACTATTTTCATTCTCTATTACATTTTCATTCTCTATGATTCCCTCCTACCAAACACCCCCTAAGACTCTTACAGCCATTTGGTGCATCTGGTCGGCAAAAAATAAACGTGGCTTCAACAACATAAGATCATCTCCTGATCAGATTATGGTTGAGATCAAGGCGCTTACACAGCTGTGGTTACACGCATGATCAAAAGGGACCGCTCATTTCTTCGTCTCCTAATCTATCTTGTATTTTTTGTTTTTATTGTAGCTTGTGTCTTGGCTGTGAATTGTATTCTGCGTGCTACTGATGTTTGGTTGCTATGATCGGCTTCCCTAATTAGGTGTCCCCGGTGCTTGTTTGTGTTCGGATCAAAAACGACGTAGAGTGAAAACCGGTGGCTCGACCTTCATTGGTGGGGGTTTTTCTTATGCCTCGGTTTAAACTGTAAGTAGCATGAGTTTTTTCACCCATTTTACGAACTTAGCTGTTCTGGTCCCTAAATGTACCTAGATTATGTAGCTGGTGTCTTTCTAAATATTGATGGTTGTACTTTGGGTCATCTAGCATCTTGCTAATTGGATGTTTTATATGATATTTCACCTTTGCTGTTTAAAATAAATAAATAAATAAAAATAAATCTAAGACTCTTTACCCGATTAGCATCACATCAAAGAAACTTTTGATACAAGACTTCCAAGATTGAATCATTGTTGATCATCCTTAGGGTAACCGAGGTTAGGCCAAATATATTTCGTCCACACGACTAGGCTATGACACGTATCTTTTATTATTTGATAACACTCATACTTAACTCATCAATACATCTAATAAATATGGTTTCACTGTAATATCCTATTTCCACATCTTTTTTCCTAGATACACCTTTCAATGTAAAATAAACAATACATACCGTACAACTGTTTATTGCACAGAAGAAGGTGCATATAGGGAAAAAAAAGAGAGGTGGAAATAGATGTCCACTATCAAAATGGTGAGAGGGTTGGCAATGGTTAATCCATTTTTTTTTCACCACTCACTTCCAACCAATCCCCTTATGTCACCTCAGCTACCCATCACTCATACCATAATCCATTTATTTCATTGGCAACACTCCACTCACCTACCACTCATTATAATTTTCATTTTATTTAAAAACTTAAAATTATATTAAAACTTAAATATTACATAATAATTCTAAAAACATTACATAATAATACTTAAAACTTAAAAAACATAAAAAGTCTACAAACTACACGGCCAACCCCATTTCTTGCATATCTCGCGTTTCTTGTTGATGACAAATTCTATAAATACTAGGTCGGAAATATTCTCATGTGGATCCATAACGAACCACATATCACGGTTCATGTTCTCGCCCTCAAGAAACTTGAAATATTCTTCATCCTTTTTCTTTTGAACCTCCAATTGCGCCTTCAATAGGGTCGACTTTTTAGCCGTGTAGGTTGACAAGGTATCACCCATCGAACCTCGGCTTGAAGACTCGTCGAGCACCTTTTTTTTGCACTTGGATTGGCGGGGTGGAGCAGGGTCTTCGTTAAGACACGGTAAAGGAACTTTGAACGCTTGGTTTTCGCTTTGTGACGTTAGGGTTGTATTTGAGTCGGATGATTTTCTTTTTTTGGTCGAACCACTCGACTCTGGTGGTTGACCAATCACAGGTTGTTCGAGCCACTTTGTTTGATCTCTCAAAATGTTCCATGCTTTAAAATGTACAAACGGTTTCTTGTATTGCTGTTCAAAATCTTCTCCGGCCTTCTCTTAGATATTTAGCTCGTTGCACCCACTTTGGTTGATACGCACCTACATTTTTGCCATAGTCAATTTACATATATATGTATAACCGCACCTATATATATAACGGTATATATATATAACCGCACCTATATATAACAGTATATATATATATAAAACACACCAATATTATGTATATATGTAACAGTATATATATATATATATAGGGTTTGGTTATTATAAAATAAACTTTATCGTAAAACAAATAAGACCAAATCTGGACCATTGGATCCTAATTTGGATTATTAATTAAGAGAATTAATTAATTGATATTTTTAATTTTGAAAAATAAAAATTAAGGTTATAGTAGACATTTACACATCAATTCACTTTTCTCTTTCTATAAGTTGTTCCTATTTTCATGCTTGTTTTCCATTTTTTTTTTCTCCTTTTAATCTGACTAACATATCATATCTTTAATCGGACTAATAAAGATTGCATGCACAATGATACACATTAAAACTTTTATTTACAAAGTATTGAACATAACATCACCACTCATGTACCAGGTAGTTTAACATAAGAAACATATCTCATGATATCAAATATTTGATGTATAGACATAAAAGATGATATTATTTGATGCACACCCATTCTATTTTAATAATATATATTTGATGCACTGAAATAAGAGATGATATTATTTGATACACAACATTCCATTTTAATAATATATATTTGATACACCGACATAAAAATGATATTATTTGATGCACACCCATTCTATACTAATAATATATTTTTGATGCACTTAGGTGCTAGTTGGTAATATTTGATGTAGCGAATTGAAAAATGATAATATTTCATTTGATGTACACTCATATCTAGTAATATCATTCGATGTACCGACTTTCAAGTGATACGGATTGATATATATTGATACCGAGTAACATTCAAGAATATATATACAAGAACATATAAGATACAATTTGTTATAAATAATTTGTAATATAATCAATGATGCAGCATAAGATAAAATTTGTTATATATATCCATGGTTAATATCACTACATATATGTTAAAATTTGTCTCAAAAAGCACACATGTTGGACACATCAAAATTAGAATGTAAAAACAACCTATAGCCTTTAATTAAAAAGAGATGCATACGTAATTACGCATGATCAGTTACGAAAATATTATCATGGATTCAATTACCATAATGCCCTTGTTTCATAAAATTTCATTTAATGTTTAATAGGACATGTGTCACCTCACCATTTTGTAATTTATTTTACAATAAAGTTTGTTTTATAATAACCAACCCCTATATATATATATATATATATATATAACAATTTATACAAAAACATATACGAAAACTTATATACCGCTTGGATATAATATCCGTTGTACCCTTGGATTAAAGGATTCATAGCATTCCATTTTGAGTTCAATTGATATTTCGTGCACGAAAATCTTGGCACAAGAGTTTGATAATGTTGTGTTATTCGCTTCCAAAATCCCATCTTTGTTTGTCAGTCTCCTACTACTTTGTCCACCGACACAGGTTCTAGATTGTTCTTATCAACTTTGATACTGAAGACGACTGGTAGTCCACACACGGTATTAATAAAGAAC
>JAOXNX010000026.1:20513184-20527339 GCA_028566075.1 Solidago caesia | reverse complement strand
ACCCGGTTTAGACAACGTATGCTAGACCTCCCGCTGTCGAACCGCGACACGAAGCACTAATAAAGAAATTCACCTTTCAAAAAAAAAATAAAAAATTGTTACACATGTTATATATGCTTACTTATGATTCTTGTTGTCAATGACTGAAATCAATAAATATCATTGTCAAATCTCTATATCACAGTTTACATTCTGCTGGAAACCAACAATTAATGGTTTAAGTGAAAGGTCATATCTTTACGTTTTCGATTTTACTGACTTTTATTGGAATCATTCTTGGTTACTTCTTCATGGCTGAATTTGTAGTCCAAGCCAGCTCCATATTTCCATGCCTCAAGTTGCCTGTTCCATTTGTATTTCATCTCGGTTGAAGATGCATCGATCACAGGCCTAACACAATGTTAAAATGGTTGGTGTAATCATCTTACAATCTGAATAGATGACCTATAATCTCTCATATTAGTACTTTAGTAGTCATAAAAGACGATACCTTATTAAAGGGTCAATGAACATGGAAAGAAATGTATAAGAACCCAATGATGAAAAATGTCCTAGCCAGTCGATCAACACCGGGAAGCCAACCTGTTAAATATAAAAATTAGATCTTTCTCTTCGGTAAATTAACAACCTGAACCGGTTATTTACCTGTTTAAATATAGAAGGAAGTAATTGAGGTTTTGTTAGCATAACTAGGCCTAGTGTCTTCACTAGAGGACCAAATTGTATAACATCCTGTTACAGTTAGAGTCAAAGCCAAAGTCAGAGTCGGTTTTCACTTTCCTTTGAATCATTTTCAAAAGAGAGATTTAAATAGATCCCATGATATATATAACAAGTTACCTGAAGAAATGGTCTTAGCACTGGATCTCCTAGTTTCTGCAGAAACACTTTTAACAGTTAAAAATGATTAATGGGGAATAATCTAACTTAAAAGCTACACAATTTATACCTGCATGCTCTGGAAATTGACATGAAGAAGGTCATTAATGAAATCTGGTGAGACACCGGCCTCTTTTCTTGCAGACATGGCTCTTTGAAATAACCAAGATGCACTTAGGTTTGGCTGAAGAATATATTTCATTCATGTAAAAAAGTAGTTCCCATGGAATATAATCTAGCCAGGAGGATATACTGACCATGTATGGATTCAACAATGACAAATTCTCGGAGTCCAGGAGATTTCCACTAATTGCTTCATGTATTCCTGAATTCCATAGATATAAGATAAATACGGGGAGTCCTAAAAAGAGCACACTTTGACTTTTTAGTTAACTTGAATTCGTACCCTATTTTATTTACTTACCATTTGATAGTCTTCCGATATGCCTGGTCAAACTCCCAAAACCGCCAAAGGAAACTGGAGACTGTATGCCACTAGCATCACCAAACTGCAGAAAATAATAACGTAATGGGCATGCGGAAATTTGATTTGAATGTAAAATATTGAAGCTTAAAAGACTTGATTATTACACCTGAAGAATACGATTGAAAGCTGCTGGCAGTGGACTGCAATTTCAACTCTCCACAATGAAGATAAATGAGTTAGTCAGATTTTCAGATTGATTTATATGTCTTAATGCCATTAAAGATGAATAGGAAGATCAAAATCAACAATAAGTTGGGATACTGTTGATCAAGCATTGATAATTCCTTGCAAAGGAGCAAGGGTTTGAATCATGGAAACATTATGTGCATATATGATGGGAGATACATTTTTACCTGTCACGATAGGTCGGGAAAATACCATATATAACTCTCAGAATCTCTAACTCACCCAAAGAAACTCCCTGTTTGAAGTTCAAAATCTTTAAATCAGTATATAATAGCATGACATGTCTAGTAAATGATCTGTAAAACCTGCCTTGCTATGTTAATATTTCTTGCAAGGACTATAGATAAAGTTCGAGTACATGACCTGATACTTCGGCATCAGATCCCAGTAATCTTCTAGCAACTCTTCCAGTTTCGGGCTACTAGGTTGTGGCTCAACATAAGTGAACATGTACGTAGTTCGATCCAATGGCCCCGAACCAGCAGGAAATGCCTATTGGGTTACCAAAAGTTTGTTTTGCAGATATTAAAAGTAGAGAATGTGATTTTGACCTTCTTGCTTATGAACGGGTAGAGTCAATTGGCCATTCATAGTGCATTTTAATGCATAAAACGTCATAAATAACTTGAAATTATAGAAAATGTGTTTTTCAAGCTGACACAATGTGACCTGACCAATATTAACAAGTCCCAAAATTACCCCCTTTGACCATGCAGACATGTTATCCAAACCACCCATTTGTCATCTATAATTAAAAACATCCTGCATTAATGACATTTTTAAACAAGACAATCAGACTTACCTCCCAAAAGTATTGTGCCTCTGAGTTTCCAACCTGTTTCGCCTCAGCACTACTAAATATCACATCACTATTAGAATTTTCCTTGAAACCTCGACAACAAGAACCAACAACCAGGCAAACGCCATCAGGCTTCCTGCCTCCTCTAATCTGTGGTAAATCATGCTAAATCAGTACTATATTTTATGTTTGGCAGTTATGAATCCAACCGAGAATCTCTTTATGTCATCACCTGTTTTAGCACAGGTGAAAAATTCCCCATTGCATCGATTATGAGACTAGCTGACAAAATCTTCCTCTCCATTAGTTGCAATACCTTCAAAATCGAGCTTTTATAAGTGTAGTAGTGTACATTTTGTTCTTTTGAGATCAGCTAACAAAACTATACTGCCATTGGGATTAGAGATCTTACTGCTGTATCCTGATAAACGTTTATGTTAGACACGCTGCAACCCTCAAAGATTACTCCACCAAGTGAAGTGAATCGCTCCCTCATGATATCTATAAGTTTTGCAGGACTACAAGTAATAACAAACCACCAAATCATCGAATGACAACACCAGCAATCTTACAATAACAAAACAAAATACCGGACAGGAGAACTTACGAAACACCAAGGTTAAGGATGTTTAAAACCCATATCTCTCCTTTCGTCTCAAACCCACATCTGTTCTGAAAATTAGAAATTACGGGCCTTTTGAGTTAAGTAATATAAACCAATCATTATTGAAAGTTTTGTTGAAGGTAAACTAAAAATTGGATTTCGTAACTGGATTAAATACTGAAGTTGTAGCCTGATCAATCTCATCTTCTGTTAAAATGCCAACTTCAACAAGTTCCAAAAGCTCTTTCCTTGATATATTCCACTCTTGTTCCCTCTGATATCAAGTGAACCCAAATGTAAAAAGATTGATTGACATAGCCATGATCACATGTGACCAATAGAAAATTGCACACCATAATGTATATACCCCTTTTAGTAAATTTCTTTCCACAACTCCTACTCGAAGACCTTTCAAACTTAACGCGGTGGCAATGAATATCCCTAGAGTACCCCCACAAACCAACACATCAAACTTATCCACATCTTTCTTCGCGATGTCAGATTCAGTAAACAAACCAGGCATATTATAGACAACTTGTTTGGGTTCTTGAACAACTGCAATTCAAATAATCACAACCTTATTCTCATTTAACTACAATTGTATAAAAATATGTAATAGGGGTGGCAATCGTGTCGTGTAAAGGTTGATCGGTTGCAATCGGTGTGTTGACGGCATCATATATCTCAACTGATATTTAACCCATTTATTTAATCGTATCAAAAAGTTGAACCCAAACCCAACCCGAACGGGTTAGTCGTGTCAACCCATTTATGACCCATGTTATATCAAAAGTTACACAATGAAAACTATAACCTCTCAATATTTTGAATGCACGCGATATATATTAGGGCATAAGTATAAACAACCATATAATACTTTGAAGATAGACGTTACATATTAGGAGATAATTATAAGAAATCATAAAAACTGTAAGATTGTTGGCAGATAGTATACGGGTTAGTAAGGCCAACCAAAACCCAACCGATTTATTAAACATGCGTTTATGACCCAAACCCGTTTAAGCACAACCCAGTCACCCAGACCCTTTTATCTTAGTGTGGTGTCGAAAATTGTCACCCCTTATTATTTTAACAATTTAAAACTAACCTGTTTGATTAGAGCAAATACTAGACCAAACATTATCCAATCTTTTCAGAGCATCATAAGAATATGCCCCACCTGCACCCCCAACTTCCCCACCAACTGAAATGCTCTCCATTATCCTCTACATAATCCCAAAAACACCACACACACAAAAAAAGCAACAAACTTTATTCAGCTAGAACTAAAATCAAACACCTTGTGTGCATATATCAAAAACCAAGAAAAGTGTACCTGAGTTCTTGAAGACATTGCTTTTGGCTGTAAAGTTAGCTTCTTTTTTTGTCTTTGAACATTGTAACCAAATGGGTGTTGAAAAAAGCCATTGAATTTTGATAGGTGTTGTGTTTGAAGTTGAAATTGAATCATAATCATTGTTGTTTAAGTTATATAAAAATGAATTAAAACTTGGGATTTTTGTAGTACATTTGGTTAGAGGTTTGTGTGTGTGTAGGAATATGGTACACGTTTAAGCAAAGCCAATCTTTGAAAATTTTTCTGTTATGATCAAGAAGCACTGCCCAATTGTGACAAGTGTCCATTTCCAGTTTAAGTCCTTCGACTTTCAAATTAAATGCATATAAAATACTACACTAGATGATTACCCGTACTAGACAAGGGATGAGCCAAAAGTCCCAAATACCGATCCCGTATCGATCCCGTCCCGATCCCGGTACTGAAAAATGATACAGAATTCCAATCGGGATCGGGGCCGGTACCTAGTTTTGATATTTTTCGGGGTCGGTACTAATCGGTACCGAGACCGGGAAATACCGAGCAAATCCCGATGGTCCCGTTTGGTCCCGACATGCAAGGAAATTAGCATTTTATCCTAAGATTAGCAATAAACATCAAACAAGTGTGATCATTTTTATGATTTTAATGATGCATATACGTAGTTATACTTAGAAAATAAGGACTCCACATATATCAGAGTCTGCACATGAAAGTTACACAGGTGGTATGTATTACAAGTATCACATTCGTTATTAAAAGTTTCTCAAAGTTATGCAAATTTAGTACTAGTTTTTGTATATCATGGTGGTGCCAATTTCTTAAATAATATGTTATCTCTAATTTAAGTACTACATCATGTGTATTGGAGCAGTTGTTTACATGCAAAGGAAAAATCTCAAAATGTGCCTACGGAGTATAGATAGTTCATAGCTGTACTGATACATCTGCAATAGCTAAGGTATGCATTAACCTTGCCATCACGAGATGCAAGAAAGTTGAGTCGCCCAACTTCAGTAAGATCTGAAGCATAACCATCTCTATTCTTGTTGCTTTACATCTTGCTGACTTTCGGGACTAGTCGGGATTTAGTACCGATATCCCGGTCCCGTCCCGGTACGGTACCGGTACCAGTTTAAATGGGATCGGGATCGGTACCATGTTTTGCTCATTTTCGGGATCGGTACCGGGACCGGTACGGGACGGTACCAGTCTCATGTCCATCCCTATACTAGACGTCATAAAATTGTACATAAAATACAAGCTTAAATGCTTAATAATTTCATAAAGAAAAACATAAAAAAAATTCAAAGTTTTCCAACCATAATATTAATTTTTATGGATATAAATTAACAAACTCTTTTTAAATGAATCAAAGACTTTAAGTCATCGTGATAAATTATACTCATTTTAAGAAATATGAAATTGATGAATAAATTGATAAGTATGGTGAAAGGATAATGTATAAAATGATTGATTGGCAACTTATATTAACTAAAAATTATTTCAACAAAAAATAACTTACAATGCCCCTAACAACTCTTAACTTTTAGCTTGTAATTAAACTATTTTCTAAAGTATAAGATCTTCAAATTTCGCAATTTAAATAGCATATAAAATAAAATTTCAAATTTTAAATTCATAAACTTTTCAAATTAATTAACTATTTATTGAAAAATTCGAAAAAAGTTTAAGATTGACAACTAAGCAATTGATTATTGCCACATATGATTGGAATAACTTGTTAAAGCTTTTTAAATTCCACCTAAGATAGATAAACTCTCATTTATTTAGTTATATAAAAAGATAGAAATATTATTAGCTAATTATAACTTAATTTTTTTTATAAAAAGGTTAATTTACTAATAACTATTTTATAAAAAAAATGTTGATATTAAAGCTTGATCATTAGAATATCTTAAAGAAAAATACACATGATACATTATAATATCTCCGAATCTTTAACACAATAACATCAGATATCATAAAAATCATCAGATATCATAAAAAGTTATGATAATATATAAATTATTTTTCTCGTCGTATTATGTTGGTACCATGCTAGTTTAATATAAACGAATTTATCTATACTTATATATTATAAATCATTTAATCATTTCTTAAAATTTGAATTTTTTAAGGCATGAATGTAATTTTGTCCATGTACTTAATATTCTAACACAAGTATATAAACTAAATAAATTTATAACATTTAATACATTATCAATTAGTTAGTCAAATTAACTAAAACAAATATTTAATCAGTTACAATCAATAAAAAAATCAAGATAGAATAAATTTAAATAAAACATCAATGATTTTAATATAATATCATATTATCATTATTAATTCTATCTCTTACATAATTATTACGGACTATTATACAAATCCGAATACCCTACTCACAACCCTTTAGCCACATATCATCGATAAACAACTTAAAACACATTAGTCGGATACACTTCTATTAATATATAAACATCTTAAATTACTTTGAATAATGGCTGACTATTAACTTATTAAGTTAAGTAGCCCAACTTATTTAACAATTGGGCCGTTTTGACCCCAATAGAAAAGTTCATCTGAGGACTGAGTCACTGAGATACTATCTTTCTTTTTCACCGTTCCGCTTCTCAGGTGCCCGCTTTCATTACCTTACTTCTTTTTATATTTGTTTTCTTCTTCATGCAATTATGCAAAAATGTAATGTAGTGTTAATCAGGCTTTTAATCTTCCTTATATTAATCTAATTAACTGTTATTTTGTTAATCTATCAATGTTAAACCTTTGTTTACATATTTTCTTATAATAATGTGGTTTCTATCTTTTTGGTTAAATATTTTATATGCCCACAAACTGTTTGTCGAAATGCCACCTTGATTTGTTGTAATCCTTTAATTAGTTAAGGGGCCGTTTGGTTCAAAGATTTCAATGGAATTTGATGGAAAGGAATTTGAGATTTCTTATGTTAATCGAAAGACTACTCCGACACCGGATCAAAGAATTGGCTTATGACACGAAAAAGTTTCAGCATGTATTAAAAAAATGTAAGTAAAAAGTAAGTAACACCCAGTGCCATCTTCCACGGGTTTTGGGTCCCAATATCACGAAAGTTTACGGGGGAGGTTGAGATGTAGACAGCCTTACCCCTACCACAACGGTGTAGAGAGGTTGCTTCCAGGTTCTATCTAGGATAGAAAAGGACCTCCAGCAAGGCATGAGGATAGAACCCTTGACCTCACCTCTGTCTCAAGAGGCAAGGGTGTTAACCACTTGATCCAACCTCGCTGTTTTTTTTTTTTATATTAAAAAAATGTGATAGTACTATAATTATTGTAAGCGTATAGAAACGACAGTTACAAGTCCAGTAAATTAGTTTTCTGCCTCCAAAAGTTGATGAGAAGTATTACCCTTATATTTCTAGTCGAAAAAAGTTATTGTCTGTGAGCATTATTTGAAGTCTTATTGTTGATCAAACCTTTTAAAATCAGTACTTTTTGATAGTTTGCTCTCAATTGCTATCGTTGTCAATCAGTTAAGCCTATCTTGTGACATTGTTGATCTTAAGTATAACCTCAACAAATTAAGTTTAAAAAGCCTTCTTTCTCGACTGTCACTATTAGAAGAATAGGCGACAATACTAAGGCCCAATTTTTGTTCTTCGTTTTTTTTTTAGAACCTAGCTAACCTTTGATTTTTCATTTGACAAAGGTTTTTTACTTGGGGTCATGGTAATAGTACGTGTTTCAAAAATTTAAGGTCCTTAAATAGCGGTGGTCGTGTCACGTATGCGGTCTCACCTACTGCATTTAATATGCTGCATAAACAAATACATTAAATAGATAAAATATATTGAATGATTTGCTTGTTAATCAAATGTTCTCTTGCTGTACATATTTGGTGTAGGAATAAAGTAAGATGAATGCTTACAAGGCTTACAAAGCATGTGCTCCAATAGCATGGAGCCCCAACCTATACATTACGCTAGTGAGAGGCATTCCAGGGACAAGAAAACTTCACAGGCGCACGTTAGAAGCATTGCGTCTTGGAAAATGTAATCGAACAGTCATGCGATGGAACACTCCTACTGTCAGAGGCATGCTTCAACAGGTATTTTTTACGAAGTGTTCAGTTTCATTGTGATATTGTATCTTATGTCGTGGATTAACAAATGTAGTGCTTGATACAGGTTAAAAGGTTGGTTGTGGTCGAGACTGAGGAGATGTTTAAGGCCCGGAAAGAAAAGCAGGAAAACCAGAGTGCGCTCCGTCCACCTTTGGTTGTCACCCATTTTACGCCTTCTAAAAGTGATACTACTCAAGCTTTTATATAAATTGGCAAGTAGATGATGGAATCTTGGACAACGGTAATCATTATTAACATTTTATATAAATTTATAAATGGGTCATTCGGACTTTAGAAATATTTATGTCCTTGTTTTTTCTCTCATCAGTTTTCATGTGAGTGTGAACCACAACCTTAAGATGTGCATGCCATCTTTAATTTCCTTATTTGTGCGCAATTAAAAATTATGGTGCTTAATGTTTTCTACATGCTATCCGGTTGTTAATATTGTGGCTATACTATTTGTTAGCTATTATTATTAGTATATAAGGTGGTATGGGCTTTAGAGTGTTTACACACAAGTTGAATATCAACATAAACGTATTTGCTGAAATTCACTCAGTGTTAGAGACAATATGTCTAATCGTCTTTATATATAGTTTTTCGCGGATGAAATTCTCAACACCCACTGCTTAAATATACAGTAGGCTTACACACAAATCTTACGGGATGAAATAATTGTACCATGTACTGAAGCAGAATTGTGCTTTGCAACATCTACATGTAGTGACTCCCGACTGGCCATCTTTTTCACGTAATACTTCGGGATTGAATTTCTCATTTGAGTTTATCTACATTTGCATAAGTTTGAGACTTTGGTTATTGTAGTACTCCTTTGATAGGAATATATACTACATATATATTTCAAAGTTAAGCTATGTGAATAGCATTATTCATGTAGCACCAATATATGTGTACTAGGCTTCTTCCTTTCCTTTAACACTTGGATCTTTTCCCATGTTCTGAGCCTCAATCTCTTCTTCACGACCACTACTAGTTTCACCATAGTGATGTGTTTTATACTCATGCCGAGATGCTAAAATCAAAAAAGCTAAAAAGTTGAACACTCCCAGAATTGCAACCATCCAATAGAAATTCTCCAACTTTGCTTGATCCAAGTTGCTCTTGAGCCAAGTCCCATGCGATAACATATTTGTCAATGACACTAACATGCTACTCACAAAAAACCCCATAGATAAAGTACTCAAAAATAGTCCTGTGCTCATGGATTTCATCCTCTCGGGTGCTTCTGTGATGAAAAACTCAAGCTGACCCACATAAGCAAATGCTTCACCCGCACCAACCAAGAAAAACTGCGGGACCAGCCAAAAAGAATTCATTTTAATATTTTGATTCACCTGCATTTCCCGCCTTTTCTTCTCACATACAGCAGATACTGCCATTGCCACCACTGACAGAACAAGCCCGATTCCTATTCTTTGAAGACTTCTGAGTCCTTTTGGATCATGGGTTATCTTACGAGCAATACGAACGATGACACGTTCGTTAATAGATGTAAATAGGAGAATGGACATGAATAGGAAGAAGGCGAATGAGCCTGCGGGCATCTCAAAATTACCAACTTTTCGATCCATGATGGTTGCTTGCTCAATGGAGAAAGTATTCATCTGAGAATAAACCGTCCAGAAGAGAATGCCTGTTGACCATATAGGAATGAGCTTTATCACCATTTTCACCTCTTCAACTTGAGTTACAGTTGAGACGATCCATGGGTTGCTTCTATCTTCATCTGTAAACTTGCAATCATCACCCACTAATGCAGCTTTGTCAAGGCGCCTGTAAAGATAGTAGTCAGTTAGCTGTAACACTCATTAACAATCAGTGCCTAGATAGCTAGTGATATTAGATATTTCTAGAGTTGGCAGTTACAACCTACAACCCATTTAACTATAAATGGGACCAATGGGTCAATACGAGTTATTGTATCTTAAATAGATCAAAGTGCTAAAGCTGAAGGAAAAGATCAGTGAAAGGAAACATATCAAATGTGTAAAAAGTCCCCCAAAGTATATTTCTTTCGCATAGAACCTCCTAATCATTTCATTCAAAAAATAGACTATTATTGAAATAATATAATTTTCGTAATCATATTTAACCCACTAATTAGTCATTAAAGATTAGGACAAAAAGTACTTCGCGTCAAACAAACACGTACCAGGTATTTCTGGAGTTATACAGACACATACCAAATGTTACACATATTGACCCCTTACCCCACTCACACATGATGCCACTTCTAGTTTTTTAAAATTTTTTTTTAAATTTTATGGTTTTATGTTATCTACATTGTTTGCTTGTGGAGCTTGGTTTCCATTTTTCTCTGTTAATTCTTGATTAGATTTAGGAGTATCAAATGACCTGGTGCTCTGCTAGTTTTTATATATACCTTTAATATATTGATAATATAATGGAGTTGGGCTACAATAGTTACCTGAATCTCGCTGTGTATGGTACTTTTGAGGAGTTGTAACCATTCAAGAAGCTAGGATCCTCGGGGTGATAAAGTTCCCTGTTCTTCCAAGCCAAAAACAGGACCCTCCATATGATAGTTAACGGGCTCCCTTGCGGTTTCTTGTATCGATAAAAACTTGTCCCGCTCAGCAGCAGAATGAGAGCTAGAACCATTGTTCCACCAGATATCCCGTATCCCCATCCCCTGCCCACGTTATCTTGTATATACACCAATACTGTTACTGCAAAAAGTGACCCAAGGCTAATGCCGAAGTAGAACCTGTTGAAAAAGTAAACCATTGCTTTCTCTTCTTTCGGGTTCGACTTGTCAAACTGGTCAGACCCGAATCCTGAAACGTTTGACTTTATGCCACCAGCACCAAGTGCTATAGTGTAAAGGGCTATGTTCAGCATAAGAAGTTGACTTGCATTGGCCTTTATGCAATTTTGTTTGCCGTCGTCGTCACATGGAGGCGGCCTCAAACTAGGGATGGTGGTTGCTAGCGTCAGAAATGACACGCCCTGGTTTCAGAAATTAAACTTTGGGATGTCTTATATTTCAAATGGGGCAGTCAGAATAAGATTAGATAAACAGGAAGGGGTCAAATGAGCTGAACGGGGTCAAATGGGTTGAAAGATGCCCAAAGTATATTTATGATGTATACGACACCTAAATATTATGTTAATAATAAAATTGTTTTTGTTAGCATAATTAACACATTAATGATTTATAAACAGTAAATATGGATAATAAAGTGTATACAGGTTAACTCAACCCAATGTAGCTGGTTTTGACACGTGGTTAAAAATGTTCTGTTTTAGCCCGAACATGTTTTAACCCATTAGCCAACCTGCTTGGGCTGGCTGTATTTTCACCTCTAATTTACCATGGTTTTCTTTTTCCTTTTCTGTGACCATGTTTCACATCGGTGAAAAAACGACAAAGTTAGGGTCTTGAAAACTTACGACAGCACATATAGATGCAAATAAAATGATAGCCCGGTAACGACCCAGTCTAGCATCTGCCAAGAATCCTCCAAAAAGGGCTAGCATATTGAGACACCCCATGAAGTTTGTCACAATATTTGCAGATTCTGATGCGGTAAGATGCAATATTCCATGTAGGTATGTGACTAAATTCATTGATATCCCTATCACGCATATTCTCTCGGAGAGCTCAGTTACTACATGCAGGACATATATTACGTCAATGAAATATTTTGCATTTATGATAATAATCGTTTAGTTTGTGGTTTCAAGTGAAATAAGACGTTGTAAGTACCTAAAATGAGTCCGGCTGCAAGCCAACCACCAGTTTTAGACTTGTCAGCAGGATTCCCTTTGCAATCTAGCGATATATCACTTTCATTGTCAGCAGAAGATACCTGGTAGGAATTAAACATGAGTAAGTGATAGGAAGGTGATATATATACACAAGTGAATATAATGTAAACTATATATATATATATATATAGTTGTTCAGGTGAAACACTTACCATTTTTTTTAAAAATCTGTTTTTGTTTTTTGTGTGATGGTATGATAAATTTGAGGTTATGTGGAAGTAGATTATATAAGATGTTTTTTCATTGATAGTGTAAGGTGTGGTTGGCAGAAAGCATGATAATGTGTTCTGTTTCATTGCTAAAGCTGTTCTATAAACGAGGTTATACTGAAATTAAGGAAAACTAAAATTATTGTCAACCGAAGAAATTTTTTCTATGGTAAACACTACATACACTTGGATTAGAAATGCCTTTGCCCAAATCTAATGACATTTGGCACCCAATCTAGGAATGTTAATATCATCTTACCTTATACATCAAATATGTTTATTGAACTTATTCTTGCTTTGATCTTTATTGACATCACATTGTTGCTTTCATCTTTTATAAGACTTCATATGCGATGCGCCAATTCTAAGAGTCGTGTTTTTGTCCTGGTAATCTCTAGCCGAGAATTCACGAGAGTTGATATTGATAGTCAGTGACACTAATAGGAAATGAAACTGTAATATATGTATGTGTCAAATACTTTATAATGTTATGGGTTTCCAGAGGCCAAAACCAGAGAAGTATAAAAAAGAAAAAGAAAAAAATCGACACTCCCTAAATGGTAAGCAGCATCCAATGGAAGTTTTTCAACTTTCCTTATGACATGAATTGTTTTTGAGCGAACTCTTGTGTGTCACGATGTTCGTACGAAACTAACAAACTACACACAAAATAGCGCAGAGGTTACTAAGAAATAGATCTATGCTCATGGATTTCGTGCTATGCTGAAAAACTCAAGCTGACCTGAGGTATTGAAAACTCGTGCTTCTAAGTTCGAACGGAAAGCTTCACCCAACAAGATAAATTGGGGTATTAACAAAAAAATCACTCATTGTGTTACCATTTCGGCCACCTGCCGAACAAGCGCGATTCCAATTCTTCGAAGACATGATTCCTTTAGGATCACAGGTGATGTTTCAAGCTATTGTATCTATATCTATATTAATAGTATAAAGTATTTGACACATTTCATAATCTCTTAATATGCAACATTTGAAATTTACACATACCTTTTGCAAAGTCTAATGTAAAAAGTAAGTAAAAAATAAATCTTTATATAATCAAATATCACTTGAAAATCAACTGTTTAACAAACTCTAGAGTTTTATACATAGATTTTCATCATAAGCTTGGGTATGTAATGATCAATACAGTTCATCTCTATCAATACACGAAGTCATTTCAAGCCACCGGAAGATGCCAAAATACATAATGAAACAATAAAAACTCGGATTGCGAACTCCATCAGCTTTTGTAGTTTTGTTTGATCATCATAACTTTCAAACCATTGTTCCGTTTTAGACAAATAAGATATCTTCGAAAAGGAAAAGAGTCTACTTTCTAATGGGTTTGGCCTCCAACGTTAAATCAAATTTTAAATGGGTCTATGAATGAATTAAAGTGAGGTGGTTTAGCTTTGTTCGTCTAAGGTTGGTTATTGAGTCGTTTTGTGTACGCTTATATTATGTATAATCAAAATCAATTTAAATGTGATTTAAGTTTCAAATCAAGTTGAAATACTTTATGAAGTCAAAAATATTTATATAATATGAACTTATAATGCATAAAAATAAAGTTTTTTGGTATATTATATATTGTTCTTATTTTAAGGGTGTCCTCATTTGATTGAAACTATATATATATATATATATATATATATATATAGGGAAAAGTTACTTTAAGAACCCCTAAAAGGTTCCTGACCAAGGATAGAAT
>JAOXNX010000026.1:20475872-20503048 GCA_028566075.1 Solidago caesia | reverse complement strand
GGAAATCCACCATCACCTTGTAATTGACCCAACATCTATATAAATGTATGCAAAGATACTCACCTCCAATGCGACAATCACAATTCAAGATGACCATAACACAATATCATTGCTTTCCACCTAGCAATAAATCACAATACACAAAACATACATAAGGCCATCTTTCTCATACAAGGTTATCTAACCGTAACCTTAAATCACTAGTTCCCCTTTTTACTCGATTTATCAAATCATACTATCGAGTAATCGTACCATTTCAAAATCTCATTTTCATATTCATCACAATTACCATTTCAATATGGTTATATCATTTCACATACGGAAATCATCATTTCCAATATCTCGATTACAACTATGTGGTTACACCACCATTTATCAAAACGCTATTTTCTCATATTACTAGCCTTTTCTATGATCACTTTCAATTGATCTTTTCTCACATTTTCTTAACAAAAATCATCCTTTTCATTTTATCAATAATAACCATCTCAATTATGGTAAATCTCATACTTATAAAAATCTCACTTTCTCATTCTTAACCATATCAAATTACTAGCATAATATTTCAAATAATCATTTCATCTCCATAATAACAACATAACATGATCATTACTATAATCTTTCATTATCATCAACATTTAATCCATTACACTTACAATAATATCAATACTAGTGATTTCATGACCAATTCTATACAAAACATTATGATCTATCTTTTCTATAAAAACCCCCAAATTGATTTGGTCACATGAACCCTAAAATCATAAACAAGAACAAAGGGTGAAATATACCTTGAATAACTAGAAATGATGAAAGCCCCAAAATTTCTTTCTTTTTCTTCTTCAAAAACGACACACACACTTACACACCACAACCCACCAATTTCTCCATTTTGATATTACTAGCAATGAGATTGATTCTTGGATGAAATGGATGGAGATTAGATAGATTGAAAGAAAGAAAATAAGAATGGATGAAGAAGAGGATGGATGAAGTGTTTGATTGGAGAAGAAAATGATCAGGAGAAAATGGGGTGCCATGCCCCCTCCCATTCCGGTTTTAAATAAAACATAAGGGTATTATACCCGCTATCCATTAAAGTTCCAACTAATATATTTCCCTTTCTCAAAATAAAATAATAGGAACTTTTATTTACGATAAAACTACAAAAGTAGATTATTTTATACTTTTAAAATCTTAGGGTGTTACAGTTTTGAGTGACACCCCTCCACTCCACTCCATTCCCTTCCCTACACATTAATGATTAATGCAATGAAATAATTTCCTCCTCCTTTTCTTGTATTAGAATTGAATAAATTATCATAATTAAGTGTTATATTACCTGAGTGGATGGATTTTTGTTTGATTAATTTCATATTGTGATGTTATTTAAGTAATTCTTATATAGCTTGAGTGCAACCCCAAACATACATCTTTTTGATTAATGGCAAATGTTTGATAATTCTTATACAACTTGAGTTCACCTTGATCTTGTATCGACTTAATGTTACTAAAAAGCCTTAAATCGTGTTAGGAAATTGGGGTTATATGATCCACATATATCTTTGGTTACACAAACATTCGTAAGTAAAAATTATGGTGGACACATAGTTACTTGTCTAATGGGTTACTATAGTCATTTTAATTGTCTTTGGTTACACAAGTTTAGTGCGGTATCGACTGGGAGTTACGAGCAAATAAGACACTTTTTTGAAATATCTAACACCCAACTCTTTTGTTGTTTATTTAATGAGTTATTTAAATTTAAAAGAAATTCTTATAACGTATGAATATGTTTAAAGACGTAATCAAGTTAAATAAAACTCTATTAGCAAAATCAGAGTTCAAAACTCGACATGTCATTCGTCAAATCTGCTCAAACTCGAGTAAGTAATCCAATCCACACTTTCAGACTCGGCTCGATTTGATAATTAATATTTAAAAAAAAAAAAAATCAAAATTAGTTTTGTCGAACTTGATAATTTCGAGCTCCACTTCCAGTGTGCCATCAAGGAGAAAGGGGACCCGTATGTATATCATTAGCCAGCTGGGTTGACCGTTAGCATATTACTCTCAACCTCCAAATCGTTGACCAATACCACTCATTTCCACCACCTCCATCATCATCTTGTTCATTTTCACGATCTCACATCGATTTCATGTTCAAAATCTTCCTTCCTTGAGCTCCCATTGTTTATATAATTTGACCTAAAATCCAATCAAAATTCACCAGCTGGGTTTCAATTACATGTAATAAGAAATGGAATCAACAGTTATAGACGGTCCAGAAGACCGACATCACTCTCATATTGTTGAATTAGTAGCCTCTAATGAACCTTCCGATTCAGCTTCAGAAGACCAGATTACTCCTCTTTTATCACAATCTGATAATAATAAGCCTCCTCCTAAAATCAACATTTTCACCGTTTCTTACCCTAGGCGTAAAGCTAACAAGGTATCTTATCTTATCTATCTATATCTATATGTATTATTTATAGGAATTGTTATGTGTGATGATACAACCCTAGGTGGTTGTTACTCGTGTGTAATGTGTGTTAGTTATTAATGATATATTTGTGGATAAAAGGAACAAATTGCGAGATTAGTTGAAGCGGAGATATCGCCGTTTACGTTGTTTGTTATGTGGTTATGGAGTGGATCTGCTAGGTATTCCGGTTTGTTATGTATGGTCTTATCAGCTTCGATTTACTGTGTTATGGAAGTTATTATGGATGTCGGCTCAGGTTAGTAGTTTCTTTCTTGTTTTCCAGCTCAAATGTGTGAAATTAAGCCTAATGTGATATGCATATATGCGTACGCTGTATATGGTATATGCTATGATATGGCAAATTATCTGTCTCTGTATGGAGATATATAGAATACCTTCTTTCTGTTATATATGTTAGAATTTACTCGTCAACATAGATTGATTGCCGGATTTATTGTTAACAATGTAAAGATGAGATGCTACTTTAGATTGTAATCACTCCGAGTGTAGTGTGTGGTAAACGAATATGGAGTTTGTAGGTCGACTAATAAAATGGCTTGACTTGAACATTGTAGTTGAGACATACACATTAGTTCATTTGTTAAACAATGCATTTTGAAATCTTGAATAAGCACCAACATGCTAATTATGTTCTGTACCTTTGTATACTCAGTTACTGATAACGAAACTGCTTGAGTTTTCTATGATCCCAGAGGTACCTTATAGTAGGAAATAAACTAGTTGAGAAGATTGCGATGTTTTAAGAAGTTTATTCTAATAGAAGAAAGAAAATCTCAAAAAGCTGTTCTATGTACCTTGAAATATTTATTAAAAAAAATATCCAATATGATGTAGAAGGTCTCATAACACCAAGGTAATATTTTATTAGCATTGGATATTTAAATTATATAGATAGCGTCTATCTCAACCTATAAACTATAGTATCATAAGGATTTTGAACATGTATCTGCTTAGCTTCTTTGCATTGTTAGTTGCCGCTAGTTTGGCCTCTAGTTGATCGGTTTAATATTTTTGTTATGACAGCTCAAGCCATTCCCCTTTTTGAGATAGCATTTACAAGATGTGTAGTTATCTCAATATTATCATTTATGTGGTTAAGAAGAAGTGGAGAACCACTATTTGGACCTGCAAATGTCAGGAATCTTTTAGTTTCAAGGGCTCTTTCAGGATGTATATCTTTGTTAACTTTCATTTACTGGTAAGTTTTCCCTGCACCAACCTCAGTCTGAAACGTGAATACCATCCTTCCCTCCCTGATATTGTTTGTCCAGAAATGCAATTTATTCTCATAATTCTTGCACGGAACTTTTCTTTGCAGCATTCAGAGATTACCTATGTCTCAAGCTATGATATTAAGCTTTACAACTCCAATAATGGCTTCAGTTGCAGCAAGGTTCATATTGCATGAGAATTTGAAAATAGCAGAATTAGCAGGTATGATAACTGTTGTTTTTAAGAAACATTTGATCATGTTTTTCTAAATACTTTCTTGGGAGGAAACATACATACACACTCTACACTACTCCTTTTCACTACACCATTGTCCCTATTGGAACTTGAAACCTCAGCAACTTGGTTGGGGAAACACCTTTAGATATATTGCATTATAAATCTAGAAGTGTGGTATTGTGTCACATGAGGTTTGAATTTTTGCTTGGTTTATGGACTGTAAGTTCAACGGAGAAACCAAGGAGTTTCCTGTCATTGCTTTTCGATGTCCATTCTTTTTGGCGGGCTCGAAAGAAATCCTATTTGTTTAATCAGCATGCTAAAAGTGTACGCTAGATATTGGTGATGTTTGATGAGTTGGAGAATATTAATTCATCCAATAAATGATAATGACAAGACTAATACCAATTGGCCGTCTATCGCATTTTCACCTCTTACCCTGTCAGAAGTACATTCATTCAAATTTTTAGTTCTTGCATATCATCTTTTCATTTCTTGAACAATTGCACATAAATTAGTTCATAAATGATATCTGCTTTTCAGGTATTGCTATCAGTTTTTTTGGGGTGCTCTTTATTCTTGGATCACCTGCCAGCATAGAAGGTACAGAAGTGAGTTAATAAATCCATTTGAATCGGTATTGGGTCTTCATCACTTGATGTTCTGTTTATCTCTATATTAGATTCACGACTGAAGTTTCTTGTATTATCTTTCTCAATGTGACTGGGTTTAACAGGTTATGTCTTAACACAAATTTTCATTTTTTAGAATCTTGTAAAAACATAAATTTTTAATTGCATATCACATATTGAACTCTTTTAAATTGAGCAAGCAGTTTTTAAACCCATCAATGTTTACAGTACGGGATGATGTTGCGTAATGCGTATTATGCTAAAGGGCTTTTTCTGAATCAATGTTTTGTGCCTTCAAGTTCAAAAGTATATGGTTATTGATTGGATTATCTATACAAGTAGATTTTTGATAAGAGAAGTATGTGAGACATAAAATGATACTCGAGTTTTCAACAGTTGCAATCTTGTCGAACTTTCTGAATTAAAAGTTATGGTACCACTTCTATTATCAATTTAGTTTTGGTTTGTCAAGTCGTTTCATATGCAGACATGTGTAAGTTGGTGTTGTTAACGTGTACATTTACATAGTGGGATCATGAGGACTACTGGACTAGGATAAGTAAGATACAAACATTATGTAAACGTAACCTAATGAACCCAGACTATATACTCCATACATGACAGTCTAAATAAAGAAACATAACAATACATTTCTGAAGTTGGTGCAGAGGTAATTAGGTAATGATGCTCAACTTGCCAGCAAAAAGTTACAAGTGACATTATTACTCCAGATATTGTGTTTTGATTTTGGTATGGAGCAAGAGGCGAGTACTTTGCGTGTTATTTTTCCATGAGACTCGGTTCCCTCCTACAAAAACACAGGAAGATCTTAGCAGGAGTGAAATAGCTTTTAAGGATAAGATTTTAGCGAGTATATTACTATAAGTCTATATCCTTTTCAGACACGAATATCCAACAAAAACATACCTTTTGGATTATTTTTTTGGTCACGTCTATTTTTTCTTGGATGGAAATTATGGACATAGGAAACACATTAAAAAGGGAGGGAAATAGTAGGGTTGGGGGAAGTCTCCATTTAGATCAATAGAGGCATCTAGCTGATTAAAATGTGTATAGTATGGACTACTCATTACATCTCTGCATAATGGAGAGGAGCATTGCACTCAATCAGAAAAGAGTGAGCCGTATTTAGAAGATGGCAGTTTTGAGGTGTATACGCACTTCATGCTTCATGAGAATTCTTATTTTAAGATGTAAAATGTTCATTCCTATAACTGGATCACTCTCTTAAGTTTTCTTAAGCTTAACCAAAAGCAATAGGATTCAGTGATCCTGACTCAAGTAGTTATTATCTCACAACTTTAGGCTAGGGTTTCACAAATATGGGCTGCTGAACCATTTTGGATCAATTAATTCTACCCAAGTTTAGTTTGAATCACCTAGCTGTGAACTTTTCATATCTGCAGATAGATAATGAGGAATGAACGACAATGAACAAGATACTGAGATAGTAAACAATTCAATCACCGGAAATAGTATTGCCATGCAGCACTCGAAGGACTTGAGCTGTCAACAGAGCATGTCACGTCAGATTCAGCGGCGATACATTAATAGGCTCTACCCTGATCTAATGTCGACTGATTTTGTATTGCATTCTGGCCATAACTAGCATTGTCTGATTAGGTTCCTTTTGGCTCTAATATCATTATTTCATGGTATGCTAAAAATATATTATGTGGGTAAGTAAAGCTAATAAAGCTGGACTATGCACAGTACAATAAAGGAGCATAGAGCAAAGCCAGCACCTTGAAATAATATATGCTACCTATCCATAATCACACTGCAAATACTTGAACAAATGTGACTAGTTTGAGGGCCAACTGTAACCGTCGCACAGTTTTTTTCAACCCATCCCTTCGTATTCCAGTTATTAGTAATGCCAACGCATTCTTTTTGTCCTGTTAGATGTTAACTTTAGCTGGATTTATGAGATACATGTTCTTTTTTCCCCGTAGGGGTATCAGCAGCTAAAGGTTCAGGTGTCGATGGAGCAGGCCATGTTTTTGCTGTTTTGATTGGTTTAGTGTCATCATTGGCTGCTGGAGTGAGTTACTGCTTTGTAAGGGCTGGAGCAAAGGCCTCTGACCAACCTGTGTGAGTGTAATCTACTCTGTCTTTGCCCTGCATATTCAGGTTTTATTTTACTCATCAAAAATAAAATTTTCCATTCTCGTTTCAGGGGTACTATATTTTCATTTGGACTATTGGCTACTCCTGCTGCTGCAGTATGCATGATTATCACTGAAGTAAGAACTAATGTGGTATTTCGGTTTCATTACTTGTACTCATTGTGATTTGTTGTTATAAATTTCATCGGGGTATTCTGTACCCCCACCCACCCCAAAAAAAAAAAAAAAAGATTTGCTAAAATTATATTTAAAGAATTTGCTGTAGCTGTGATGTCATGTTGTTGACTTGTGTCGTGATGTTAGCCAACCTTAAGTTTAAAGAATTTAGTTGGTATTTTAGATATTTAGCTATCAATTTATTAGTAAAAGACAATTCATATATACCATATGCTGAGTCAAACGCTGTATTTTTTAGGATAGATGGGATAATAATTGTCAGGAAGCATTTTGAGGCACCATTGAACATAGAATTTTGACACAAAAGTAGGGCCTTGAATTTTTGTTCCACGCGAACGTCTCCTGTTTCTTGAATCCCTACTTGACTTCAGTTTCATACTTTAATCAGTTCCATTAGGTATTTGGGAATATACATCTTATCTTAAAGACAAGCAACAAAGACAACTTTACATTAATCTTATTTCTTTCTATATTTGATCTCTCTGAATGCCTTTTATCAATCATATCCGTGATCATCATATGTGTTTAATTTTCTCTTACAGGACTTTGTGCTGCCAAGCTTCTATTCTTTCATTCTTATGATTTTTCTCAGCATATTGGCCTTTTTTGCCGAGGTAAGATCCTGAACATAGACCATACCCGTATGCTCAAATAATCTACAGCAAGTCACAGACTTCCCTTGGATATCTTATTGTGGCCATCTACTAGTTAAATTTTGATCAAAAAGGAAAAAAACTATTTTACTGCAGTTATTTCTGGCACGTGGACTTCAGCTTGAAAAAACTAGCAAAGTTGCAAATATTCAGTACCTTGAGGTAGGTGAACTACTTGCTTCTTGTTAAATTATAAGTAAAAGAAACACATTTTTTCCCACTAGTTTGGTTATTGGTATGAAGTTATATAACTCTATTTACCCGTGTCAAAAATACCGACAAAATGTCGTAATAAAAATACAACTCCTTGACAGCAAGAAAGTTCTAAAAGAAGAAAAAAAGTGATGAGAGATGGTCCCAAAAGTTTTAGTTTTTACTTTTTACCTTGTCAAGTTATTAAGAATTTTAAAAACTAAATTTAGTTTTATAAAGAATGTGCTTTTCAGAAAATCCAGAGAACATAAAGAATTTATTCTTGATAGATAAGGGTGCCTTTTCTGATATGCAAAAATGCATCTACCTTTATTTGCAAGGGGCTTTTGGGACCCCGTCTTCTGGTAAAAAAGAAAGTATACATGATATGTTAGTGCCAAATCTCATATGCATTAATAAGTGTAGTAAATGGAAATCAGAGACAATAGTTACCTTAAGAATATGTATGGATTCTTATGCATTTTGTGAACTTCACAATACATATATAAATGTAGCACCATCTTATAGAAAAAGCTCGGACCACACACATCCTTATTCGACAAACTTTGGGCTAGAACTACGTTTTTATTATAAGTTGGATGATTATGTGGACATGTATGTTTATTTTCAATGCAAGGGATGGAATCCCAGTATATCATAATATATGTGTTTCCGACATTCTTTACAGGTTGCATTATTTCAATTATGGGGCATGGGATCTTTGCGAGTAGTGTTGTCATTTGGTAAACTTGTTGGATGCTTTCTTATATTAGTTTCTGCTTGTTGTACCGTATATTTCGGACCAGAAAAAGAAATTGAGTAAGATGTGCTTCCCTTTTCATGTGCTACAAAGGGTTATTCCCATTTTTGTTTCTCCATTCCAACTTGTAGTTTTGTAACACTTTACTGATAGAAATCCATATCATAATCAAGTATATAGAAACCAAATTGGTTCATGATTAACTTCCTAACGTAATTGTGCTCTACTATAACTTGTGTAGTATAGAGTAAAAGTTGTGTTTTAGTATGGAATTTTTATTCATTTTAGTTTAGTAAAAGATGTTTTTGGATAATGGTATACATACGGTTTTAGCAATAACAGAGTAAGTTACTCAAGTCTGGTAGACCTTTAGCGTCTTGCTAGATGTTCACTTATATATATATATTTTTGCCGTTCAAAAAAAAAAAGTTACTCAAGTCTGGTACTACTGATTAAAGTTGTAACTCGATGTATAGCTACCATTTTCATACTTGGTTTCCGTATATATCAGTTATTTCACTTGGGCATGGTGCGTATAGAATACTACCAGTTGTACATATCATGGATTAGATTTTGGTTTCGGCTTGTATGTTGGTTTGGGAAATCATATCGTTTCTTACATGCATTACTCAAAGATTTCGTACCAAATGATTTGATCTAATGTGGAATCATCTAATTTTTTTTCTCAAATATACTCGACAATTAAACCTAAACTTCCCTTCAAACCACTTCATTTGTATGAAATTGGTTATGGAAGTATAATCAATGGATATGAGCATTTTACTTAACCAACATATCATCCAATAAACTTCCCTTCAAACCACTCCATTGGGCCTCTGTAGCTTATACGGCGAACATGTATTCCGAGTTTCCGACTGGGTTCACTTTCTGAAACAAGACACAATCACATAACAGATTCACATGTTCAAACTGAACCACTGTTATTGTGGACAAAATCAGAACCCAATTCACATTGAGCTGTCAACACAAATAAGCTCACATATTAATGGATGAGACCATGAGATTAATGAGTAAGGTTACAGTGTCCCTGCTTTGGGGACATTGCAAATTCAGGAATGTTGACTTACAAAACATTATGAAACATCTTATACAACATGATGTGGACCTAATCATATGAAGAGAAATAATTGAAAGAGAACCTTCATAAGTGTAGCATTAGGAGTGTAACCGAACGAATACAAACGGAGTTTTGTATGTTCATTTGTTTAACTTAACGAACAGTTCACTAACGGAATGAACATAAAACTTTATTCATCTTATGAACACAAACGAACAAACACAAACAAACATATAAATATAAGTGTTGGGATTAGAAACCAACTTCACAAAACATCCACCATCTAAAAATAGTTATTTGCATGCTTAATCGTGATGCGAATATTAAATATTCAACTATTCAAGTTCAAATAGTTTAAAAAAGAAAGTGGATAAGTCATTATATTGGAAATTTTTTTCTAAAATGCATTTGTACGTAAGACGTGTGGTCCTTGAGTGGGAAGCCTGATGGGTGTGATGAAAAGTTGTAAGTGAAAAGTTGACGGAGTTTAGAAATTATAGAAGTTTTTAGATTTTATATTTCTTTTTTAATATAGATATAGATTATATTTATATAAATGAACATAAACGAACGAACCTTAATATATGAACGTTTGAGAACAAATTATCAAACATTCATGAACATAAATGAACAAATGAAAGTTATGTTCATATTCGTTTATCTAACTTAACGAACGAATATGAACAAACTTCCTGACAAACAAAATTCATGTATATTTTATCTAATGCTTAATTTGTTTACATCCGTAGTTAGTGGTCACTTATTTTTACTCTTATATAATTAGCAAATCCAATAGAATGTCATAAAAGCATGATTAAAAAGAAAAAAAATAAGTTGTATTTTTAGTTTTATGTAAACTACCAACGATAATAAGTAAGTAAAATTTTGATAAAATTATCTCAAAGTGCCTCTTTGATGGTTATCACTTTCTCGTGCTCTCTAGTCTCTACAGCAGATATTTGCAAACGTGATGATTGTAAGTTTTAAGAATTTGCATCATCCGACAAGAATTGGGTTTTTTTTTTTTTTTTTTAACAAATAAACCAAACTGCTAACGTTTCGAAAAGGGAAGTGATAATTGTACCACCACAAGTAATAAATCTACCATACATAAGCAATATTGACTTGTACTGTATGCTGAAAAACTTGTACCTTATGGTAGATTAATAAAAAACAATGGTATAAGTATAATTATCATTTCCCTTTCGAAAAACATATAGACGCATATGTAACAAAATAAATATTGGTTACCAATAGCAATTATTTTCTTAATTATCTTAATTTAATCATTTTCTACAGTAAACTATTTACTTCAGATTTTAGATCTTACTCTTAGCATTGAGAATAATTAGGGTTGTCAATGGGTTCGGGTTCGGGTTGGCGGGTTCGGGTTAGCGGGTTGAAAATTTCTGACCCTAACCCAACCCACTAAAAATTTCAGGTTAGAAATTTCAACCCTGACCCACAACCTGTCAACCCGAACCCAACCCACCAACCTAAAAAAAATCGAGTTGGCGGGTTTGCGGGTCAAGTTTCGGGTTGGCTGGTCAAATGGGTTGGCGGATTAGCTGGTTGATTTCAGGTCAAACATGTCATATGGGTACGAATTGATGAGTTGGCGGGTTGGTGGGTTGATTTCAGATAAGATTGATCGTGGGTTGGCGGGTCAAATGAGTTGGTGGGTCGACTTGTTAAAATTTTTTATATAAACTTAAATATTTTCGGGTTGACGGGTCGACCTGTTAACCCAAAAGGTCAACCCGAACCCAACCCAAAAAACCAGGTTAGTGGGTTGACGGGTTGATGTGTCGAGATTTCACAACCCTAACCCGAGTTTTTTCAGGTCGGTTTCAGGTCGGGTTTCGGGTTGAGTCGAGTATTGACAGCCCTAAGAATAATCATTTTAAAATACACTTTCACCTTGTTATATTAAATTTTATATATGTTGGATTATATGTATGTTTTCTGTCTCTTTAATCAAAGGGGGGAAAAAAGTACAAAAAGATGCCCATTTTGGAGGTAATCTAGTTGTGTACCAAAAAGTGGACTAGATGCTCATGCAACCCAACATGTTGGAGTTGGAGCACTATATAACACTGATTTTTGTAATAAATGTATGCTTAAACTCCACAAATGTTATTAATTAATTAATTAATTGTTAGGATCGACCATTGGTAACGGGGTTTCTAACTTTCTATAGCTTGAGTCTTGAACAAACCTATAACTCTATAAGTTGTTGTCTGCTACACCGGTAGTCTCAAATAGTTCTTGTCACAAAATAGGTTAATAAAACGCGGTTGCTATTCACACACCTCGGTTTTGTTAGCATATACCTATTATACGTCACGTACAGGCTTGTACGTGGCATATACGTATTATCTGTAATAAATGATATCTAAACACCACCTATACGTCAAGTATACCCTATACGTAACATGTGGTGTTTTCTGACAAATAAGAAAATGTCACGTGTCATTCCCTCTTATAAGTAATGCGACTTATACGTGACGTAGAGGCCTATATACGGCACATAGAGGTCATGAGAGTTTTTCCATCCACTTTGGATAATTTTATCAAACCCCAAAGATTGTTTAATTTTTTTTTTTTTTAAAGTATTTTTATATAAAATTTCACATTAAATTGACATAAGTTTCATATGGTGTTCTTTTCTTCTTCTTTTTTTTTTTATGTATTTTTCTATTTTGTTTTTGGAAACATATCTATATAAAATATCGAAATAACTAAATTGTCGTCGATATAGTAAACAAACAAAACAACACATAAACATCACAACAAATATATTATTGTAACTGAATATAAATACGAAAATTAAATATATTACCATAAGCATAATGTACGTACATATTAAAACAAAAAAATCAAAACAAAAATAAAAATACAAATCTAGGGCGGAAGAGGATCCCGGACAGGCGACTGTGGAGGCTGACGATAAGATATAGAATTTGACCCCAAAACTCTGGGCAATACCTCACATAAGCTACTCTTCCAAGCGGTCGATTCAGCAAGAAATGTCGGCAATCTTCTGCTGCTTGTCCGGAGCCAGGTGTACAACCTAATATGCACGCAGAGGGGTGTTGGGGTTGCTCTAGCTCATCCACCTGAGCCCGGGGCTGGTCCCCCTGCCCCTTTTCCTTTTGTGCAGGCTTCACCACTTGCTCGATGGCAACGGGTGCACTCGAAAACGGCAATCTCCCTGTGGGCCTTCATGTCCTGCTCGAACAAACGCCTCCACAGCGTATCCACCCCGACAACCTCCTCAGCCCTGGCATGGAGCCCTACCCGCGTTAGCGTTCCCAATTAATGAATTCACCCCGACAAAATGACATCTCACGAAGACTTCAGAATAGGGTATGAGCCTCAGTGCCATGGGCAAATTAGATGTGTTGGTCATCTTATAGAAAGCGAAACACACGGTAACAAAAAAATGTCAAAATTTGATACACACAATAGTAAAAATGGGCTAAGTTGGATAAATACAATTAAAAAAAAAAAGAGGGAGGGGGAGTTTAAGACATACAATAATATAACGTGAAAATTTTATTACATGTGAAATCAATGACACGTCATTGTAATGGTCCCATTTCAAATGTTTACTCATTTTAGCATGTTGGATACATCAACGTGAAAAAAAAAAGAATTTGATACATACATGTTTGGGGTGAAATTTTAGACTAAAGATATTGGTTTAAAAGGGCACCACTACGCATGTTTTTAAATCAGGATCTTCTCTTAGAAGATATTCCACAGGATTAATTTAAGGATATTAGTTTACTGACAGATTTGTTGTCTAATATCTTCAATTGTTCGATTTTTAAAATATTCATTGCAGGATCTTCATTGAAGGAAATAGTAGTCATCCTAGACCGCGGGTCTTCACACGAGATGAAGAAGAGACTTTGAAGAAAGCCTACACGAAAGTTTTCGAAGACCCGAATGAGGGCAATGATCAAACCAGTAAGGAATTTTGGGCAAAAATGTTAATCGAGTTTGAACAATGGGGTTGGAATGAAGTAATAGTTTTTATTTGAATGAAGTAATTGTTTTTTATTTTAATGTTTGTTTTTTAATTAATGTAACATTAGTTTTTATTTTAATGTTAGTTTTTTTATATTGGTGATTTTTAGTTATGAATTGTTTAATTATAAAAAAAATACCAAAAATTGACACCACATCCTTGCGATTGGCGACTTTTGGCAAGAATTGACATGAAATGTGGTTAGCCATATTGCTAACTATGATTAATGATTGGCTACATTCTTTGCCAATTTTTGGCACCATACCTTTCGCCGTTACATCTCCCAAAACTCAAAATTGTTATCGCAACTTTGAACTATTGAATTTTCCTTTTAGTTAATTAAATAAACGAACAAAACACATATTTATGTTATAATAAAGTATTTTATTCATTCTCAATTATTAAATTAAATTAAATAAATAAACATAAACAAATTATTCGTTGAACGTTATGTTTGTAACTCTTGTTTTAAAATGGGGAACTCTCGCTCATTTTTGCATAATCGATTACTAAGGGCCCATATTGGGAAAGAACACACAATAGAGTCCAAATAGGACCACCAGGTTGGTACAATTATGTTCCAAGTATAATCATTATATCACCATCAATAGCATTTTATTAACTTTTTTCTTTCGTAAAAAAGAAGAAAAAAAAATAAAAATTCATGACGAATAATAATTTTTTTCTTTTGTGATGATATGAAGGGAATTTAGTTGATTCGTACAAATTAAAGTCAACTAAAACTCTCCCTACAAAAGTTTCATAAACAGTTGTCATGAGCGAGGTATAAAAAAAGTTTGATGAAATAAGACAGTCTTACTTTTATCCAAATGTAGTAAGATTGCTTCTAAAAAGACCCCAACCAAAACATGTAAGTCTTTGTGTCATCACTGCTATAATGCCTATGCAAGAATCAAGATGTATATATTAATACATATAAACCTAGAAATAACAAGTATTTACGTATGGGAACCTAATTACCTAATTTTGAATGAGTGATTTTCTTAATGTTAGTATTGGTTTTTGTATGATAAGAAATACATTCTTAATAAGGATACATCATTCATTATGAGGGTCTTGATGAGTAGGACTGTGAAGAACTTATATTCCATAGACGGATGGAATTATGAGCGATTGGATTTCCAAAAGAAGTTATTTTGGGATGACAATTCCCTTTCGTTAACATGGATGGATGGATGTTGTTGAAGGGACAGATGCGGATGGATATTTTTATTTATTTAGACTAACCGGAATGAGGTCTCTTTCTATGGGGGTGTTTTTCGTCATGTGGTGTCACGTTACAATTTGAGGAAGCCCCTCTAAATTGGGGGAGTAGGGCGTTCAAAGGGTGGGGGCGTTCCAGGTGGTTGTTTTATTTCTAATAGAGCCGTTGAATGGGTAACATAAACAAAAGATGGCGCCCAATATGTGTCGGGGCAAGCTTTTTTTGACTCGGAACGCCCCTGAAGGCAATGTAGTGGGGCGGCATGGGACGGCGCCAGGTGAGGATCCGCCTCACTCCGGCTGGTCTTAACTTGGATCCAGTATATCTTTAAGTCTATATGGCCTAAAAGTTATATAATAAACAACAGTAGTTGAATATGTACTCCCAAACACTCTTGAATATGGGTTTTGAGTACTGGTTTCTCTTTCGAATGAAACATCACATCTGGGTTCTTTAGTAAATTGTAGTTTGTTTGAAGTAGAAAAATGATAAATATGATTAAATTTGATATGCTTATAAATATGCCTAAAATTTAGTGCTGACCAAATTGAATTAGTGGAATTCATGTGGCGGTATCAAAAATTTAAACATGTATTTAAGCTTATCAAACTAGTTACATATATTATTTTTCTACTTAAACAAACTACAATACGTGTCAATGTAGGGTTAGCCCATTTGATAAAGACTCTTGCCTTATGGGAAAGAAATTCAAGGTTCAATTCTTAGCATGAATGATTTTAGAATTATTTTGAGTAGTATAAGAGTAGACCAGATTTGTCATTATAAAAAAACAAACAAACTACAATATGTACTCGACTACTCGTATTAGTTTTTGGATAGATAATGACTAAACATATCTAGTGTTTGCATGTTCTTACATATATGTACTCGTATTCCATTATCAGTTAGTCTTATACTTTTATTGATATCATGACCAGAATTGTATTAAAAGAAGAAAAAAACAAATGCAGAAAGTAACAAAAAAAAAAAAAAAAACAGATGCAATTTGGGCATTAAAGTTCCCATCCACTTCCACTACACAAGTACGCCTCTGATTAACTTTCTTAGCATCGGTCACAATCGGTTTTACATATTCGTAGTGTTAGGATATCTAAGTAGGGGTGTAATCGAACCGAGCCGATACAGTGTCAAGCTCGAGCTCGATTCGATTATAAAACTCGAAGCTCGAAACTCGACTCGAGCCGTTATTATCAAACTCGAGCTCGTTTTACTAATTGATACTTTCGAGCTCGGCCGACTTGATTAAGTATTATACTAAATTTTAAATCAAATTAGTCCTATAAGCACGATAATTTCAAGCTCGACTCAATACTTTTGACCCTAACTCGATTAAGCTCGGCTCCGTATGATAATAATTATGTAAAAATATATAATATTCAAGGGTAAAATTGTAAAATAGCACAGGCTCGATTAAGCTCTGGGTTGATTTCGAAAAAATTACGAGTCGATTTCGGGTAACTCGCGTCTCGTTTAATCTACCAATATATTTAAACAAGATTGAGACATCATTTGATCGACAAGTGGTGTTTTATTAGATCGACACGTATCTATTTAAATCTATATCTAATAATCCTATTTTTTAGATATCATAAATAATTAAAACTTTTAATTAATTAATTAATATATAAATAATCTACCAATATATTTAAACAAGATTGAGACATCATTTGATCGACAAGTTGTGTTTTATTAGATCGACACGTATCTATTAAATCTATATCTAATAATCCTATTTTTTAGATATCATAAATAATTAAAATTTTTAATTAATTAATTAATATATAAATATAAACACCTAATATAATTAAAAATCTTATATTAAAATTCATATTATATTCATTGTTACTATAACTATCAATTTCCATCATCGTTTCTTTTTTCAGTTTTCATGCAAATATAAATAAGTCTACAATTCAGTCATCTGAAATTTTATTTTTGATCTGACAACCTAAAAATAAATATTAATTATTTAAAAAATAGATACATCACTTAAATAAATTACCACTTGCCAAACACATAAAAATCCAGTCAATTAGATGTTCCACTTGATCCCATGATAGCATACATAATTGTAAATCAAATTTAACGAAATATATAACATTTATAACAACATATTACTATTTATAATATATAATAATAAAACTTATTTATTTTAATCAATAAGACATGTTAAATTCATTAACTAATAAATAATATTTTTTTTTCTAACTTATAACTTGATATTACTTTTTATTTAATTATTTATCCATACACTAACTTAACTAAATGTGGTTGGAAATTTTAAAATGACACGAACCATGTTTTACCATCATGACTTTAGATTAGGTACCAATATCAAAATTAATATTAGACATTGACCAATACTTTTATGGTACATGTCTTTTACTATTAGGCTATCATTGAATAGACAAAATGCATGTGAGGTAGCACGTTCAAATTTTATTTCTTTACACAAAAATTCAATCGTACGGTGTATATATAGTCAATCCGTACATCGTATGAGTATTATTAAGACTCGTATATAATATATACGGTAAATGTTATACATAAAAATAATTATTTAATATACTTTTAATATTTCTTTAAATATAATTTTTTTTCCATGTGTCTTATCTACAATATCAAAAGAAATATTGATTAGTTGTCACTATAAAAAAATCAAAATGTAAAGGAAAAAATTTAAACAAATTATTGCGTTGTAGTATAACTCAAAATATTTGATACGAGGATTGGAGTAAAAACTAAGTTTGATGCAAAATTGCGAACGGATTATTTATATAATCACTCGATAAGGAAGTTACTTGTAAATATTTGGTCCCTTTGAGAAGAAGAATATGCAAGATATATATTGGATTCCAAATTCAATGCTAACTAGCTTTAATGATTTTACAGAAACTTTAAATCATCGTTACACCAGCTTACAAAATCTGATTGACAGACATTTCAATTATGTTTCATTAAATTCATTTTAATTACTATCAACCCAAAAACATCTTTTTATAACATATCCTTCTATTTCTACTTTCCTTTTCTTATTTCAAATTTTCAATCTCTCAATGTACAATAACTTATACATAGTGTATAAGTATTTATTGCATAGTAAAAAGGTACAATTGGAAATAAAGAGGTGAAAATAGATACCCTCCATAAGGGTCCTAGTACATGTATTAGGGGTGTTAACGGGTCAGGTTATTTGAGTTTTGACGAATTATAAATTAACCCATAACCGAAACCAAATAAAATTTGGGTTATTAGGGTTTGGATTGTTCGGGTTTTTGGGTGACCCAAATAAAATGTTATATTGAATTTACATAAAGCTTGCTTTGGGTTATTCGGGTTAACCCAAATAACGACCCGTAAACCAAATAACCCAACCCGTTTCACCCAAACCCATTCGGGCCGGATCGGGTTATTTGGGTTTGGTTATTAAACCATATCACCCAGACTTGAACCCAGGACCTAGAGAGGCTCACCATATGTGAAAATTAAATACCAATGGTCACCTTCAAATATGTTTAGGAAATGACTTGAATTTAAGACTTGGTCACCTCTAAATATGCCTAAAAAAGGATTTGAATTTAAGACCTCTTAAAAAAAATAGATTTCCTTGTCATTAGACCAAATATTGCAACAATAAAATTTCAATTTCAAAAACTTGGAAAATAGTGATATTTGTGTAGATTATCGAATTCTTTATATCCAAAAGTGTTGAAACACTTTGATTATGCGATATTTGAATTCTTGCATGAAAATATGGTTGTATTATCAGGAAAAAAAAAGTCATAAACAAAATAAATAAATTACAAACTATATAAAAATAATAAAAACTACCGTATTAATTAAAATTTTTGACAATATATATCTTTTCTTATATTCATAGTTTTTGTTATTTGATACATTTTTGTATATAGTTAAACATCCAATATTATTTATCCTTGCATGATTTTGATTTTGTCTATAAATGAAAGTTTAATATTCAAATAATATATATTTTAAAAAAGTTTGATGTGTAAAAATATACATTTGTATATATATAACAAATTAACATCTTATTCGGGTTGACCCAAATTATATAATTTCTACCCGTAACCCAAACCGATTAAGCTTTAGGTTATTCGGGTTAACCCAAATAACGACCCGTATACCTAATAACCCAACCCATTTAACCCAAACTCATTTGGATCTGATCGGATTATTTGAGTTTGGTTATTTTCAACACCCCTACCCTCAATGAGAAACCATATCATCCAGAATTAAACCCAGGACCTAGAGGGGTCTACCATAGGTGAAAATTAAATACTAGTGATCACCTCTAAATATACTTATAAAAGGACTTGAATTTAAGACTTGGTTACCTCCAAATATGCTTAAGAAAGGATTTGAATTTAAGATCTCTTAAAAAAAAGATTTTTTTGACATTAGACCAATTTGACGATGATTACAAACTTTATTAACTAAACATTGGATTTGACTTTAAAACCCAAAACTCAAAACCTACGCCTTTCAACAAACACACCCTTAATGGCTTAATATTTGTTTTTCTTTATTAAAAAAAAAAAAAAAAAAACCGGGTGGGTTTAGTTTCTAACTTTGAAGTAGAGAGAATAGTTAACGTTGAAGTAACAATCTGTTCCGAGTTCTGTTTTACACACACACTCACACAACCCACATTTATCTCTCTCTCTTTTTCTCTCTCTCTCTCTCATCAACTTTTTTATTTTTTATTTCTTTTTTACAACTTTTTTTTTTCATTTTATTTCCTTCATCAGTGTGCTTTACTTTGTTCCTTCAATCTTCTTCTTCTTCTTCATTTCTATCTCTATCATCTTTATACATATTTTATATATTCATATATAATATCTATATTCTCTTCACATTTCAACCTTCTTCATCAATGGCTGACATTAGTCACCCTCCCATGGAACAACTTCAAGATTTAGAGTACTGTATTGATTCAAATCCACCTTGGCGTATGTATTTCTCTCTCTCTCTCTCTCTCTGTATATATATATATATATATATATGACATATGGATTTTGAATTAGTAACAGGGTTTTAGCTCATGAAACATAGCATTTGATAGAAGCTGTCATGCAATCTTCTATGTTGTGTTTTTTGGATATTTATATATATTTTTTACTAAGGTTTTGAATATTTTAATATTAAAATTTTATTCTCTTAAGATGGCATTTCTGGGATGGAGTATGTTTGTCAGGTATTAAAAATTATTAATATATTTTCATGGTTTTGTGATGGAATTGGGAATAGGAAAAGGAGAACACCAATGTGGTTTTTTAGAAATGTTATATCTATTAAAAAATGTATTTATTTATAATATATGAAATGTGTAGAGCAAAAGTCAGGGGTTATGAATGTTGTTGATTTGTTTTATTGACTAAAGTGGGTCACACCATTTTCACAATACTTTCTTTCTTTTTCTATTTTTGGTAAAGAGGGATAACAAATCTATCTATTTTGCATTGAATCATTGTGAAATTATGGTTATTTGAGTGATCTTCTTTTATATAGACTGTGATTGTTGTTCACACATACATATATGTTGTGATTTTTGATTGAAACTTTAGGGTCTATTATATTGGCAAAAATTTAATAAAATAAATGTCAAGCTTTTTATATATATTAAACAAAATGAGCAGTTGATTAAACCAACATTGACGTTTCCATATAAATCATCACTTTCCATGTAGCAGGGGTTTAAAGTTGAGTTTTGGCATGATAGTGTAGGTGTGTCTTGTATAGTTGGATTTTTAGAAATTTTATTTCTTATTTTTGGCAAGATTGTAAAGGACAAATACTTACATTGCTTTATAGAAATGATGCATGATGTAATATTTATAAGTCTATTGATTTCTACCTCAATGTTATGCAGCCGAAACCATATTATTAGCATTTCAAAACTACATTTTAATGCTTGGAACAAGTGTAATGATCCCTACTCTGCTCGTCCCCTTGATGGGTGGATCGGATGTAAGCATTTTGACTGTTCTGTATTTATTTGAATAATTTTTAATTTTTGATACCATGCTTCGTATAACGGCTGTCTATTATGATGTTGGGTAGGGTGATAAGGCTCGTGTTATACAAACTTTACTATTTGTATCGGGTATCAACACACTTCTACAAACGCTATTTGGAACTAGGTTGCCTGCTGTTGTCGGAGGCTCGTTTGCTTATGTTATGCCCATACTTTACATTATAAATGATTCATCTCTGCAACGGATCACGGATCATCATGATGTAGGTTTTACTTCATTGTATATTGATATGAAAGGATGTATGGCATGATTATTAGTTTCAAAAGATTGGAGTTATCATCATACATTCAAACAGATGGGAATTGAAAGAAGTCTTTTTGTTAAATTGGTTGGTTTTTCAGAGATTTATACAAACAATGAGAGCTATTCAAGGAGCATTAATCGTTGCTTCTAGCATTCAAATAATAGCCGGTTACAGCCAGCTTTGGGGTCTCTTTTCACGGTATATTGATATTTATATAGCCACGTTTCTTTCTCTGTTAGTTTTTTCTTTTTCAATCTTGATTTTGTTTTTTTTTTGGCTTTCCTTTAATAGATTTTTTAGCCCCCTTGGCATGGCACCGGTTGTTGGTTTGGTTGGTTTGGGACTATTTCAGCGAGGATTTCCTATGGTACGTTATGGTAGCCTTCTACATCTAAATCTTGAGTTCCTTTTTAGTAAAAAATCTACTACATCGTTGCTGCAGTTATAAGTCGAGTTAAACCTATTGACCTATTGATGGTCAACCTATTGACCTAATGCTTCGTAGCTGTGTATATGCAAGAGAAAACACATATGCATTCTATTGTAGCCCATTAACCTAATGATTGTAGTACTTAATACTCTGTGTCACATGAAAATGGCATTCTGTGATTCTATATATTTATATGCTTGCAGTACTTATTACTCTAATCACAGGAGATGGTAAAGTACTTACGTGTTTTCTATATCTAGCAAAGTGTTTAATGGTCTTAAATGTCTAATGTACTTCTCATAATTTTGTTATTACTCGGTCACATGAAAATTGTGACGTGTTATTCCGTCTAAAATACTTTTCAATAATAACAAAGTAGGAGAATTCTGTTTATCAAAAGCAGTGGAACCAATATTTGCAAATATAGCGTCAGTTTGATAGGTAACTTAAGCTTTGATAATTCATACATATGTTAACTCGGAAAGTAGCCTGTTTGATATTAACGCATTGTTAATGCTATGATTATTACTCTTTCTTGTTTATCTTTTGGTTTAATTACATCTTTTTGTTGGGTGTTTCCCTTTTCAGCTAGGAAATTGTGTAGAAATCGGTTTACCTATGCTACTTTTAGTGATTGGAGTTTCACAGGTAAATTTTCGTTTTCTGGGATAAGTTATCTCCGTCTTTTTCTCCTATAATATTTTATTGCATTCAAAATGTAACAATTTTCTCATATTGTAGTATCTAAAGCAAACAAGACTACTAAAAGATGTTCCCATTTTTGAGCGGTTTCCTTTGTTGATATGCATCTCAATTATCTGGATCTATTCAATCATATTAACTGCTAGCGGGGCATATCGGAATAAACCCAATGCAACTCAAATAAGTTGCCGTACAGACAGAGCAAATCTCATATCTACTGCCCCATGGTAAAAGAAGTTTATAAGAAAGTTCCTATAATTGTCTTCACATTTAGTCCTAAAATCTCATCTGCATTGGTGAATTTTTAGGTTCAAGTTTCCTTACCCTTTACAGTGGGGCCCACCTACTTTCTCAGCTGGCCATTCATTCGCAATGATGTCATCGGTTCTTGTGTCAATGGCTGAGGTATGCCGTATGAGTGCATCGTTAAGTTCATAGAGCTTTTTTTTTGAAATTTTCAAAAACTTTGTTTTCTATGTTAATAAGATTTGCTTATTGGCAGTCAACTGGAGCATATATGGCTGCATCCCGGCTCGCAATTGCAACCCCTCCACCTGCTTATGTGCTTAGCAGAGGCATTGGCTGGCAGGTGAGTTTGTAATTGTACCTCCTACTTATATGCTACATTAAAAAGACTAATTTACCCTGGAAAGTCACAACATATGCTTGTAATTTCTTTTAGGGAATAGGGGTACTTCTGGATGGACTATATGGAACTGGAACTGGATCAACGGTGTCAGTGTAAGGACCTAAGATCAAAACTTCATTTATTTTCCTTTTTTGTCTTGGTGGATGGATACATGCTCTTTTTTGGCTAACCCAAGTTATCTCAGGGAAAATGTGGGTCTTCTCGGACTAACCCGAGTTGGGAGTCGAAGAGTTGTTCAGATTTCAGCCGCTTTCATGGTTTTCTTCTCCATTCTAGGTTAGTTTTTAACGCTTATATGACAGTATACTCTTATCAGTTTCTTATTACTAATGAGTTGCCATGATATACTTCTTTTTGTATATATAAAGGAATCATGGACATATAAGATTTGCATATGATAGATCCAAATTAAGCCTTATTAGCGAACGGTTTGAATGTATATCATGTATTTTTCTTTATATTGCAGGAAAATTTGGAGCAGTATTTGCATCAATACCTTTTCCCATATTTGCAGCACTGTATTGTATTCTTTTTGGCCTTGTAGGTATGTGATTAAAAATTTGCAAGCTTTCCTCTTTTTTTCCAAATGCTTTATAGTGTTGCAGTTACCTTTATTTTTCTTGTTTCTAAAGATTGTGTATATATGATAATGGATGGTTGTAGGTGCTGTTGGATTATCGTTTCTTCAGTTCACCAACATGAATTCTATGAGAAACCTCATCATAATCGGGCTTTCCCTTTTTCTTGGAATTTCCATTCCTCAATATTTTAATGAGTATGTGACTATATATCATGGCCTTGTTCGGACCAATGCTGGTTGGGTAAGTATAACCTTTGGCCCTTGTACCTACATGGATCTTGTCTCATTTTTGGTAAAATGAAGTCTGTGTTATTTTTGTTGTTCTTGCAGTTTAATGCATTCTTGAATGCCATATTCTCGTCACCACCGACGGTAGGATTAATCGTGGCAGTGTTTCTTGACAACACATTAGATGTTGTGAATTCAAAAAAAGATAGAGGAATGCCGTGGTGGGTAAAGTTCAGAACGTTTAGAGGGGACAACAGGAATGAAGAATTCTACACGTTGCCGTTCAATCTAAACAGGTTTTTCCCACCAACATAACCAGAGAAGGAGGGGAAGCCATTTATTAGAAAGAGAAACAAGTTACTAACTTCCATTTTGCAGCAATTTTATGAACAAAACGTTCCTTTTAATTGGGAATGATTAGGGTTCTTTTTGGGTCATTAGTTCAGAGCCAAGCTTATTGCATTGATCCGTTAGGTATTTTGTGTAGGAGCAGGAGCAGGGTATAAATATTGAAATGTAGAGCTTTTGATCATTATTTCCTTTTTGAGGTTCCTTTACTAATAAAGGGAAAGTAGAGAGGATATAAATATAAGATATTAGAGTTTTTGTTCTCGAATTGCTTGTACGAGTCAATGTCTAATATACACAAATGCATTTTGTACATGCCTATATTGATACATTGATATATAGGTGCATGTGTATACAGTGGCATGTAGTGTATAAGCAGTGGAGGCAATGGCCCCTGACGGGTCATTTTTTTTTATTTTTTTTAGTGTAGATCATACAGTTTGTACTCTTAAGTCAAATTTGATTTTTTCCCTCTTCCTGGATCCGTCTCTGTGCGTATATGTGGACATAATACATGTGTATGGGAGACCGTTTATAAATTTTTGTATGGATGTGTATATTCACATACGTGTGTCAATACATTATATATACAAATATACGAATACATGTGTATATATATCTGTCTATACATGTGTGGGGGTGTGATGTGCTGGGCTAGTAAAACTACTTTCTTAAAAGAAATTCAGAATTTATTTTCTTTTAATTTGGGGTTAACCCATTTGGTAGACTTTGTCTCTTAGTATGGAGGTCTTAGGTTCAAACTTAAGCATGAAGTAGTTTAGTAGGATATTTAGGCTTTGCTGTTCAAAAAAGAAAAACAAAAAGAAAAAATTCAGAACTTAAACCATTTGTTTAAAGAGATCTTTTAGTTGGTGTTCACATTCTAATAGAGAACTTCTAGTAAACCAATTTTTTTGGTTATCACAGACTAACAGAATTGCAGGTTTCGCCTTGTGATTTCAGCAACGCTTGCAACATGCCTTGCTTTTATACATAAGATTTGCTCATCTTATCCTAATAAATATTGGTAAAGCTTAGAGCATCAGTACTAATCACACTAAACAACTTTAGAATATTGTCATATCAGTATCACACTGAAAACAAATTGTACTCGCTTTTTAATTGCAATAGTCACATTGAAATTTGGATTCCACAATACCCGCAGAATGCTCACAATACACTTCAAAAGAGAAAGCAAAACTTGACTTTCACACCGTGAAGGACACCACGCCAGAACTACAAACATGAATGAATGTATTTTCTTCTACTACAACTACACACAAGCCCGTTTATCAAGTAAAATCTGCAAAACTTGAAAGATAATGAAAAAGACAAGAGGTATTAAATGGACGTACAACTGTAATCTAAATGGTTTATGTAGTCAAAGATTTGCTAAACGAAAAATAATTGAAGTCTTAAAAAGAGTTAAAGCAAACATCCCTTGTTGAAGAAATGTGTATATCCCTTTATTATTATAATAAATGCACTTAGGATTTTAGTTTTGCAGGTGATTATTATAATGTGGTGGCCAGTTGGCCACCATTTATAATTTGTATACATTTATTTAATTCACGCTAAAACAAGGTTTTTACACATGAAACACACAACATCTTTTAGTATAACTTTGGAGTTGCAGGGCTAAAGTAATTCCTCTCATAAAATGAGAGCATAGTAGCAATTTTATAAGGCTGATTGGGATTTTTATGATAGCTCAATCGCACCCTTCCCGGCAGTAAATTACACTGACCGTTCATGTGGTTTATTTGTTTTCATTCCTTTGAGAATTTATTCACGATGGTCATACTCATAATACCTTATTTTTATTACTTTTTGATTTTTTAATTATCTTCCACCCACCTTCCTTTTCTAATACCATCTCCAATACTCAAAGTGAAAGCCAATGTAAAGCCCTTTTCATACCGAACCACAAAATGAAACCATTGGACTGATTGGAGGCTCAAAGTGAAGCACAAGGTGAAAGCAAAGTGAATGAAATATTTAATTGGTTTCTTATACATGTCCATTAAAAACTTTTATAAATAAAACAAATACAAAATTAAACATGTATCCGTTGTTGTTGTAGTCCCAATGCAAAAAAAAAAAAAAAAAAGGATATGAACATGTTGCGTACGCCGACCTACACTTTTCCCGAAGGCAACCGCGAGATGATTGAACGAGAAAAAAGATGAAATTCGTGCAAGATTTGGAAGTGGTTACTACCAAGACGTTTAGGCTTTTTTATTATTTATGTCATTTTTTATGTCTTTTTATTTGTGTTATTTATGCCTTTTTTAAACTTTAAGTTATTTAAAAAAAATAATGTAATGCCTTTTTATTAATGTATTTGTATGATTATTATTAATGAAATGTGTTTTTTTGTTAGTTAAAATGAAAAATTTTAATTAATTATTAATGATAATAATTCAAAATTGGGTTTCGATGTGAACGGTCGGAGGTAAAATGTTCAATATGAAAAGTTAGTGTGAAAGGTGACATGATAGTTTTAAAACTGAATTCGGTATGAACGGTTGGAGATGGTCTAATAGTCAAAGTGAAAGCCAAAGTGAACCTCCTTTCACACAATACACCGGAGTCCAAGATGAAACTATTAGGGTTGAAAACCAATGTGAAAGACGAAAGTTATTGGGTTTGCTTGAAGGATATAAGGTGAAGGCTACAAGCAAAATTTTGCTAATAACAGTCCTAAAGATGATACCTTATATATAAAAAAAAATTTCACCTTTTAATTTAATGTCAGCAAAACATATTAGAAGTAATATGGTTAGAAATATGTTTTTAATATAATTAAAATGTATTTTTTAATTAATTATTAAATAATGACATGACGTTTTAAAATTGAAGTTTGATGTGAACATGTAAATGCTTTAAAACTAAGTTAACTAATTTCATTATGAACCGGAGATGGTCATACCAGCGAGATTTCAATTTTTTCCCAAAACAATTAAGTAACACATACATGCTTTGTCAATTCTAGTTATTTTGATCAGATTTTTGTATAACATCACATCTCTTTTGGATTAGATTACTACAAGAATT
>JAOXNX010000026.1:20432131-20455114 GCA_028566075.1 Solidago caesia | reverse complement strand
AACTTGACTTCCATCCTTATTAGTGATCTGATCCGATGGACAGCCTTGTATTATATATATATATATATATATATATATATCATTATCAATCTATAAATAAAACCCTAGACTAGTAATCATGATTCTAAATTAATATCGACCAATTAAATTAAATTAAGGATCAGATCAATAACAACAGATACATAATAATAATAATAATAATAATAATAATAATAATAATAATAATAATAATAATAATCGAAAACTGAAAGAGGCCCGCAGAAGGAGTTACCTTTGGGGCCGGAGGGAAATGGACTTCAACAGAGAGAAACCACCGAGTGTAAAAAGAATGCAACAAATTACAAGTTATGATGATGTGCCCTCTGTCTCAAGTAGTCGTCTTTGGTAGCTTTTGAAAAATGGTAAACCAAATATGCACAAATGTTTATATTGTGTAATGAATTATTTAGGTTTATATGTAATGAACTTTTAATTTATGGTTACTAGATATATCCGTGTACCATATAAACTGCTACGTTTAAGTTTTTGATTGATCGGGTACATTCATAACTGAGAATTTAAAGTTCATTACATATAATGAACGTCCGACTAATTCATTACACAACAACAACAACAATACTCAATCCCGGCAAGAGCCGGGGTTTGAGGAAGGTATGATGTAGACAGCTTTACCCCTACCCAAGATAGAGAGACTGCTTTTAGAAGGACCTCCGGCCTAGGACTTTCACCCTTGTAAAAATTTTTCGACGACTAATTCATTACACAACATAACTATTTGTGTATAGTTGGTTACACTTTGATGTCATTATTCCTTTTGTAAATGGGTTTCTTTTTTTAACGGCTAACTAAACCCGCGTCCGGGGTAACCAATGGCAGTCTCACGATCCGGAAACCCATTAACCCATCTGGTAAATATGACGAAAAATTAATGATAAAATTTGGTGTTTGCTCGGTTGAAAATGGGTTGTTAGAATAAAATTAGAGTGAAATATATGGGTTGTATGTATGAAACTTTCTATTCGTTGCTATTCTATGTTTTTTGGTTACCTTTTCATCGGGTCGGGTTGACCGACAAACATTTTGTGTCCAATTTATTTATAGGAACAAGTGCCATAGTTGTCATGCACTTTTAAGTGCATGAAAATGTATTAAACATCTCATTTTTGCTATCGTGTATCAAACTCTACTTCTATTGTATGTATTAAACTTTCTATTCATTGCTATTCTATGTATCTAGTTACCTTTTCATTAGGTAAGAAGTATTTTCGGTAACGTAGAAACCATAAGTTGCCACGTCATCGGTTTACAAGTAATAACAGGTCACACAAGTACAATAGATAGAAATGAAAAGTTTGATACATACAATGGAGGTTTTGATAATTAGATTACTTAGATACACATAATAGCAAAACAGGACAAGTTTAAAACATTTTCATACACTTGTCCCATTAGAACATATGTATTAATATTTCAATGTGTCAATTGTGATCTAGAAAGATTATACTATTTCGATAATAATCCATTTTTGTGCATCATAAACATACATTGTAAGACTGTTGACCCGCTTGGCTAGTTTGCTTTTAGCTAAATTTTCTTTCTTACCCTTCAGAGGTAAAACATAACCCAAATTGATCAATTCCTAAGTCAATGGTCAAAAACTCGAGATAGTCAACTCTAAAAAATGACTCAAATTAGAATGAGAAGCACATCTTAAATTTCAACATACAGTAGGTAGGTCGTAGGACCAAAAAGAAAAATGGCATTAACCTTAGGCCACCAGATGGACTCTCTGGTCTATTGCCGGGAGACATAGAATCAAATGGTTTGACCCAGGACTTGCTACATTTGAAGTGCTTTCAGGTGTTAACAGAGGAGAATCAGAATCAGGTGCATTATCTGCTATAAGAAAATCATCTAACAGTACATCTGCATTACATGAAACAAAGAATATCACGTTAGACTGTGTAATTTATATTTATAATAAGTAGAGGGTACCTAAATGTAATATTCTACTCTTTATCTAGAGTTCTGGTGTAATCTTATTAAACTTAACTATAAAAGTACCCGCGCGATGCGCAGTTTTGAATGATTTAAAAAATAATAATAAATTATAGTGTATATGAAATTCATAAAATTTATTCAATACATGCATCAAAAGGTGATGGTGGCCGGCAGTCGGCGAACGTTCTAGATTGCATAACACACGTGTATATAAAAATGTGTTTGTTATTATTTTTAGAATCTTTAAAATTGATTGTTTATATTAATATAAAAATAATATATAGTTAATTAATAATATAAATATTAAATGATAGTAAATGATATGATAAATAAAGAAATGTTTAAATTTTTTGAAAATTAAGACACCAAACATATGCTTTATTAGGTAGTTTAGATAATGTATTGTAATTTATAATTAATATATATAAATAAATCTATTTATTCTAATACATAAAATATTTTAAATAAATAAATAAATAATAATATATTTATTTTTCTAACTTATAACTTAATATTAATTATTATTTAGGTTTATCCATTAACTAATCTACTTAAACATGGTTGAAAATTTTAGAACGACAGAAATCATATTTCATTATCAAATACTTTTATGATACATGTGTTTCGTGATTAAGTTATTATTGGAAAGACCAAATGTATGTAATGAAGTTCAAATATTATTTTCTTTAAAAAATAAAATCAATTATAAGATATATATATAGTCAATCCGCATGGTATCAAGAGTAGTTAAACAATATACGTTTTACTTCCCCTTCCACGTCAGCACATGTATGATTATATCTAAACAGGCGGGAAACAGAGCTGGTTACAGATCCCAATGCTTGTAAATTTACAAATCTACCCCCTCCCTAGAAACCCATAAGCAGTAAATTTATTACCCCTTCCTTCCCTAGTCCCTACCCTTCCATAATAAATGCCAATTTCGGAACTGCACTTTTGTCTTGCTACGTGTCATCGCCGGAAACAGCCACTGTCTCACACTTATCCAATTCATTTTTAGAGAAAAAGAAAACACAGTATTTTGATTGATAATATGAAACACATAAATAAATTAATAAATGCAACATCTCCATCTGTTGAGTTTTTGTATATATACTGTATGTAACTATGTATACATTTACTTATTAGTAATAATAAGAAGAGGAATATAAGAATGGTTAGTTGTTGATTACACGTGGCGTGATCATCAATCTTGTTATTATTGTTAAGAAGTTATTATTAGACTTTGGCTAGCTTCTTCTGGATTCTTATGCATTGTTAAATTGATCAGGTTTAATTTGAAACTAATTTCGTTTTTAAATATATTTTTTTGGTTTATAGTTAGTTAAATACTACAGTAGTATTGGAAACTTATATATATATGTTTACTGATGATATTGATGGTATATATTTAAAGTGCAGGTGGTTTTAGATGGGGAAATTATGCAAGAGTGATGATGATCGGCATTTTTTCAGCTTAACAAGTCTTCAGATTGGGTATGTATCAATCTTCTAGTTTTTCTTATTTCATTACAACTTTTTGCACCCGAGCTGATCGAGTTGGTTTAAGGGTGGAGCAATTTTGCCCCTTCCATTAAATGGGTCAGGTGTTCAGTCCCTTGTGGTCTACACCACTCCATTACCTTGTCGGTCAGTCACCTCGATTTATCTATCATGTGTTGGGCCTAAGGGAGGTATGGCGCGGGCCGGTCAATGGGTCCGGTAATACACTTTTTGCCCTTTCCATATTTCTCATTTAAATCTTTACCCTGTTACACCTGAAACCACCAACATTTTTGATGGAGGTGATTAACTTGGAATTGGCTGAAATAGTGTGTTTGTTAATTGCTGAATAATGTGGCCCTTTTTAAGAATATAATCACTTGTTCAACTTGTACTTTTAAGGAAAAATATTGTTAAGTAGACCAATGTAAAATAGTAAGAGGGACAGTTATTTTTGGGAGTGAAAAACATCTAAATGCATTTCAACATTTTTTCAGTAATTTTCTATAAATAAAAAGCCAATTTCCATTTTCAGCTTTTTTTTGTCAACCAGTTCAAAATACTAAAGACAGACATAATTTAGGATGTAAGGAATAACTATTTATTTATTTTTATTTCAGAAAGATGTTGACTTTAATTAACTTTAGAATGAACTAATATATGATGCACCTACCGAACCCGTTATGTAGAAACATAAGAGCTATGTAGAAGGTTTTTTAAGTTTGATACACAAATGATTTGAGTATTTTTGCTGCAAATCATCATCCCCATGGAGGTTAACTAACAAACTGATTCTTCACAATAATTTGAGTTTAACATTCATGATCTGCGATAAAAGAACAGCAATATAATATGACATTACGAAAGACAAGATAGTAAGACATTACAAAAGGATAACTAAAGTACAAATCATTTGGAAATATTAGTATCCTATCCCGGACGACTTTAATATGATTGGTCCCTGTTAAGTAGCGTGTCCATTTTTCTTGAATAACATGAAACTTTCAAACACTATATAGAGGTAGTCAGAGTGCTTTCAAACATTATTAGAGTTCCACCCCATTGTTTGTGCAGATTTTCTTTGAAGTTCGTACTACGGAATAGTACTTTCCTTTGCACTACTAAGGAATACATTCTTGCTGTGACACATTTGTGTGTTGCATTTGCTATGTTCACAGTAGGGATGCTAGCTCTCAAACGAATAAGGTGGTATGATGGTCTTCTGATATATTTAATATTTGATCCTCCTTATTAATGAGCCAGACAATCACACCGATACAAATGTTATCATGTTAGTGAATATAATGTATGGACATAATACACAATCCTTCCCATCTAAAACCAGTACATGTTGAAGAATTGATACAAACAGGTAGATTACCGCTACCAGTTATTTCATTGATATAATTTTGGCATTGTCTTTTTCTTTCTTGCAGAGATTTGCAGTCATATCTTTCTGGTCTCAGCCTTTTCTTAGCATGTGATAGCAAGACTTTTTATGTATTGGTGGATAATAGGCCATGGCTGAAAGACTTGGTGTCACGACCTGCACACTTGTGGCAGTTGATGGTCACCAAGGTTGCATTGAATCTCAGATCCTGATTAGATGTTTCTGACATTATATGTCATATAACATGAATTTCTTCTTGGTAATGTTTTCAGTCTCGGATGTCACCCTTTGCGATCAGAAGAACGCGAAAAGATAGGAAAGAATCCCCGGAGTTCAGCGAGTTAAAGTTCTGCACTGAGACGCCAACCCCATCAGAAAGTTTGAGAAAATGGTTCTTGGTGATTGATGCCGCAATACTCTCAAAAAAGAGGGCTTTGCTACCTGTCGAGAAACTTAGGAGCTCCTTGCTTGCTAATAGCAAACTGCATAGAACCTTGTATGGATTTATTGTTTTCGAAGTGTTATGGAATGATGTGCGTGGCATCAATTATTTAAATGAACTTCAGGTATTTAAATTATCATCTTGTTTCTGCATGTACACTGTAGTTGGAGTGGCATTTAAGCGAGCTTATTTTATGAGCAGACTGATACTTCTCTTGCTCTAGAGGTGAAGTATATGAGAAGATGGGAATTTGACAGTATTGCTCAAGCTTCGAAAGGCATAACTTCATGGTTTCCAGGGACACAACGTGAGCGTTTTCTTTTGGAAGACCAACTAAGCTCTATGCTAGGTATAGATTTACATAATTCTAATTCAATGAATCGTGTTTGGTGTTACATTTCCTAAATTAAAAATGGGTAAAGGAGGGCACCCTGTCCCAGGAACCACATTAGATCCCCATCATCCCATCCCGTAAGGGTTATAATGCCGGTAAAATACCTTCACTTAATACCCACATGATTTGGGCATCCCCAAGGATCGAACCTGCATCTCTCAACTTTACATGTGGGACCAAGCTGCATTGGTAATGGGTACCATTCCATCTATTGATGGGGTGGTTTACATTCCCTAAATTTCAGAATGTGTCGGTATATTTTATTGTTTTTTGTTTGAAATCTCTACAGGAGATGTGTTTCATGATGCTCCCAACTGCCATGGTAGAGATGCTGATAAAAGTATATTAAATGGTAATCTGTGCAGTACAAGTGTTGATGAAGAAACAGAAGTTTCAGAAGACGAAATGAGTATAACAGATTCACCTCCTGATGACGTGTCAAATAAAAGAAAAAGGTTAGTGGATTTTCTAGGTATGGATATTGAGGCTGACTCTGATGCTGAAGACACCCACAGTGAAAGTGCTGCAAGTGACTGTGCAGAAGTGGCCGAACCTACGGAATACAGGGATGTACTGCTATTGTTTCGTTTCAACAATCATGATCTTCCTTTCGAATTACAAGACATATTTATGTCTGATTTGAGATTACTTACTTTATTGGAGGCCGGGCTTCCATCTTGGGTTATTTTCTGCCAATCTTATCCAGTATTTTGCCATATCTATCGTCCATGGATGTGCCCTTTAGCAAGAGTTTTATATGTGGCAGTTTCCCTTGTTACAGTTGTCATTGGTTTCTATGATTTGTACAAAAATATCCCTCTTCTTAAGGCGACCGCTGCCCGTTTGTGTGGGCCCCTATTTGGTTGGATAGAAACATGGGAGATGGTATCAAGGATCAAATACTTGGGAACTATGTTGTTTTTGCATAACTCTAAGAAGGCTGTTAAGTGGTTCTTGATGACAACACGTACCGCACGGTCATTTTTTTCAGTTCTCACACAGCCTTATTCCCAGCCATTTATTGTGGTTTTTGAGGTCCTTCTTCCCATTTGGAACATGTATATCCAGATGGTGGATTATTTTTGCTCATTTATTTGGATTCTGATGGCAACTTCTTGGAATCTAGCGGAGAATCTAATTGAGATCATACTACTTCCTTTGTATTTCATCTTGTCAATCATTTGGATGATTGGTAAGTTGCTATTCTTTTTCTAGGATTACTGATTAATTTCTTTATAGTTTGAAAACTGTTTTCTCATTTTGAAATTTATCATGAGTTTCTTGCAGCGACAGTGATTTTGTACCCGGTTTTCTGGCTCCTTTGGGAGATGCTATATGCTCCAATACGCCTAGTTCTTGGACTATCAAATTTTGTGGGATTTATGTTCAACCACATGTATGAATTGATTGGTGGTATGTGGCTGTTTATGAGTGGCTTATTCAAGTTAGCTTCAGATGCCGAGGCAACTGTGGGTACTTATGAGGTATCCATGTGGCGTACCCTTTGGAATGACCTATTCTCTCAGGTACTTAGAGCAGTAAATTTCTTCATTGTTTCTTCGATGCTTCCTTTTTTATAATCTTCTTCTATATCTTGTTTTATGCACAATTGAAGTGCTTATTTTAGTTTCCATCTTGTTTCAGATTTTCCGTGCTGTTCGGAGCATTTTAAATGGTTTTGTTGCATTTGCCGCAGCTTGCAATAGGCATCGACTAAGGTGAGATTTACATTTTCCTGGTACATCAAGGCTGTTTGGTATTTCACACAACTTTGTATAGGTCACATTATTAAAATGTGGTGCTAACTAAGCATTAACGGAATACGGAGACTAACTAATAACAGAACCAAGTAAACAATCATAGTGACTGACACATGCATTATCTTGTACATGGTCCGTTGCTAGAACTAAATAGGAAGCGACTAGAAGTTTATATGGGAATGAGAAAGTATTATAAAGATAAAAAGTAATGGGATCATTTTCTGCAAATTGTTTCAGCTTTTATGTCTTCCTTTTGGTTTTTGCATGAATAATAAATTGGTGCACTTCAATAGAAACGTCAGAATATCCTATTTTGCTAAAACTCTCTTCCTAAAATAATATTTTATTACAATAATAAACTAAATCCCAGCTTAAAACAATTATGACCTTGTATGAATAAAAAGACTTTGAGCGACGTTCAACCTGTTTGACCGATACCCCTTTTAGCTAACACTTTTAGTTTGACCCATTTGAGATGAGAGTTGGAAATTGGGTTGTCATTGGCACCTCTAGTTTCTTCCTTTTTCAAGATGGTGATTTTACGTATCTAATCATAGCACCTGCCTCTAAAGCATGTTACCATCTCTTTTTATTAATATAAAAAATTGTTCTGTAGTGGATAGGACTGCAGCCTACGAATGACTCTTATAGTGGTTAATATGGTTTTTGTTATTCACATTCCCATGTTCTTTCATTTCGAAGATCACAATTATGTTGGTAGTATGAAAATGTCCTCGTGAGGAACATTAAAAAAAAGGGTAAATGGGTGGGAACCCTCTGGTCCCATGTACCATCTTGGTACCCAGAGCGCACACCGCATAGAACTCATGCCCACAGATAAAACGAATTACTTCATTCAAATAAAACAATTACTGTCCAAATAAATGGTAGTTCGGTTAATAAGGAGCACACTGCTGATATATGGAACGAGCTAAATCAATAGTAGTTTGATGACTTGATAAATGAGATGAAAGTGACAGGCTAGCTTGAGTCTGAGTATGAGTAAAGAAGAATATAGCTAGGATTGTCAAATATGCATAGCTAAGAGGATGTTTTAGCACCGGGGACGTGAAACTTGATGATTTGATCATTTGTCAACTTATCCATCTATTGTACCTCTGAAAATCAGTAACTTTTCAATCTCCAACCAACAATGAGAGAATCTAGCAGACTTTGCTCTTTTTGTACCTGGAAGATAAATATATATTTGGTACTGGTTTATCTACATAATCCACCCAAAAATAACTTTTTGATCCTGACGCCCTGGCCTTCCTGTAATACTAACATAATATTCGACTTTTATTGAATTTTCAGCATATATAATCATCTACAAGAGTTCATTACAAGGCTTTATCAACCAACTCAGAGATCACACTTTTTGAGTTCCATCCAAAGAGCAAAGAAATTGGGAAGTAAGAAGCTGGTAAGTTGTTAACTCTGACATTTGATGGTTACTGTCCATTGAATATTGTGGTGTCAAGGTTTCCCTTTTCATGGATGTTTTCCTTTAGTTACACAAATGTTGATTCAACCATGAAATCGTCTTAAATGTTTACAGGCAGAAGTCAGGGAACAAAGGGGGCAGTTGCTTACTAAAAACATAAAACACAGTTAAAGTTTTGTATTAAACCGTATCGCTGACCAAGATTGTACGTAGTTGTTGTATAGGAAAAGTAGAACCATGCAAATTTTAGGATTGTTTTTTTCCAACTGGTTAAATGGTTACGCTAAAAAGGAAGTGTTTTTTAATGCATCAAGAATTGTATATTAACACAAGTTTGTTACTTATTTGACATTTGATCATTTATAGAGATTTAAATTTTTTAGGACCAGCCAGTGGCGAAACGATTTCTTGAATTTTAGTGGTTGCCTGTGATGGTGACGTGCAAGCATGCTTTTAAGAGTGACCATGAAACCTTCTAGTTTTTGGTGTTGTGGCTACAAATAAGATGACAATGTGTGAAGGACACATATAATTCAATAGGTGTGAAGGAGATAGCTTCGTACTAAAGATGTGGTATATCATCATAATAAAAAAAAAAAAAAAAAAAGTGTCAATCATTCAAATAACTACAATAAATTGTCATAATAAAGTTCAAAAATAAATTGTCCTTATATATTTGGAGTTTTGGATATCATGTGTTTGCATATCTCGCATATCCTTATCTGACCCTATTTTTTTTCTTTTTTCTGGAGATTTTGTGTTGAAGGTAAGAAATAAATGGATAATTATGAAAGTATTAACGTTAATGTGAAAAAGAAAAAAGAAAGCAGACCCTGATGTCACATAATAATTCAATAATGCATAAACATATATAATCTCTTCCCCCACGGCCCCACCATAAACGTTCGGAAGAGAAAAAAAAAATGCAAAATATTAATTAGAAACGCAGCCTTATCCTTGATTTGAATATACGGACCTCAATACTTTGTGTGAATCTTTTTTCTACCGAGTATTTCAATTATGACAGCTTAAAGAAAAAAAAAAGTTGGATGTAAACCGGTTTGGAAGTTTAACCCAAACCCAGCCAGTTACATTCTGTTTATAACCCAATTTTATGTTGCTTCCACCCTAACCCAATTATATTTGTGTCGTATTTTTGTCATGTCGTGGGCTTCTTTTGTTTTTTCAGAAAATTCCCATTTATATTCTAGCCTATAAATCATACATGATACACTCCCAACCAGATCCGGAAGGCGATACATGAACGCAGCCTAAGGAAGTCCAAACAAACACAAGAATCCACCCAATAAAAAGAAAATAAAACGACAAGTCGATCCCTCATCAAGAAACAAACGACCCATAGAAGAAGAACAAACGACCCATTTATAAATTATATTTAAATAGAGTGTTTTCAACGAGTCCAACTACACCGTTATGTATAAAACATTTTGTAAGAAAATGTACCGCATTTAAACATGTTTATATTAATTAACCAAAATTTATAGCAAGTTATCTAAAAGTATTATAAACCAATAATATAAAAGTGATTATAAACTAATAAGTTAAATGAATATAGTATAGATATATATACATAGGGGTTGGTTATTATAAAACAAATATTAAAGTAAAACATATAGGATAAGATCTTGACCATTAAATTATGATAAAATTGATGCACGAAGATTCATAGACACATAGCAAAACATAAAAACGTATAAATTATTAATGTATTTTTGTTGCAATATTGACTGATATTTTGAAATGAATAAAAATAATAATGTGAACAGTTAAAATAAAACGAAAAGAGTAGTATATTTAATTTAAATAATTATCAAAACTTCTATGGTTAGTTGCATATACAATAAAAATAAAAAGTTTATAATGTATTGTGTTTAAGTTACAAACTAAATTTAGCCCCGTATCAAATACACGGGATGTTTACGACATTTTCAAGATAAGAAAAATAATTAAATATATGTAAACAAAACAAACTTATAAATGCAAATGTAAATATATATGAAAAACAAACTGGTAATTCAAATGTAAATAATATAAATAAAATTAAAGTAAAAGAATGTAATACTGGATCATTGAAAACATATATTCTATTTCATCTTTTGTAATACTTTTTTTGTAGAAGACATTTGTTGTAGTATTTTTTGATTTGCCATATTTGTCGCATATCAACGCCTTGAGATCCTTTTTCGATTTACTCAAGAGATTGCAGCGTACAATTGTACTTATGTGAAAACTGGACGTTGTAGATACAAATCAACAATTGATAAAGATTGTCCTTGACTTTTGATAATTGTCATTGCAAAAAAAAAACCACCAATGAAAATTATCTTCTATAAAATCTGAATGGTATTCTTTTATCTCATGGTATTAGTTTCATTCGTAGAATGCAAGTTTGCACCAATGTATTTTTATTAATGAATAAATTGGTCTATATATTAAAATTTTTATTTTACATTGAAAATATGCAAGTCGAATGTGTTTTATAAACTGTGACTTATTTGAATATTACAAAATCATACTCCCTCTGTCCCATTAAAAGTGTCTTATTTTGAATTTTTAAAGTCTTTGTTTTTCAATTTTGACCTTAAATATTTTTGTTTATGTTATATAATGTTTGATGAAAGTTATATGGATTGATTGAGTTTTAGATGTGTTTACATTGACATAATTTTTATCTAAGTATTATATAACACAAAAAAGTATATTTAAGGTCAAAGTTGAAAAACAAAGACTTTAAAAATTCAAAACAAGACACTTCTAATGAAAGGAGGGAAGTAATAATTAGGGTTAAAACCCATTAATAAAACGTTGATAACCGGTTACACATGTATCTATCTTCTATCTATCTATATCCGGCCATAATAAAACCCAATAAAATCTCTCTGTCTAAATGAAACAGATATGTCGAAAGTTATATATCCACAAATTCATATACAAATGTATCTATCTAAATCTCATAGATCCACAAAGTCATATACAAATAATGATAATAAACGAAACAGATATGTAAAGTCCGGCAACGACAAAGATGAAGATACAAGAAAGCCTTTCAACTTTTTCTTTCTCACACCTACATTATTTTTCCTCTTTCCCGATGTATCAGTTACATCATTACATCATCTTCGATCTGTAAAGTCCGACAGTCACCGGTGATATGTAATTAACAATATTCTAACAACCTATGATTGACAATGTGATCAAAGTACTTGGAATTACTAATGAACTCTAATAAAGTAAATGACTAATAGTTTTTTTTTTTGAACGGCAATAATATATTAAAATAAAAGAATATCTAGCAAAGCACTAGATATTCGTAAATGACTAATAGTTAATTCTGAATCAAGTTCAATCAGAATAAATGCTCAAGCACAATAATTGTGAAGCTTCAAGGAAGTCTTCAATGCATTACTCGACGCTCTATTTATAGGCAATTCCCGGTGTTGGTTGATTTGGACTCTATACATGCATGGTTAAGAGCATTTATGGAATTCTTCACCAACCGCATTCAATTCTTTAAATTGCATTATCAATTGTTCGTGTGCCTTGTGTGATCATTGGGAATTTCTCCTTCGAACTTGACAATCTTTATCCATTCTTACACGCCAAGTATGGTGCAAGGTATGGACCTGGTTATATGATGGATAACGTATAAAAGTAATTCCTCGTAATCAGTGTAAAGTTATTATCATATTTTATCACTGAAGGTGCTTCAAATCTCTAGCCAGATAAGATTTCAGTTTGGACTCCGCCACTGAATGATTCTTCTTTCTTTAGTCTACGACCTTTAGGAGAATGCTTCAGTAATGTAGGTCTTGATCTGAAGTGATATCGTCAAAAAACATATAAAGTCAAAATTTTTGTTGTAATATTTAAAATATTAAACAACCTATTATCGTTTCGGATATTCGAAAGATGTTTATATTCTATCTATAGTATTTCTTTTATTTATAAATATATAAAGTTATCAAATGACCATTTGATTTATATATAATGATATTTGGATAAAAACTAAAATAATCTAGAAAATAACTTTAGTTTTAGAATAAAATTATAAGAGGGCTCCCAATGGTGACGTACGCCACATCTCATCAATTTTGCCACATTATTTTTAAAGCTGATTTCAAACTGACATACCACTACCAGCAATACCTCATCATTTCTTCATTACTTTAACTTTTAATAATTAAACACAAAAACATATTTGTATTAATAACAACATTATTATTAAATAAAACATTATATTAATAAATAAGACATAATATTAATAAAAAAACAATACTTAAAAAAATTACTTTAATAAAAAGATTACATTAATAAAAAAAATACATTAATACTATTAAAAAAAAAAAAACTACTCGTCGTCTTCTGTCGTCGTCGTCAACGCCTACGCCAAGGTATTTGCCAAACTTTGCCTACAACTTTGCACTTTATTTTTCAATCTTTTTCGATCTTTTCGACTCAAACCATTAGAAATTGGCGTTTGGAGGACCTTGATTGCTTCCATGATCAGTTGTTTTTGCACAGTCGCCTCCCGAAGTTCCGCCATAACTTCTTGATGAGTCATTGTGACTTTCTTAATTTCCAAATGGGTCTCCTCTGTCGATTTTCAAGACAAAGATGCATCTGATGAATAGTTACTCTTTTGACTTTTCCGGCTCAACTCTTTTCCCGGTAGTTGACAAATAAGGTCAGGTTGGAATAATTCTTCCATGCGCGGGTTTGGGCTCGAGTCCGGGTTCAGATTCAGCACGAACCCCACGCACTCATCTTCATTGAGACATATTGGTTCCTCGATGTCTCAGAATAGCCGTTTTTGGGTAATAACACCGAAGTTATTCAAAAACTTCAAGTAGTCTTTGAGAACGTGCCAACATGACTTGTACGTGAAGAATCGCCCAGTTTGTTGTTTGAAGTGTGCGTGGGCGGAGTTGTAAATGACTTTTTCATCAAAGACTCTTTTTCAGTTTGAATCGTTATACATTTTGAAGGCCGGCCCAAAAACCTTCACGTCACCACGTTTTTTGTTTTTTCCCGTTAGTTAATTTTTGTTGCGTTTGGCATCAACCAACGAGTTGTAGGCTTTTACATTGTTATTCCGAAAAACATCTTCCGATTGAGATTTTGCAATAATTGGGTTTTAGACGCACATACCCAACATTGCGCCAAATTACTTCCTCATCATTAGTCCATCAAATTTGCTTCTTTTACCCATTTTATTTGCGTCGACCTCGACGTGTTGCAAGAAATCGACCTCGCCCTCTTGGGAGCTCTCGGGTGTATCCATATTTTGTTATTGGGGGTATGTTTGATATGTTGAGAATTTTTGTTGATGAAGAAGTTGAGGTGGACTGATGGGGTTAAACCGGTTTGTTGATAAAATGCTTGTGACCATGGGTTGACCGAGTATCCACTAAAACCACCTTGAGACGCCATATTGCTTGGCGACGGGTTGCTTAATTCAACAGATGAGAAGTTAAACTTTTTGATTGGTTAATAAGTTGTTAGGTTAGTTAAACTTTTTGATTGGTTAATAAGTGGTTAAGTTAGTTGTCTTTTATAATATATATAAAAGATCTTATTTAGTTACTAATTTAATTTATTATTTCTTATATTTTACAATTTTTAATTATAAAAATCAAGTATGAAGAATTATCTATAAGAATTAGATAAATTTTTTATGGTAGTTATAATACAGATAAAAAACAATATAGGTTATTCATAATCTAAATTTTTATTAACGAATTCATTTATTAATACAATTTTTTAATTAATCAGAATATTTTTATTTATAAAAAATAATACATGTATCATATTTATCATCTTCTATACTATTAAAACACTTATCAATTTACGACATCTACTATTAAAAATTATTAAACAACATCAACAAAAAATATTTAATTTCGTTGAATTGTACAGTAATGTGTTAGTTTAATAATATATTTATAGTCAAATCCACTAGTGATGGTACTAACCTTTGTATGGAAAAATGTACCGATGGACCCCATATTTTTAAAGAGTTCATCTCCGCCTCCGGTTTCTTGACATTCCGATAAATGGAATGTCGTTCTCAACGAAATGTATTGGCTTTAAATAAGGCAAAAAAAAGTTCTATTCCTCTCATTTTCCGACTTGATTATAAAAATAATTGAACACTCAACTTATGGACCTCTCCATTTTTTATGTCTTTATTTTTTGTTGTTGAGCTAGATTGTTGTTGAAAAGAACTAAATTTTTTTTGAGAGGAGTGTTTAATAAAAATGAAAACACCTTTATACTCCTCTCAATAGTTACAAGTTTAGTTGCTCGTTAGTTTTCAGACATCAACATCACGACAATAATTTTAAACTGACATACCAGCTAACACACTCTTGTCAACATAACCTTATCAATTCCTTCATCATTTTATTTTATACACACAAGTAAATATTTTTAAAGAATGACCCCGTCGATATACCTGAAGAGATAAATGATTTCGTTGGTTAAGCGATGAACCAAAACTGACGAGGCGATACCAATGGTGTCAATTTTGTGATGTAAAGCGACGAGCTAACTAGAAATTAAAGTGTCCGGAAACTTAGTACTCAGAAATAGAGCAGTTTTTGTCCTTAATCTACGTGGTATGCGATATTTTAATGTCGCTTTGAAAATTGAAAGACATACATCATCAAGCACTTCGGGTGTTACTACATGTGAAAACATGAAAATGATTCCTATATTTGGTGCGTTAAAAGTTAAAACGACTTCGCCCCAAAATCAACCCACAATAATTATTATTATTTATTATTGTTGTTATTATTATTATTATTATTTTCACTTTAGTAAGATGGAAATATTTGTTATTGAAACGATCGAAACCATTTACATTGGACCGTCCCATAAATTCGTTCATGTTGGTATGTAAGTGGTGCAACCACATAGGGCATCCAAATTTTTAAGGCCCCAAATTTTATAAGAATGCCACATTAAACCAAAGATAGTTATTAGTCCCATGTAGTCTCTCTAGATATATGTATATATTAGAGGACTATTATTGTAATTAGTCAAATTTTAGTATAATTAGTTGTTAATTATCTTTGTTAGTGTTATAAATACCCTTCTTGTATTCCCTTTACATTTGAGATAAACGAATATATTTTATCCAATTCTTTAGTTTCTTATATCAGTGGTCGAGTGTGAAAAGAATCCATGTCCACATTTTTTAAAATTCTAAAACTAGTTAATTATCCATAGTAAACTCAAAAAGTTAATTGAACACACAAAAGTATATGATGTTGGTGAAAAACAGAAAGTTTTTCAAGCTTGCCAACCTTGGCTTAAACTTAATTCAAACCTTTTGACTAAGAGACATTGGAACCAAATTTAACACACCAAACGTCGATATAATGGTTGTTTAAAACAATGTTAAAGTGAGAGTCAGCCGTAAAAGTTTGATATTACCGAGAAATGTCAAAGTTTAAAGGTCTTGAGCACTCAAACTGAATAAATCACTTGTAACTGTGCTTTAACAAATTACAATACAATGAGAAAAGTAAATATGCAAAGCAAATAAACAAAACCCATTTTCTGAGCCCCTGCACACAGGTAGAAGCAAGAGTAAAACACAACACAAAACTTCAAGTATGATTTGGAGGCTTGTGTTTATAAACAAGCCTAAACTTATAAGTTCCCACCCCAATGTGGGAGAAGTTACCTTTACATCCAAATTTAACACCAAACACACAACTTTAAGATTTGACATCTTATTCACCTTTAATCCAATTTGGACATATCTTAGTTCATTGTGTAGCCTTGGCCAAAGGCTACAAACGTCACTCGATCATATATTTACCGATGTCCAAATTCGGTGAAAACTAGAGCTGACAAATCGTGTCTTGACAGGTCTTAACAGGTTTAGAGCGCGCGAATAACACAAGTTTCAAACATGAAAACGACTCGTTAACACTTGACTTTGATGGTTTGAGCGTGACAGTTATACGTTTTATGTATCAAAAAAGTTAAATAATGAATTCTCTAATACTAAAAACAATTATTTTAAAAAAGTAAAAAATTACATAGTACATTTTTTTCCCCCTTTAACAAGTCTTAACAGGTATCCAATTTGCCGGCTCTAATTAAAACAGACTTTTTCTAACAGAAACTAGGTGTTTTCTTACTAAAAAGCTAGAGACAAAAAGTAAAAACTTGACATTTAAAAATGTTTTGGCACTAAATTAGCAAGTCAAAAGGTTTGAATTGAGTTTAAGCAACGGTTGGCAAGCTTGAAAAAAATTCTGTGTTTCACTGTTTCACCAACATTATATACTTTTGTGTGTTCAGTTAACTTTCTTGTGTTTACTATGGATAATTAATTAGTTTTAGAATTTTCAAAAACGTTGACATACATTCTTTTCACACTCGATCATTGATTATGAGAAACTTAATAGAATCAGAGAAAACACCGAGGCTTTACCACCTTAAATAATTGCAAATCTGAAAATCATAATCAATTCGGTTTAATTATCATATATCATAACAATTTTTTAAACGTTAAATCAATTTCAAGTTTAATTTATAACATATAATAAATTGGATGTGTTTGAACTTACGAATTAGAACATTTCTTTTCTATCGTCTCGAATATATGTGTGAACAAAATTCCAAATATATATTAAACTTGTCTTAATACCGTGCATCATTTAGTATTTGACTTATAGGGCTTTGTTTGTTTTTTATTCCATTAAGTCATGTCTGTATTAAGTGTCTGTCTGGATTTAGTGTGTTTGTTTCGAGTAAGTTGGTAAATAAATAATTGTTGTTTGTTATGTGTGTTGAATGAACCGACTAACTTAAATTATTATAATATTCTTATATTTAATGAGATATTTTTTTTAAACAGAAAAAGAGTTTTTGATAAATGAATAAATAATTACTTATGAATTAGTTAACTCACATTAAACTATATCAACAAACAAAGAAAATGTCAGTGAACAAATTCTTAATTAAACTCAATCTTCACTAATCAGTATGATTAACAACTATATTTTATATTTTTATATGTCAACTGATTAATGAGTTAATAATTTTAAATTTTATGGTTGCAACATCAGGTCTATAATATTTGGTTAATTTCAATTTTGGTGCACAACTAAACAAAGCATAATTTGTTTAAATTCAGTTGTTCTTTTTGTTATATCGTAATTTCAACAAGATATATAAGGATATATTCTCTATACTAGACGAATGTCCGCGCGATGCGACGGCGGCGTTGGTAATTTTATTAAGGGTATTATAGGTATATCAAGTGGATATTTTGAAATAATAAGTAAATGAGATGGGTATTTTGGGTAGTTCAAAGTTGTAAATATATATATATATATATATAAATCTCTATCTTTTAGAGCTCATGTGGCATACATTTTTACTCGCCACGTCATAATTTTCTTCTGTAGCGTTCGTAAGTTGATCATCTCTTAAAACTTGATAAATAGAACCCACGACCTGTGACTTCTAATGCAAAGCACAAACCACTTCATCCAACTTGATATTTGTTTACTTTTTACAAACATTAAAAAGATATCGTTCGAAACGGAATAGTACATAATATATGAATTATGATACATTAATTGTTAATTCAATTTCAATAAATTTAGCTACTAACATAAACCAAGAATTAATAACGTCTTGATTCGATCGAGTTATTATCTATTCCAGTTCAAATATTAAATCCGTATACATTTTTGTCTTTGCAACTCTAAAAAAAATTTCAACTTAAATTAAAATTTTTTTTTTCTTTGTCATTCTAAAAAAGACTTAAATTTAAATTTTGTATCTTTATAATTTTTATTTTTTTTTATCTACATCTCAAATCTTATTTTTACTCTCTCCACTCTTTAATTTATTCTCTAACGCTTTTAAGAATGAAGCTTACATATCTTATTTTGTTTCATATTTGTTTTTTTTATTTCACATATGATTTTTTGTTATACGTACTTAAAGATTGATCACATGCATTAAAAGAGATGCATTATATACATATAAAAAAACTCACCATTTAAATTTTGAAATAAAAAGTACAACTTTTTATACACGAATTGTTTCTTCACTCCATGAATACGACACCTGTCTTTACAGACAACCCATAGGTTGTCATTAGCAAAACCTAAAAATTTTTAACCCAGGTTGTTCAGTTTCATTTTTTTTTTAGTATATCTTAATTGCTTTTTTCTTCTTTTAATTCAGGTTCACAATTTGTTTCAATCAATCATTATAATTATGTACCCATTGATTATTTTGGATCCTAGCCGTCGGAACAAAATGAGAGCAAACAAAACAATAAAAAGGAAAACGTTTTTTTTCTTTAGTTTTGTGAACTTCTTGGTCAGCGAGAAGAAGAAACAAAACTTCATTTAAAATAAACAACTTACCTTTTAGCATAGAACAAAACTTAAGTTTCTTATTTGATTCAAACAAATGAAAAGGGAGGTTTGGAGTTCGGTTTTTGTTTCTTTATTGCATTTTTTTAACGACTAATCTTTATTGCATTTTTAACTCATGTATTTTCATTTATGTTATATGAGTATTATAATTCTTTTTTTGATTTTATGCATTGAAGTAGTACACGCAATACAAGTGTAAGAGTTCGAGTCTTTAATGCTTGATGAAAAGATGCGAGTGGTAAAAATACAATGTTGTAACTTATATATGTTACCAATATATCACCGGAGCTCCTTACATATTTAAACAAATGTTCATACATACTCGCATTCAAACCGAAGACTACTTGATTAAAGTAAATTATTTGGTATGACATTAAAAGTCTAGGTATGTTGAAGTTAGTGGGTTAAAGACCTCTCTTCCCTTGGTCTCGACTATGTCCAAATGCTTTTCCAAAAGATACATATAAACAATCCAGTCTCCGTTCATTTTTGTGCTTGGCATCGGCATTACATATCCGGTTTGCCCTCCCCAGGGGAAAAGATAAGATCCAAATTGTGGCTTTCCCCATCCAAAATCAACACTTTCAACTGGAAAACGCTGCCCTGATGACACCACGACTGCTTCACCATCATTTTCTTCCATTTTGGTGTAAATCTTTGCAACTGTTTGCTTGGGTCGCTTCAACTCGACCCAATCAATGAGTCCTCTAAAATGCTCCTCCGTCGTAGCAGCACTCATAAAGTCATGGACTATAGTAGTCACCTGGCTAAGTGGCATATCCCTTAGTTCATCCGAATCCACTTGACCATACGGGAGAGATAGTACGTTGCCAAAGTAGTTTTGCATAGGCAAAGAGAGCTTATTGAGCCTTTCTCGCCCATCCACTATAACGCCCATCCTGCAAATTTTCGATCCATCTTCACACTCGGCCATTAACCTCCATAAATAAGCAGTAAAAGATACAAGCTTGCTTCTTTTAGGATTTCCATTCAAACTCGAAATAAATTGAAGTTGATTGATATCTTTAGATTTGACATAGTATATGCGGCTCATGAGGGGGTTGACAGGGAAACAAGGATTGGGAGGAGGGAGTGATGACAAAGGCACGAATAAGGTGTCGTAGAAGCTATCAATAAGTGGTGGGCGTCTAGGGTTGAGTATCGAACGTCTAAAAGATGGGACAATGGATATTGCTTGGGACTTGCTAATCTCAGCCCATGCAACCAAGAACATGTTTATTGAGTAACCATCAACCACTCGATGATCAAACCTGCAGCCAATAACTAGCCCTCCACAGTTTAGCTCGGTCACCTGTTCACAAACACACGATCAGAAGGAAAAAAAAAAAGAACACGAAACGGTAAACTCTTTATTCTTGTCATTTCAAAATTATTGTGTATATATCTTATCATTTTGGTTAGTTTCATTTATTTACAAATCTAAATTGTGAGTGGATACTGCTAAGGTATCGGAGATCAAAGGGTTCCCTCCATCTACCTTTTTTCATTTAGCTAATCATTAAAGGTATAAATAAGTAAAGAGAAATAGTGGAATACATGTGTCAATGGTTGAATTGATTAATGGGAAATGATATATCCTCCTAAAAAACTAGCCTAATTATCCTCCTAACTACTGGATCATGGCACTTGGCAAAATCAAAGAATGAAATCAGGAGAGAGAATCAGTGGATTACACTTGTCATGTTTTAAGATTGTTAGGAGGATTATTAGGCTAGTTTTTAGAAAGATATATCATTTCCCTTGATTAATTGATTAGACATGTTTAAGTTTATAATTTCTAGGCCTATATATGTGTCATATTCATTAATATTAGTTGTTCTTGAAGCGGGAAGTTAGAGGTAAGATAGTAGTGATCAGATAAATATATTACCTGTCGGCTTTCATTTTAGTTTTGTTTAGCTAATATATATTTATATCCGTCAAATCGTGCGATGCACTGGAATAACCTAATTACTGTATATGGCTGTAATTCTTTCTTATATACATACTATTATATCTTGTCCAAACTAAGAAATTAATACTCATAATTACAAACCTATGACGCTACCAAAAATTCCTAGTATCAAGTTTTCGGCCGCAAGAGTAGTTTTCATTGTGTAAAAAATAAGCTCTAGTAACTTTTTTTTTTTTTTAATTTTAAAGGTATGAATTACCTTCGAATGTCGGGAGGTCTAACATACGTTGTTTTTACCGGGTCCGCGTTAGAGAGTCCTTTCGACGAGCAGATCCCCTTAATTAAATCTCTTGAAGAGGAAAATCTCCTTATCAATACTTGAACTCAAGACCTTGGGTTTCAGGTAAAATGCCTCCCTGACCCACCTTGAGGCACACCAGTGGCCAACCCTCTCCTAAGGGCATCTCCAATGGAAGTTGATGTAAAGCTTTTTTTTGAAGAAAAAAAGCTTTTTAAAATGTTGATGTTATTGGGTGCAATAGCTTTTTTGATCAATAGGTTGAGAAACCTCAACCTTTTGAGCAAAAGCTTTTTCTTATCTCAGTCTTAGAAAAAGCTTTAGAAAAAGGTTATCATTGTAGTAAAAGCTTTTTAATAGCTTAAAGTTAATGGAATACTCATGTGGCAAAAAAATAAGTCATATAAACTTAATATCATTGTAGATGCTCTAAGTGAGTTGGTTAATAAGCTATAGTAACTACTATACATTTTATTTAAATAGTGTATTTTGAAACAAAGGAAGTAACTTTATAAAGGTCTGAACGGTTCCCCTGTGTCATACTCCCTCCGTCCCATATTAAATGTCCAATTTTGACTTGTCAAGTCTTCTGCTTTCAACTTTGACCGTAAAAATTTTTGTTTGTATTATATAACACTTCATATAAAATATATGGACGGATTGAGTTTTAGATATACTTTTCATTGATATAACTTTTATAACATACTATATAACACAAACAAAGATATTTATGGTCAAAGTTGAAAGAAAATGACTTGACAAGTCAAAATTGGACATTTAATATGGGACGGAGAGAGTACCTATTTAGAAGCAAAGTTGTTACTTGTCATTGTGCCAAGTATAATAACATGTGATTAAAATGTCAAGGATATAGTTGTGATTCTTGATTATAGGTATAATATGATCTTAGCCACACTAAGAAAAACTCATAATTTCAACAGGAGTAGTTTTTTCCACAACATGATTGTTGATAATTCCTGGTTCCAAGTTTTCGGCTGAAAATTTAATGCATTCCTTTGTGCCTAAACCCTAAGCTTTAATTTGGAGACTTTATGCTGTTCCTTTATTTAAAACAAGGAAAACTAGTTATCAAATAACGTACGGTGAAACATTATGGCAGTTTCTACTAAACAGGTAGCAAGATGTGACTTGGAACCATGGCAAGACCTAAGTGGTAAGATTGTTATGGTTACTGGCGCATCTGCTGGTATTGGCTGGGAAATATGTATCAACTTGGCCAAGTCTGGTTGTAGGTGTAGGAATATGATCACGTAAAATAAACGTATGTCCGGAAAGTATTTGAGCCTATGAGGTCACACACATATACACCTAGACGTCATTCATTATAATATATATATTGTATATATATTATATAAGTATCGAGAATTTAAAGGGAGTTG
>JAOXNX010000026.1:20407485-20419226 GCA_028566075.1 Solidago caesia | reverse complement strand
AATCTGATTTGCGATTTGCGAATAGCAAATCAGATTTGCTATTTAGCCCAAAATAGCAAATCAGATTTGCAATTTGCGAATAGCAAATCAGATTTGCGATTTTGTGGGTATTTTCTATAAAGTCAAAAAAAGTAGGGTATTTTAGTATATTGAAGATGATTTTTGGGTATTGAGGTTATTTTCTCTTAGATAAACGTAAAACTAAAGACATCATCGATTCATCACTACATCTCGAGAAAAATTATCAATCCAAAAAGTACTGTCTCGATCGATATACCTAACTATGTGTTAAGTTTTTTTTTCTTCATAATTTCTGATGCCAGTTTAATGTTTTAGTTTTTAAATATCAGAGAAATGTTCAATTTTATCAAAGAGACACCATTGAAAAGACAAAATGAATATGGTTAAAAAAGTCACTAACTAAATTTAAGGACAAAAAGAAAAAACTATTTAAGTTTAAGTTGAACGAGATATAACACCCGGGCGTTACCCAGAAAGACATTACATTCGTAAACGATTTATATATATATATAAAATTTAATTTGTTAAGGCGAAGTAAATAAAAAGTTCACTTACTAAAGCATCAATTTGCATACAATAAGGCGAAGTAAATAAATTTACATACGATATAATTAGTTGTTAATTAAACTTTAGAGCTAAGACTAAAAACCATTTAAAATCTGATATGATAAAACGGAAATTTTTAATTAAAAAACGTACATCATGATACGATGTATCTTATAACACGGACGAAAGTTCACTATGAACAATAAAATAACAAATGCCTACTGAACATATAGAACTATGAACAGGAAAAACGAATGCATATTGAATATATAGATAATATCCAAATCATGATACGATGTGTCTTATTTCATGGGGCAAAAGTTCACTATGAACAATAAATAAAAAATACCTACTGAATATATAGAACTATGAACAGCAAAAACGAATGCATATTGAATATATAAACAATGAATAACGAAAATGCCTACTGAATATATATATATAAATATATATATATATATATATAACTATGAACAGCAAAAACGAATGCATATATATTGAATATAAAGATAATATCCAAATCATGGATAAACAATTATTCTACTCGACATATACCGGTCGTTTGGCTAGAATACCGAATACTTCTTGGTTGTTTCTTTTTTTGTTTGAAAATCATCTTGTTTTAATTTTTGTCTTGCACCATCATATAAACCAACAAATCTATCAAGTTCACCTAGTTTGATGGATACGATGTGAATGAAATTTACCTTTTAAAAAAAAAATATAAATCAACAATTCAATAACATCATATATTAAGTATCAGAATCTATCAAAATAATAATAGGTCAAATATAAAAGGGATGATTTTGCATAAAATAAATATGAATAAAATATGTGAATACCCTTAAACCCAAAATATATTTCCAAGTCCAACTAGTGGTAACATTTGAAATAATTTCCTAGAAGCTTTTACCTGTTAGTCTAACCACATTTATGCATTTGACATACAATGATTTCTTATTAGTAACAAGAAGTAGAAATACCCCGTGCGCTCCCGTAAAGTTTTTAAGACTTTACATTTTTTTTGTAAAAATGAAGTTTTTTTTTTTCAATCGTTTTACTATTTAGTAGAAGATATCGTTATATATAAGTCAATGGTTATTTGATAAATTTGTATATTTACAGATAAAACAGATAATTTGGAAAGAATAAAAACATCGTTACTAAAAATATATAACATAACAATAATTTGCATAATCTATATGTTAATTTTTCATAGATAATGTAATATACCAATAACAATCATTTGGCCCCTTTCTGGTTAATTTAATAGTTGGGTATTTACTTTTGCCCACCTTTCTTAGCTTGGCCCCAACTATTTCCTCTTTAAACATTCTCTTTTTTTTTTTACAAACTCCTCCAGTTTCTTCTTCTCAGCTTGGATGACCTTCTTCGATGGAGTTGTCTTCTTCTTTGGGGCTAACTTCTTTCTGCCTTTCTTGGGAAGCTCTTCTTCTTTTTCTGAGCTTTCCTTTAAACTCTTGATGGCTTCCATTGACAGCCTTTCTTCTTCTCATCACTCAGCTTCATCTTCTTCTCTATTAATCTGATATTGAATGGCAAGGAGGCATTCTTGTTCTTGTTGTTTTTTCTTCCAGTTGTTGAAGCCTCCTTGCAGCTCTTTCAGCTTTAGCCTCTTTCTTTCTTCTTCATTCTTCCTTACCAACTCTTCTTCAGCTTCAAGCAATGTTTTTTTCTTTTGGAACATTTTCTTCTTGAGCACCATACCCACTGTTTGTATCACAGCTTGATCCTGTCCTAATTCCCTTCTTCTCGTGAAGTATTCTCCAATAGCCACTTTATCACTATCAGTGGAGCTATTAGAGTCAACATTGACTTTGGATGCAGTAGGGACAACAAAAGATGTCACAGCTTCAAGACCCAAAACGGTCTTCCTTTCCACCGCTTCTTCACCTTTTTCAACCTCTGAAGCTGACTCAGCTTGGACGTATTCTGCACTTGTTCAAATTCTTCAGTAGGTTGATCAGCTTTAGTCTCCTCTTCTTTTTCTTCCTTCTCCTTCTAAACACTCACTTCCTTCTCTTCATCAGCATGCCTAATAGGCAATGTTGGGAAACTCGCGACTCGGAATCGGCTCTGCAAGGTGGGGAGTCGGGTGTTTTTTGTAACTCGGGGAGTAATCGGGGAGTACTAAGATTGAGATTTTTATATATAAAATAATATTTTTGAAATTATATGTAATATAAAATTGGAAATAGACTAGAAACTCTAAACATAAGCATAATTAAACATATACATAATACTTCAAATTTCAAACATAATTGTTTTGAAACATAAACATAATACTTGAAACAAAAAAGTAAAAAAAAAAAAAAAAGTTTACAAATCTTGACCCGAGTTTGACCCGATTTTGACCGAGTTACTCGGAGTTTGACCAAGTTTGACCAGAGTTTGACATGTTGACCTGAGTTTGACCCCGAGTCGGCCTGACTCGACTCCTTAGATCCCCCGAGTCAGGAGTACTCCCCGAGTCAAACCAATTTTTACAACACTGCTAATAGGTGATGGAGGCATAATTGCAAGCATATTTCCACCCACCTTAGGCTCCCCCTCACTTTGTGTTTCCCTTTTCAGAGTTTCTTCAAATTTTGTCTTCTTAGCTTCAAATGCTTCCCAGATGCCCGACCCATTCTCCCCATTTTGTCATCAACAACTATGTCCCCTGGGGCTACTGAGCTGATTGGGCTAGCAACTTTAGGGAGATATTCTTTTAGAAGAGTATAGATACTCCCAATATGAAAGTTGTAGAAGGCATGAGATCGGTGCAGATTGTTCACATGAGACTGCATGCCGCTCAGCTTCTCATAGATAGTTTTAGAAGCTTCTACCAACTCATCTTTCTGCTTGGACGAACTCTTTAGAAATTCTGCAAATTTCTGAGCAATTTTCTCTTTGAAGCTTGACTTTACACTCTTCACTTGTTTAGGAACTGAGAGGATGTCATCAAAGGAGGTGGACAGCTTGGAGAACTCATTAAGGACTTCAACATTTTGCTCCTTCAGTTTCTTCCCAATCTTATTCCTTAGCTTAGTCTGGGACTTTGTTAAATCTTCTAGTGCACTTATGGTGGCATCTTTTGTTTCTTTCATTCCTTCACTCCATCCAAGCAAAAGTTCACTCAGCTTCAACTAACTATCTTGAATAATAGTCATCCCTTCCAACATAAGCTCTTGCTGCTCAACTAAGGACCATTGAGTAGCCACTAAGTCACCTTGTTGAGACTCCAAAAAGACCTGTTTTTTTTTTTATTAAGATCATCCATACATTTGATCAGCTTTATAGTGTCTGCCTTTTGAGCATCCTTCACTGCAGTGAGCTGATCCCCTACACTTGTAAGGGGAAGTGTAGCAGTATGGGAAGAAGAAGTTGTGGGTATTTCTACCATGATCTCTGGAAAGAGATCACAACTCTCCTTAATGGTCGGCTGGATTGGAGATTTTAGGAGGTGAGAGGATAAAGTTGTATAAAGGTGTATAGCCTCATGAGAGTGAGTCTCGTGAGGTGGAATAGAAAAAATGATCACTTGATTACCAGCCTGAGGATGATCATGATGTTGTTCAGACTGAGTTAAGGCTGCCGATAGCGGCTGATCATGTGATTGATCAGTCTCAGCATTGCCTAATCACATCAGAACTTTCACTGAGGAAGGATAGGAGATCAAGTGATCCAATGAAGCACCACTCCTGTAGGTAGTAGTGATATTCTCACTAGCTTTGAGAGGAGCAGTAGCGGTTCCCTCACCTACTAGAGGGGCTTTCAAGGCTTGCAAAAGCAAGCTTGCATGATCAAGAGCAGGCCCTTGCCCGAAGACAGGTGTAGGGGTGGCTGCAATTGATGTAATGATTGGGTTTTGCTGATGGGGCCCCTCCAATGCAGTGTGTTGTGTAACCACATCATCATTGAGATAGAATGTTGAGGTCTGTACCCCTCCTTGTGATCTTATAGAGGCAATGGTAGCCTGTGCAGACTCAAAGTGCACATAAAGAAACTCAGCTTCAGTACGTGGTTGTGTAGGAGTAACAGTTCTCCTCACATAATGAAGCCTTGGAGATGGTAAGTGTACAAGACTTGACTCTTTATGGACTTGGGCTGATTCCGGGGGTGTCCCTTTAGTGATATCACCACTCTTTTTGGAGAGTGATGATGGCGATTTAGACTAGGATATAGTATGACCCTGGGTTGGGGTCTTTCTTTCAATGCGTCCACCCGTTTTAGAGGGCTTAGCAGATGTGGGCTTCCCTTATGCTCGTCTGCACCCTTTTTGTAGGATGCAGATGGGTGAATCGGCAGAACAACTAGTGAAGCTGAGTCAGCTTGGGAACGTTCCCTTACATAATCAGCTTCAAGGGGAAGTCTGACTTTAAGAGACTTAGAGATTTTAGCAGCTTTAGAAGCTGGCTCCCCCTCAACAGTTGCTCTCTTTCTCTTGTGAGATCTTTTCTTTTTGGGGATTGGTAATATGGGCTAATTTTCAGTGGTTGTTGTTTTATAAGACGGTTTGGCGAGAGATGGGGGTTGTTGGCCCATCCTTTCACCCTTTTAAGGAGTAGAGATAGAAGCAGGAGGGGAAGAAGAAGTATGAGATGGAGGAATTAAACCAGCATTACCTTCCTGAAGATCAGCTTGAGTAGGAGGAGGACTTTCAACATGATCAGAATGATTAGCTTGGGTCTCCACATCAGCTTGAGGCTCCTCTGTAATCTCTTCTTCAACTTGTTGGTCCCAAATGATTAACAAGACTTATTTTCACAATGTATCTTAGAGTTGTAGAGGGGGTGAATACAACTTATCACACTTTTAAGCTTTTTGAAAACTTTTAAACTAAAGTATCAAAATCAGTCTTAACAAGATTTAGTTCAGGTTTTAAACATAAAACTGAAAACATGAAACAGAAAAATAAAGTGACATCCAAGAACACAAGTTATAATTTTCAACTAATTCTTTTATTGATAAATCAACAAGAATTTACAAGTAGGTGTGAAACAGAAACGCTTATGGAATCTAACTACTTGGTCGAATACAAATTACAACTCTGTTTCTAATTTTAAGTACAAATACTAGCTAAAGCTGAGTATAAGAACACAACACGAATCCAAGTTGATAGCTCTAATCGTTGTAAGAATTAGAATGATAAGATGCACACATTCTATGATACACTAAGAATGGTTTATATAGGCATAAGCTCACCCTTAGATGTTGTCAGTACTTCCACGTGTCTTGATCCAATAGCTCTGCATGCAAAGGACTAGTGTGGCAGTGACATTGTCCTTCTTGTTCCCCAGATACTTTCCATGTGATCGTGCAACTAACATACGACAATGGACACCTAATAGAATAAGACAAGCACTAACAAAAGCAACTGATTGTACCTCGTACCTTCTGAGAATGTTTGTGGTAGTTATCCAGAGTTGCTGATGAAACATCAGAACACTTGTAAAATTCTGAGCTTCCAAATGTTCTTCCAAGCTAACTTCCCAGAAGGTCGGTTAGCATGAAATTTAACAAAGGGAAATGCAGGTCTTTTACCGATGAAATAACCAACCAAAGTATATGCCCACTTCCCAGCTTGTTTTGCAATCACATTTTCAGATAAAATCGCTTTTTTCATACCATTTTTTGTAATTATAGGAGCAACAAAACGAAGTTTACCTTGTTTCCCAATGTTTACTGCATCATTGACAGTTCGTGCATAAGACATTGGAGTATGCGATCTCGGGCTGTTGGGTTGATACGTTTCCTCATTTTGTTGGTTTTCTGAGTTCATCACAGTTGCCTCAACAGCTTGTTGCATGACATTCCCAACTTCCACATGTTGATTATCATTTGTCTTTTCTCGAATTCCATGTACATTCACATCATCACCAACCACACTTACATTTCTATTTGTCTTGAGATCGGGATTTCGAGCAACAAAGTGAGTATCCATTGCATCATATGATCGAGTTGTATAACCAAAGATTTGTTGCGGACCATCAACAGGGTTTGGTGGGGGTGGCATGGGACCATGGCCGGCTATGACAAGGGACGAGATGGACGACCGGCCGAGACCCGATTTTTGATTTTTTTTCATGTATATATATAACAATTGTATATGTAATTAACTAAGCCCATTATAAATCAAAACAATTATCCAAAAATTAAAACATATCATTTAGCCCACATAAAAAAGCCCACTTATACACCTTTTGTGTGTATATATATATATATACGACCGACCGAGACCCGATTTTTTTAATTTTTTTCATGTATATATATAACAATTGTATATGTAATTAACTAAGCCCATTATAAATCAAAACAATTATCAAAAATTTAAAACATATCATTTAGCCCACATAAAAAAACCCACTTATACACCTTTTGTGTGTGTATATATATATATATATATATATATATATATATATATATATAACTTATTAAGCGCATCGCCTATCTCGGAAAACAAAGTCTGTCATTGTCACTTCATATTCTCTTTATTGGAAGGTAACATTTATATTTTATATAATATAATATTTCATCATTTTAGTTAATAAAGCAAACATACTGTAATGGTTTATGTTTTTTTGTTGAACGTCTTTTTTTAATTTCGGAAGTATAGATTATAAAGATTGTTTTTTTTTTTTTTAGGTTTTAGATTTTATTTAGTTTTATATATTTAAATTCTTTGTTGTTATTTATATTATTGTTTGATTTTATATCTCTAAATATTTTCTTTAACTTTCATGTTTTGTCATTTATTTATTTAGTTTTATCTGTATCTTTAAATTGTTGATGTTACTATATATCATATAATATACAACTATGGTTTATGTTAATTGACATAACTTAGAAATAGAATTAGGTGTTTTGAATTTAGATTTGACTGCTAATGGTTTTAATTTTAGGTTTAATCTTTGATTGTTATGTTTATTGTATAACACTTACCGTCGTTTTTAGAAATTAGTTTATATAATAAAATTTGTTACGCCTAGCCTACAGGCTTTTTTTTTTGCTCGACCTAGGTCAAAAAATCCTTAGAGACGGCCCTTCATAGGACCAAGCGAACCACTAGAAATAGAGTTCGAATTGTTACTGTTTATTGCAGTTTGTTTCAACCCGCCCAAATCTGATTTCGAAAAATTATCGGATGTCGGGAAGTATTTTATTAGAAAGAAAATATATATATATATATATATATATATTTGGAAAGCTTCACTTAATGTATCAGATCATCATCTAAACTTTAATGATAAAATAGATTCAAAGATTGCTTTTATGTATTGCTATTTTTTTGGTTAATCTAGATATTCGACTCATGTTGTGAGCCAACTAATCTCATGACGACCACTCGCTTTGCGAGCATCTCTGAGTCGTCGCTGACAAATCTTTGTGGTCACAAGGGGTATATTTTTTTGCTACTAAGGCCTCTCCCAACGCCCCGTTCATGCTCATTCTCAACCCCTCTGTTCTCGCGTTCTCAGAACACCACTGGCACGACAACAAATTCTGGAGCCGTTCTCGTGTTCTGGCCAGAACGCCGCTGGCACGGGCCGCGTTCTGGAGTCCATGACGTGTTGAGAACGTGAAGCTTTGCATGAAAGTGGGGACCATATATACTAATATATATGTGTGTATTGTTTTTGTGTGTGGTATGGGTGTATTGTGTGTGTATTGTTAAAAAAAATGTATTGTTAAAAAAAAAAAAAGATTTGTTGCAGGTTTCTGTGAAGAAGAAGAAGACCAAGAAAAAGACTTTAATAATTCCTTTTAATTCGTTTGCAGGTTTCTTTTTAATTCCTTTTTAACAATTTTCATTTCTAACCCCTACACTATTATAAAAATTTTCATTTATAACCCTACACTATTAGTATATTTTATTTAAATTTGTATTAGTTTTATTGTTACTTTTATAACATATTTTATTATAAATAAAAATGTTATTTTTATTTTATTTTATGTTTAATAAAAATGAAAATCATGTGGTGATGATGTGAAAATAGGAAGTTAGAATTTGAGAATTTGGTGGTATGGTTGGTAGGGGGTAAATTCTGAGTAAATTCTTGGAGGAAGAGATGATGTGGCGCTGATGTAGCAGTGAGAATATATTTGAGAATGAGAAGTAATGGTTGGGATGGGCCTAACAAACCCATTTCACTCGAAACCAATTCTGTTCATGTTGCTACACCCTCGTCGCGACCCATTGCCACCAACATTTCCCATCTAGTTTTCGGACTTGTGGGATCAACCAAGGCATGGCGCCATCGAAAATCCTATACGGAGTCATGGTGGCGTCCAAATGTTACTCGTGGCTACCTCTACCTCGACAAGCCTCCCACTCAAGACCTCCTACCATGGTCATCAAAACCCCCTCCTTTTCGTATATCCGATGATAACACAAAGTTATTAGAAGAAACCAAACATGTTGCACCAATTATGGTTCGAATGGTTCATGCCGTAATCGAGGTATTTAGGGAAGAACACGAAGGCGTAAGGTGGTACATCATGGGAGATGATGACTCGATATTCTTTGTCGACAATATGGTCGATGTTTTGTCGAAATATGATCATACAAAGTACATATATATTGGTGGTCACTCAGAATGTATAACCTCAAACCAACTATTTTCATATGACATGGGATTTGGTGGAGCTGGACTCATAATGAGTTACCCCTTGGCAAAAATGGTGCAAAAAAATATAGAAGATACCCATATTTGACAAGTGCTGATCATATTTTAATGACTTGTGTCAATCATTTTGGAGTCTCAATGACTTCTCATCAAGGTCTTCATCAGGTATGTATATATATTACATTACATATATATATGTATCACGTTTAAATTAAATGCAAGATTGGTCCCTGTGGTTTGTATGTTTTTGCAATGGGGGTCCCTTTTTAAGTTTACTTGCAAAAGGGGTCCCCAAATCAAGAATTTGTTGCATCTTAGGTCCAAAAATCAAGAATTTGTTGCATTTGAAGTCCAAAATAGACGGAAGATTGGTCCTTGTAGTTTCTATGTTTTTGCAATGGGGGTCCCATTTTGGACCTAAGATGCAACAAATTCTTGATTTGGGGACCCCTTTTGCTAGTGAACTTAAAAAGAAACCCCCATTGCAAAAACATAGAAACCACAGGGACCAATCTTGCATTTAACTCAAAAAAAGAAAAAGATGTGAATGTATAAAATTGCCCTTTATTATTTTATTTTGCCAGCCATCCCTCATATTCTCTCTCACAAACACACACACGAACCACAAAAAGCTCTTAAAAAATCTTCCACCACCACCGCCAACACCACAACCATCAACACGCCGGTATCTAACGCCCTATAAATTGTATCCGTCGTAACGCACGGTTATCATGATAGTCAATACCCATATTTTAGGCATAAGTCATTATGTGTTTTGAAAATACAAAAACCAAATATAGAAATGATTAAAATAACTTTAATGTAGATTGAAGACAAAAGGTTCATGTAATGTTGGTTGGTATAATGCAAAGTGTTATGGCGGGAAGGATTAAGGGGCCAGTCAAGAGATGGAGGGCAGAAGTAATGAGGGGGGTTGTGAAGCTTTACAGCTAGTAGATGCAGTTTTGCAGTTGCTTTGCCTTTGAAGGGATATCTCACAGGAAACATGACTTATCTCTCTCTCAGGCTCAGGCTCAGCCAGGACCCATTTTTTGCCTTTGATGATAAAAACCTCCCTCACCTTTATTTATTATTTGGTGGTGTATCATCAAATAAGGTGCCACCCACATATACATGTAGGGAACCTAACCAATATGTATATAATTCTTTTTAGAGTAGGGTGAAAGATTTATGTTTGTAGTTTCTCTTCTTCTTTTCTTTTTTTTTTAATCAATTTTTATAGTATTCCATGTAATCTTTTTCTGAAAAAGGTTATATTTAGTATTCATGTTAAAGTAAATGTCCACAAGTTATTAGTATTTTTTGTTTTAAAATAAATATTTAATTTGAAATTTTACCAACTGAAATATTTTTAAAAAGTAAAAATATCATCTTATTTGTTGACAATAACCTTTTTAAAACTATAAATATTTCAATTACGAAATGAACATTTATGGAAACTCGAAAAAGAATAGGTAGTTATGTGATAATTTTTTGAATAATGAAACTAGACTCAAGTCACTAAACTAATAAAAAACCGAAGTACCTTTAATCGTGAATAGATTATGGTCAACAGATTAAACATATTTATTGGGGTTTCTCTATTTCCTATCATTTTGCCGACTCTTTTCATGATCCCAATTTCCAACTCCACTCAAATAAACCAAGTTATCTTTTTCCATTAAAATTAAATCAAGTCATAAACAATACATATTACATTTTTATTTTTCTTTAATCTTTCTTTTCTTGTAAATACACCAAAATGTAACATATATTTGATATTATCATAGCGATTCAAAGCTCAGACTTAAGTTTTTTAATAACGGAGGCTACCTTTTATTAACACCATAAAAATGAAATTACAGTATTTATACAATACATATAAATCAGTTGCTATTTTTTAAACATATACATAACATTTTCATTAAAAAAAAAATAGCGATTGACCCAAAAAATGATTTGTATGTTCAGTAAAATTGATTTGTATGTCATTACGCTTTGATCATAGAAGTGTATTCAACCCTTTGCCAAACAAAAGATTTTATTGGATATAATTATTCAATACCCACCTTTCACTCATCGAGTCATCTCTCATTGGAACATCGCCGGCATTGCCGAGAGATGAGTGAGAGATGGAGTTGTGAGAGATGTAATCTCGTGCAAGAAGTAGATATTGAAAGAATGTGTAAGTTTGTTTGTTTGTGGTATTTAAATGTAATGGGAGGTGTGATGCAGTGAGAGATGACATTGTCAACAAAAATGTAGTGAAAGATGGGAGTGAGAAAATGTAACGAGAGATAGAAGTAAGAGATGAAAAAGATAACAATGAGGTGTCATTAGAAGAGAGAGATGAGATCTAACGCCGTTTTCATCCCTTTAATTATTGAATACCTATAACTAATTTTCATACTATAATTAAATTCCAGTTTTCATCCCTTTAATTACGCCGTTCCTACTCCATACTATACTTTCGTGATTTTATTATTTTCTTTAAAAAAAAAACACATGTACAAGTTTCTGATGAAGTCACATGGGGTCCATGCT
>JAOXNX010000026.1:20373717-20392634 GCA_028566075.1 Solidago caesia | reverse complement strand
CCCCATACACCGTCGAGGTATTGGGGCTCAAAACCCGCGGAAGGCGGCACTGAGCAGTTTCTTTCTTTCTTTCTTTATAATTATTTTATAAAGTAAGGGACCATTTAATAATTTCTTGAAACATGGTTATAAGTAATCAACATGAGAATAAAAAAAATTAAGTGTTTTTCCAAATACGGTGTCATGGTGTTAAAGGTTTTAAAATAAAAAGATATAAAAGTAAACTTATAAAGTTAAAGGCTAAATCATAAAGTGTAGGGATAAAACATGAACATTTAAATATTAACAAGTATATTATTCGTAAAGGACAATCAAAAACACAATTTTGGGGTCATCTTTCCCGTCAGTTATGTGTAAATTTTCCGCCATTGAAGTATAAGTTTATGCTTGGTTTTTTAATCTAATTTCAATATTTACTTCCAAAATATTAGAAGTATGCTTTCAACATCATATAGTTATACTATAAGTGTCGTTCAAACACTAAAAGTGGCCCAATTGAATGTATAATATAGGATCCATGCTACAAAAGATGGATGCCCCTATGGTTTTGATTCTCAGGGTCGTCGCCCACTTGGCCCGTACCATAGCTGGCCCTGGTCGTTTGTTTTACTCCTGAAAGAAAAAGAGACTACTATCCACCATAGTATCTTTTAAATGATTACTTTAAACACACAACCAATGCATGTAAATATGTTGTCTCATTTGTATAACTGATATTGTTTTTCGAGACATGGATCAATGTCAATTTCTTTGGCTAAATGAATTGTTCTTGATATAGTATTTGAAGTGGCTATATAAAACTCTTTTCACGGTATGGCTATACACTCATCATTTCAAAACCATCAGTAAGGTGCAGTAATATCATAGTTAGCGAGTGAGAATAAATTTCTTTTTTTTTCTACATTCGACTCTCAATATATTTCACATTGTACCCAAAATAGCCGATATAACTGCCGATTAAGAAACAAGTTAGTAACTCAAAGAGACAAACGGAAAAAAAGAAAATATGCTATAAATTTTACAAAGTTATACCAGTAATGATGCTTTAACCTCTATCTTGAAAAAACTCAAAAAGACAAAAAGGACAAAAAAAGAAAAAAAAAGAATTAAAGTACGTAAAGAACAGGAGACTAACAAATTAAATGAACAGATCATTTATTTATATATACTGAAGCAATTGGATATGATTCAAAGTTAACAATCATCCAAACAATTTCAAATGCATGTGTGAGAAACAGCAAATTAATGAAAATTAACAAAAACATACACACACACATATATATATATATATATAGGGGTTGGTTATTGTAAAATAAAACTTAACGTAAAACAAATAAGACAAGATCTAGACCATTGGATCATGATAAAACTGATGCACGAAGATACACAAAGCACAAGTATACAAGCTGATGCACGAAGATACACAGAGCACAATTATACAAATAAGTATACAAAATTGATGTATCATAGCTAAAACCAATTAATATAATGAATTTCATGATTTATTGGTAACGAAACATGATGCACAATAATTTTCAATTAAAAATGAAAGATTGTTTTATTTGTTTTACGTTAATAGTTGTTTTATTTGAACCAATCCCTATATATATATATAGAAAATTAGAAATAGAGAGAGAGAGAGAGTTCAATCAAATGAGAACACCGTTAAAGTGAGAACAGCGTAAGAATACTCAAAAACTTCATTTTCATATATTATAAGTCCATAAAAGTAACATGTATTCTAATTATATTCTGGACATTCGGGTAATTTAAGAATAGGAGTAAGATAGTTTTGCCGTTAAAAAAAACTATATATCATCATTCCACAATAAGTATAGTATTACGAACCGATTAACAACCGTCTTTCGGTGATGTTCATTCATCATATATTGTGAAAAAACAGACATGAATTTCAAAAAAATTACTAACAAGGAAAAACGTTTGAATTGAAATGGAAATCTATCATAACACGGTCTTCAAAAAGTATTTGAAATGAAGTTCAAGATTAAAGGAGGATATAAATTTAATTAGCTAATAAATGTATTAGCATTAACTATGTGATTAAAAAGGAAGAGATGTGCCAGACAAATTTAAAATGGAATGGTCTATGTACAAGGTTATATGAATGGGATAATCTTGCGTACTGCAAGTTTTAAATTTTTTATTTTTATTTTTATCACCTGAAATTTATTAAATGTACATAATGAGTCACCGTTCTATAAAAGAGTACAGTAGCTAAGTTAGGTACGCATGCTTTCCCCTATAGGTCAAACTTTTAGTCCTTGGATCAAATGCTTGCCACCTTACACGAGCATCTCTATTTTGTCTTACTTGTAACATACATCATACATGAACCTCCTATAAATAGGAAGCCAAACATTCATAAGTAATCACAAAAACGCACTTAAAAATATAGAAGAAAAGATCAATTATTATTTTAAACTAGTGATAAACAAAGATATGGGGAACTTCCCTTTGATCAACATGGAGAAGCTGAATGATGAAGAGAGAGGAGCCACCATGAACAAGATTAAGGATGCTTGTGAAAACTGGGGATTCTTTGAGGTATATTTCTTTGTAATTAATATGAGCCGGGATATTCAACCTGTTTACTTTAAGTTGGGTTGTTTAATTATAAATGCTTAAAGCATCCTAAATAACTTCGTTATAAAAGCTTATCACTTTGAAAATATTGGTTTTCATTGTCTTTAGTTAACATGCTAACTATTAATTAGTATGAATTTTAGAAATGGACAAAATGTCTACCAATAACCAATGTACGTATTAACCCAATTAACCTGGCCGTTTGGACCGCTATTATCAAATTGTCATTCTGAAACATTAACCAACTGCCCGCCCCACCCATTTTCGCTACTCTAATATCCGATTGACCCAAAACTTAACTCTACACACACATGCTGAGTTTTTTAATTAGTATGGGCCTAATTATGCATCTATCGTATGTACGTACGTGTAGTTAGTGAACCATGGGATTTCACATGAGCTACTGGACACCGTAGAAAGAATGACAAAAGGCCATTACAAGAAGTGCATGGAGGTTAGGTTCAAAGAAATGGTGGCAGCCAAAGCATTAGAAGGTGTTAAGACACAAGTAAACAATATGGACTGGGAAAGCACTTTCTTCATGCGCCATCTCCCCACCTCTAACATCTCTGAAATCCCTGATCTTGATGATGAATACAGGTAAACAAAGAAATAACATATACGTATATTGCTATGTAAACGGAATTTGTCGGTCTGTATATAATGCTAATAATGTTGTTTTATGTGATGATTATACAGGGAATTAATGAGGGATTTCGCCGGTAAACTCGAAAAACTAGCAGAGGAACTTTTAGACTTGCTATGCGAGAATCTTGGATTGGAGAAAGGATACCTAAAGAAAGCATTCCAGGGATCAAAAGCTCCAAACTTTGGAACCAAAGTTAGCAACTACCCACCATGCCCCACCCCGGATTTGATCAAGGGTCTGAGAGCACATACCGATGCTGGTGGCATCATCTTGCTGTTTCAAGATGATAAAGTCAGTGGACTTCAGCTACTTAAGGATGGTGAATGGATCGATGTTCCACCCCTCCGCCATTCCATTGTTATCAACCTTGGTGACCAGATTGAGGTAAAACAAAAGAATCAAATTCATTAAGAGGAGTTATGAAATATACTCTAATAAATGAAAGTCTAAAATCTTAGGCATGTATTGCAGGTGATTACCAATGGGAAGTACAAGAGTGTGATGCACAGAGTTATTGCTCAGACAGACGGAGCACGAATGTCGATTGCATCTTTTTACAATCCTGGTAATGATGCTGTGATCTATCCAGCTAAAGCATTGGTGAAAGAACAAGCACAGAATGAAGAAGCTTATCCAAAATTTGTGTTTGATGACTACATGAAGTTATACGCTGGCTTGAAGTTCCAGGCAAAAGAGCCGAGGTTTGAAGCCATGAAAGCAGCAGCAGCAAATGTCACTTGCGGTCCTGCTGCAACAGCTTAATGTCATGTGTTACAAAGCAAAGATTTGGATATATTTTTCCTTTTTGTAGCATGGCTTTACCAGTCCTATTGGTATTGCATTGTAACATATTTTTTACCTGTCTTAATTCGTTTGGTGTGCTTAATATTTCTTGCAGTGTGACCAAAAGCTTATCATTTGTTGTTTTTATCTCTTGAAATGAAAATTTATTGTTCAAAATTCAAATCACCTTCGTTTAACTAACATTCTTGATTTCTTATGCTTCTTGCATGCATTTTGACCAATATATCCGTTACTCCATGTAGTCAATATCATTAAAAGGGATTTTGGAATGAGAACTGTGATAGAACAAAGGACAGTGATGCAGAAGCAGCTTATTTGTCCAAGGAAAAAGTTTTAAGCTCCAATACCAAACATACCTGTGCGCTCATATTTCTGCATTCTGCACCCAAACTAACCAACACACATCACAAGGTATATCAAAGATATGCAGAAACACAGATCTTCCAGTTGATCATCGATCATCATCTAAAGCTAGAATTGCAATGCAGAAAGTTATAAGCTGATTTTTTCTATACCGAAAATCTGTTTGCTGCTTTAAACAAGGAATTTAATTAATCTACATGAAAAATTATAATCATCAAATATAAATATAGAATAAAAAAAAAACATTAGAAAATGAACAATTATTGCTATTAGAAGATTTTAACATATACGAGTATAACTTTATAAAGTGCCTTCAATTCTGAACTGAAACAATTGAATCTAATCAGACTTCAAAACCTCCATATTATGATCCGGAAATGGTAATCATGGCACATCTAATGAAAGTCGTCATTTTTATCATCAGTTGGAAAACTTAATAGCATAAATAACACTACTTGTTAACTGAATCTATGAAAAGCAATACAATTTGGCAGGTGAATGTGTATAAAAGGATCAACTTACACCAACATAAATAACAGCACAGTTTAACAATACTAGTTAACTCAACCTGTTTATGTAAACCAACGCATATACTTTACTTATTTGATCACTCCAAAATAATTTAACCACCCACAAAATTCATGTAAAAAAAAAAAAAAAATCTAAAATATTAATCATAATTATTCGAATACAAGCATAAAAGGTCTATAATAACATTGCTAATACGAAATGACTAATCGCATATTCACAACCAAACTTTTCAAATAAAATTATTCTATTTCATGCAAAAAGTAATTAACAGGCTGCCAACTTTACAAACAATGGGTTCTATAATACCATCATGTTTGCTAATTATGATTACAGACTTGCTTTAGATACACAAAGTGAGAAAAATCGGGCAATCATGCCAACAAATTTGATTGTTTTCAGCAAAACCAAACCTAAAGAATTCCAGACTGTGGAGACAAAATTCCTGCATAGATTACAATCAAAATGGCTTCTAGTTTCTACCAACTATTCTCTCTTCCTATGGATGAACTGAGTATGTACGAATGAAAAGCATTAAGCCGAATGTATGTTATTTGCTTTTCAATGTCCCATATCTGATACCGATCCAGTCACAGCCTCCAGGTATCTTACGAGTTAAAGCAAGGGTCAAGATCTATGCTGCAAGAACTAGGACTTTGATCGTGCCCAGACTGTTAGCAGCTAACATTGTGGGACTGTCACTCTTCCAGCATACGGCACTGATGAAGTGTGATCCTGCATCATCGTCGCTATCCTCCACATTCGGTGTACCAAATCTATGCCATGTTAAAGGCTTTGAAATTGCCTGAAACTCCATAAAATTTCCATTACTATTGTTCATCCTATAAAGTTGTGATCATATGGAGCAACATTTAAGTTCTATACCTCCCAGTCCCATAACAAAGGCATGAATTTCTTTTTTCGAGAAATATCCATAACTAAACTTATGTCTCTATTCATTTATTCATTACAACATGTTGATATCGTTAATTAATAGGGTCCAAGTATCAGGGTTTTTTTTTTTTCTAAAATTTGAAAAATTGACCATTAGTTCAACACTCTCAATAGACAATGTGCCCTTGAATTGTAGGAAGTATTAAACTTTGAAAGTTTCAGCAACCATAACGCTGAATCTTTAACAAACTAGATTAACCAATTTGTGCATGGTTTTCATGGTAAGTAACTTGTCGACATTTGCTTCGGTACAGGATATTCCTTTATAATTCTTGAAGGGTGTTTTATATTATTGACAAACAACTAAACATTATTCTAAAACTATGTGTCAACTCAAACATTGCAAGTTTCGCGAGAAAATTGTGGTAATATGTTTTGGCTGCAAAAAGTACTAATCTTGGAATCATAAGTTGAAACATATCCTCCTTTGGTTTTTAAGGGCTGGGTAAAAGTATAGATGTCACATGTTTAAAGCTGGTTAAATCTCCAAAAATTCGTAAAAAATGGACAAACTTGCAGCATTGATTACCTTATGATAGCTATATACTTCATTGGTTTCACTGCCACAAGCAAGAAAGTCATTGTTTACTGAGAGACCCACAAAGTTCTTCTCATTTGTGTGACCTCTGAAGGTACGAAGCTGTAAAAGTTGTGCATAAAGTATGATATACAGAGTTTAATATACAAAATCGAGAATAAACAAAGTCGAAAAAATCAGCTGAAAAAGTAGCTCACAGGAAGATTTTGCTTCACATCCCATAAGCGTAAGGTACTGTCTGTAGATGCAGAGGCAAGTTCATCATTGGAAAGGAATTTCACATATGAAACAGTTTTTTGGTGGCCACTAAAGATATGTATAGGATGCCTGGTGTTCCTTAAATCATAGTAATGGATATGATGGTCAACTGAGCCAACCTGCATATCCCCAAGTTTGTTCCGAATTAAATTATGAGCACCTATGAAGTCAAACAAAATTATATATCTTTTTTGTTTACTTATGAAAGCAAACAAAATTACCGCAATGTGAGTGCTGGACCCAGGATTGTACTTGACACAGCATATGTTTGCCTTCATATCAATGTTAATAGCACTTGATTCTTGCCTTGTGCACCAAACTTTCACCTATGAGCTCAGATTCAAGAGGAAATCTATCATAAGTAAAAAGAAAGAACCTTGTTTTTTGAGTGTTATTACTTATGATTTTTTTGTTTACAGACTTTCGAGCAATTCTTGATACTATATTGTTCTTATAATTCTGACTTCTGAGTAGGAGTTTATTAGTTAAAGGCAAGGTTTTTAAAACCAGACCAGACATCAAATCGGACAAGGGACCGGTTCAAGGTTCAACCAGTCAAACCGGTTGGACCGGACTGGAAAACCGGGCCTTTTGATTAATTTTTATTAAAATATATGAAACAGTAAACAGATACTCTTAAACTAGGTTAATACGTGTGCGATGCACGGCTCAGTTATTTAGTATGTAAACAGATGAGAATATAATGTTCAACAAAGACTATAAAAAACTTCATAAAGTATGACTCACATATCCTCACTTTTAGGTATAGTAAGATAGTAAGATGAATCAAAATTACAATATTAGAAACAAATTGAATAATTAATAAAAAGCACAAATATAAATATAAAGTAAATAGTATATATTTTGAATTATTTATTACCTAACATTTTCCTAATATATTTTGAATTTAAAATTTGAACATGCTAGGAATTTAATATATTTAACAATTTATTAATTAGATAGATATAAAAATATGAAATTGATGTATATAATATCTACCTTCTAAATAAATTGATTAAATTTGGGGACACATAACTACATTACAAAAATTTGATAAATTTTTTCTTTATTTTGAATTCCTGCTCAAATATCTCCACACACACACACACACACACACACACACAAAAACTCTTTTATTTGGAAATGATAATATTTTCTTTATTGTTTAAATTTAAATTTAAACTTAAACTTTTATTTGGAAATGATAATATTTTCTTTATTGTTTAAATTTAAATTTAAACTTAAACTTTTATTTGGAAATAATATTATTTATAACCAAAGAATTAGGTTTTGACTTTACTAAATTGATAATGAGTTGGAAATGACATGTCAGTTTAAAGATGATTTGTCAATTAGAGAATAATTGGAAATGACACATGTATTAATGATGTGGCTATGCTTAATGAGTGCCAATTAGGATTGACCTATCCTCACTTATACAAAGAAGAAGATAGTAAGATTGTTGAAACATTAATATAAGCAGCACTTGGCTTTACTGATTTAGGTGCAATACTCCCTTATTGTAGGTGACGGGTTCTAAACCTGACCCTTTTATTATAACTATTTTTAACAGATATAGCTGTAAGTTAAAATACATATTAATTACACATCAAGTTATAACATCAAGATTAGTTGGCTTGGTTGGCCCATGCATGTTGTCCCTCATACAGAAGGTCATTAGTTTAAAACCTGACCCTAGTGATTTTTACACAGATTTTAGAAAATACAAAAAACTGGACTGGTGCCAAAAACCCAGCCATGGGTCCGGTTCGTGGTCCGGCCAGTCAAACCGGCCGGTCTGGTTTTCAAAACATCGTTACAGTTTACACTAATTTATATAGTAAACTTTGTGGTCCAAATAGAAGGATAGATTCATAAAGCACATGTGAGTGGAGAAGCAATTCTTCACTTAATGGAACAACAAACAAACAGGCCCAAAGTCTACTATGTTTCTAATACAGATCACCAAAAGAATAGTTAAGAAAATTAAAATGGGTAATAGTACCTTACAATCATCACTACCCGATACAAGCATTGATGGTTCTATGCGTGAAAAGTCAACACTCCAGACCCGTTTTTCATGCTCTTCGTACTCCATCACACTCTGAATGTGTCAAATTAACAAAATAATCAATACAACTCTTAACAGAGGTTGCATTGCTTTCTAATACCTAACAGGCTAATATTTAGGAGTGCAGGCAGCATGACACATGCAAAATTTTATATAAAGCTGGAAATCACTAGTAACCGGTATCCAATTACCTGCCGCGTATTAACGTCCCAGACAATAACTGTTCCTTCATAATCACTACTAGCTATATGGTTTTTTGCATGCTTGTTCCAGCTCAAGCAACTAAGCTTTGATCGTGTAGGAATCTCCACCACAGGGCAGTGTGCTTCCGGGGGTTCATTAACAACCTAAAAGTAAAGTATAATGTCAGTCAGGAAAGGACAAACATGAAACCGCTACTTTACATTTTAAAATTTGAAGATATTAATCATCCTGAGTCATGGCAAAGAAAAAATTGCAAGATACCAAGAAATTACAATGCATAACTACCAGCGGCCACGAGTTATTTTAATAAGTGGTAACTAATCATCAAAATGTGTAATGGTTTTTTAAACATTGAATCAAGTTTTTATTCAATCATGACATACAAACACTGAAGCAGTAATTTGCATTTTCACCCTACCAAAAAAGGAGAAACTCACCGTTGAGAAGTCAAAAACCTTTATACGTCTTGAAACCCCAGCAGTAGCAAACATTTCATCATCACGATCAAACTCAATGCTATGGTAAAGATAAAGCAAATTTTAGTGTATTATAAAGCAGAAGACCAAGTTTTTTATTTACTACATGCTACCCGAGGATCAAAGGATGTAAATTTCAGAACACAAGTGAAAATATAGCAAAAAATAAAATAAGGCCAATTATACCTAGATATAATGTTGGCTGAATTAAAGAGGTCACTATGCCTTAGTTCTGCAATCACCCTTAGTCGACTGTTTGAGAGAAAAGATCCAACATAAAACATTAGTGGTACATTCAAAGCTCTTACTCAAACATGGAAATGATCATAGATACCTGTATTGGGTAAAGGTAGACAGTACAGATTGAAAATCTGACAGGCCTGAACTATAACCTTCCCTTTGCACGGTGTCAACATCTACTTTATCATGGTTCTGTACTGGGCTCACAAACTGTCGTCGCTTTTGCAAGTAACATTGTTGCAGGTCATTGAACTGCAGGAAATGATGGAACAGTAGAAACTTAATACGCACATTACACATATGAATGATCACATTATAGTAAAAGGATCAACATGTAAAGACTATCTATAGATGACTTATTCGATTTCCAGTGAAGTAACATAAACTTGAGAATGGTTCATACCAACTTAATCGAAATTAATATGAAAGCATGAAACTTCCAAACAAGATAGCAAGCACTATTAATATTGCTGTCGACTGAAACAGAATCTCTATGGCCAATGGGTGTTAATGAGTCAAATGTAATATCAGTTTTGATGTACTTGAAGTAAATGGAAACAGACATTAGCAATATCAGAATCAAAAATCAAATGCAGGGACTTGCTCCTGATAGCCTTTCGGTAACTAAGGATGATGGTTGGAAACTCTAAGGTTAGGTATGAGTAACAGTTGTGTTATTTACCTTTATATAGGAATCACTGGGAAAAGGCTCATTTGCATAATCAAAATAGCCACTGATAATATACTCATAATTGGATAAAAATGGATTATGAGATACACTTTAATATGCTTGATTTGATTATTGAATAACGGTTGAACTGTGTGTCACTAAGGGAGATGACCACCTCTCAAAAGATTGCCAAAGTTGGTGTTTCATCAAAATTTTCTTTATTTTCAATAATGATATTATTTGGCCGGCGCCAGAAGATGATTAAATCGCATACGGTTCGCCGGACCGCCACTGTTGGAACGATTTGGATTTTCGATTTGGTTCATCGTACCACCCTGATTCGGTTCGCCGTACCGCCGGCGTTCGGGTTTCTAACGACTTCCATTTCGGTACACTTCGTAACAATACGTAATACGTGGGTATATGAGTGATTTATGTGACTATGGGCTAGCATGCATCTATGAGGTAAACCAATTTTAAACAACGGGCTAAACCACTTTAATGCTACCAAAATCTTGGTGTTAATCATTTATTCCATTTTCTATTAACTTTCTAAAAACATATCAATTAAAGCTATTTCCACTTTCTATTTTCAGCACTACTCTAAAAGCAATTAAAACTCAGTTAATAGACACTCAAAAATGTACTTTGCCCTAGCAGACGGCTTGCTCTCAGTAGTCAACCCAAAGTGTTGAATTTAGTCATTTTAAAAGAAAATAGAAAAGGAATGTTAAAAACAAGGGAGGGAATACAACATGTAGTAAATGCAAGAATCATCTTCACACAAGAAAGTATAGTGATTACTAATATAGCAACAACCAACCTGAGACTGAACTCGTTTTTTCCGTATAACAGAAAGACTTGATTGACTTGTATGTTGTGAACTCAATCCACTAGAAGCCTCTTTCCTCTGGGTTCCAAGTGAACTAGCTTGAGATTTTCCATCTGCATTCAGGTACTGCATATTACCTATGAGCATGGGAACTCCTCCATGTGCTTTCCCAGACGCAAACATAAAGTTACTAATGTCTTGATCTATTGATGAAGAGGACCAAGATTTTGCCCCCGTTAATTCACCACCAGGCGCCTGCATTTTCATCAGATATCTATCACGCGCTCTATATAACTCAATCCTACGTCTCTCCACCAAACTAATGTCCTCTTTGATATACTGGACATCAGTTTGCACCTGGAAAAAACTTTTAATCGGTTAACATGATCAAATATTCATAGGTTTGACAAATCTATTAACTAAAAATAGTTAACACTTGAAAGTGTACATAATTATGTCATGAGACAAACCTCATTAAGTTCGTCAATTTTCTTTTTCCTTAAGCACTGCAGGAAATCGAGAAGATTTTGCATATTTTTCTCAGCCTCTTCCTGCTCCAATTTTCTTTTCTTCTCGGAAAGCGTTGATAATAGTGTATCGAGTTCCTTTACTGACACTTCATAACCCTGTCTAATTATCACAAAGAGTGTCACAATAGCAGTTCTACAAAATGAAGTACACGAGCTTAGATAGACCAGTGAATCCAAATTGTTGCATTTAGGCATTAAACATGTTTTTTCTAGATATTAAAACTCCCGAGTGATAGAAAAAATCACATCCATAATCCATTAACTATTTTCATATAACACTCTATGCTTCTATACTTGCACTGCAATTACACAAAATAGATGAAGCTACATTTGTACTAGTATAGTTGCCTTTATAGATACCATCTATTTGCTCAATATGATTTCAATGCTTATATGTGCAAATAACTTCCATAGGAAATTCAATGCAGATGAATCATATAGTAGTAAAGAAAACAGTAATGACAAGGAGTTCCTTTGTTTCATTAACGAGGCTTTGTCGTTTTGACATCGTGTTATAATAATGCAGATGGAGTGGGAATGAAAAGTAGCGACATTCCTAAAGTGACAATAGTAACATAATTCAGATGTATCTCATTAAAAAACATTTGACAACGTGATCATACTTCTTACGAAGCACTTACCTGGAGTAATGCTTGGCGAAACTGTTCCAACGGTGAAGCACTTTTCGATACTTGAGAAGCAGAAGTTTTCTTCAAAAGCTACATTTGGTACAGATAAACCTTTAACAATAAGCTGCATTGTGAATTAAAATCTTTCAAGGTACTAATCATGTTGGAATAAAAGGGTCACAAGATATAAGATGATGCAGTTCAACAACTGCCAATTATGTTTGGATTACCAGATTTTAGCAAGCAAAAAGGCAACCAATATAACTAGAACTATGTTCATACATAGTTCTAAATATAACTGAGTTAATAAATCAAGTGGTTATTAGGTGTTGTTATGAACATTTACAACCACACATATTTAACTTAAGCCAAGTACACACACACTTACACTAATAGGCAGGCCTCTAACGAGTCCCAGCTATTCCCAAAATCATCTCTTCATTATTTCAGACACAGCGTATATGGATAAACTGTATACCAGTTATATTCAGTGTGACCACTTCATTTGTTTAGTTGTTATCTACTATTATCATTTCTAATCCGCATCTCATCTTTTCTATCATAACTTACGATTATCTATTATAGTTTCTTAGCTTATTCACCTACCATACGTGACATACAGCTCGGCATTCACTATTTGAGGCTTCCTTTACCTACACATGTGTGCCTGCACCATTTCCATATAGTATAACACACTATTTAAGGAGTAACATCCCTTCCCTTAAATTTTAATGCCACGTCCAATTAGCGCATCATTAAGATCACCACACCACCTAACAAAATTTATTATGTTCCCATTTGATAGCATCAACTACCTTTTACACTACAAGTAATGAACTAATGATAAATGTGCCAAGCACATAACACCATTCAAAGTTTTATAAATCGACATTTTTTTCTCTTTTATCTTTACCTTCACACGTATCTCAATCTTGTTATTAGACATACTTATTAACACATCAATCAATTTGTTTTACATTAGCTCAAAAAACTTACCATCATCCTTGATCAACCCTTGCTATACCACAAATCACATCAACTACATAAAAGTAATGCACTCAACTCACACCATAATCGATAGTTGCAATCCAATTTTAGAATAACAAGGTACATTTCACTTTCCCTTATGTTCCCATCTTACTTTTCTTATGTCTCAATAAGCCATGGAAACTTTAAAATTTCTCTCTTATTAACCATTTTGTAAACCGTATACCAACAAATACAGTAAAATCTTGTCAACCAAGATACAACGTGACATCAATTAGCTTCTAAAGCCTTGATATTGAGTGAGTATTCTCTATAACACCAATTGCATAGTGTTTACTAAATCCAAGTACATGTCTTACAAAACTTAATTGTATCAAATCATCATCGTAAGCTAACTTATGTCATGTCATACCCAGGTCCACAAAATTTTACCTCAATTGATAGTATATCCAGGTTACAAAATGGTTAAAAAGACAAAATTTAAAAGTTTGACATTAAAAGGAAAAATGTAATTTAAGTTAAATAACTTACAGGCTAGAAACAAAGTACAAATAACAAATCATCAGTACAGTAATTAACCACATAGTACCTGCACACAAATAATTAATGCAGTTGACCAAACTCATACTCCATAAATATAATCAATACATTACAATTCCTTAATTTCATTTTAGGATTTCTAATCCTTACATAACAAACTCAACATACATGAAACATAAAACCTAACTTAATAACAATATATATATATATATATATATATAAGCATGAAATAAATTTAAAAAATAAAAATGAACCTTATCAAGGAGGAAATTAGGATAAAGCTGATTAGCAGTGAGTGAAGAAGCACAGCAAGGGCAGTCAGACTTATTATCAAGGTGAGTTATAATACACATATAACAAAAACTATGTCCGCATGACGTCAGAAAAGCGTCTTTTATTATTTGCATACATATCGGACATAATAGCTCTTTATCAATCGGTTCGATTTCGAGAGATTTTTGGGCGGCGGATTCCGGTTCGGAAGAAGCGGTTTTCCGGTGAGGTTTAACTGCCTGAACTATGCCGCCGGTGGATCCGTCTTCCATTGATAAGACGGTGAAAAGAAGATTTTTTGATCGGTGAAGATTGATTGATTGATTGATTGACTTGTTTTGTTGAAGGAAAGAAAGAAAGAAAGAAAGGAAGATGAAAGAAGTATGTAGGGCCCAGTGAAATCGAATTTCAGGCCCGTGCTGGGCCACGTGAGTTATCGTATCCTTATTGGTCCATGTCAGCTCCCAAAACAAACGCCTAGCTGTTTTTTCGTTTATCTTTTAAAGTTTTAAACTCTTAATTTTTGTAATCCAAGAAAATCTAACTTGTTGTATGGGTTATTTGATGGAACACATTCATTTTTCTATATTAAGTTGTAAAGTATAAACTATAAACATAGGGGCATAGACACCCGGTTTAACTATCGATACCCCTCAGAAGGGACGAATGAAGTCGAGCAAAATGGACGAATTTCGCCCATCTGACCTATCACCTTTATATCACACCACTACAGCTTTATGTCTACTTTATCCGACACATCAATGGGCAGAAGGGGGCGAGTTTCGCCCCTTTTGAGTTTTTGTTTGTTTCCTCTTTTCCTTCCTTTATATTCACGGACGTTGAACGCTTCTATATTTTCAAATCGTCATTCATAATAACGTGATATTTTCTTTCCAAATTTCACCCCTTTTGGGGTGGAGGTGGGGTGTCTATAGACAAATTCTATGGTGTCTATAGCATGCCCTATAAACATATTGATGTGGGACCTATTTATTATATTTGGCAACGTTATATATGTAAGAATCTTATCAGAATACCAGAATTAATCAATTCTTATTGATTGAACTATCACAAACCAACAGAAATACTATTATTATTATTATTATTATTATTATTATTATTATTATTATTATTGAATGTAGATCATTACAATATTAAGAATCAAAGAAATCTAAGCATCAAGATGATGAATAGATAGATACATAAATCATATGAATATATGAGAGAAAAGTCAGATAAGAAATTTTGAGAATTAATCGAATAAAACCCTAATCTCATCAATATGAGATATATATACAAAGAAGTTTAAGCAAGTCTTCAGAATGTCCCTTCTTCTTTCTTTCTTTTCATAGCAGCCCCTCTATTTTGGTTGACTTGAACTTGACCACTATTTGTCACTTGTATTATCACCATCAGTCATTTAAACACAACCTACACTACAACCAAGACAAGTTAGAACAAAGCAATAGAAAGTTAAACTTGTTATCTTAACAATATGCATTGCACAAATAATAGTACAAAATTGCATAAAAAGGTGAAATAGTAATATTACATCTCGTTAAACTTTAGAGAGTTGTATGCATTACTGATGCTCTAACAAACAATGAATGATGGTTTTCATGTTAAATGGTGGGTGACTTATTGTGAGGAATATAAAAGCATGTTCGACTATTAGGTTAGTTGATTGACGAAAATGTAATTGTATACAAAACCAGTATTCAAGTGATACGTTGAGTAATCATGGTTTAATGGTTTTAATGATTTTTCTGAATATTTTTGGAAGTTATTTAAGAAGCTTGACGGTGGTGTAAAAGAGAGAAGTAATGTGACGTGTTGTTATGTTCTAGTAGATAGATATAGGTTGGGGATAACTCGAGCTTTCTTTAGTAGTGTTGGATGGTGGGTAAATGATTTATACAATAGTATAAGTGATTACAATAAATAACGGATGTATAAAAAAATTACGAGTAAAATATGCAATTTTTGTGTGAAACTTCCTCAAATAGGAAAGTGTCATCATTGCTCACTCAAGTTTTTGTAGTTGCAATATAAGGTAAAGAATTTCTTACTTAAAGTTTATTTTCAATTTCTTTATCATAATTGATGGCATGTGGCTCCGTAAAAGTTAATGACAATCATGATTTTTTTACTAGATTATGTAAATAGTTTACTATCTTTCTAAGAGACATGGTAAGGGCGTTGGCTATGTATGCGGTATGCACCGCGGTATTCCCTCATACCATGCGGGAACACCGCCGCCATCAATGTGGTATGGGGTGTGGTATGAGATTTGCAGTATACATTACCGTGCGAGAGATGGGAGAGAGATACTTAGGCATTTACTGTTTTTGGTTTGTTTGTGGGTTTGGTATTTTGTTTGTTTGTAAGTTTATTTATTTGTTTAATTGTAGTGTGGTATGGATTGTAGTGTGGGATGTCATTATCAATGAAATAAGGGAGTGTGTTATGAAAAAATAAGGGAATGAAGTGGCATAAGAAAATTGGTTGGAAAGTGTGGTATGGATTGTAGTGCTACAATCCATTGCCAACCCCCTAATGGGTATCACAACCACACAAAAAGTTTGTTACATCAACAACCACTCACCCAGCAACCACATAACATCTGTAATAATCATACTGAAAATTAGAACAATACTCCACAGGGTACTCCAGTATACAAACATAATGTTCGATATATAGAAGAAGCAAAACAACTCATAATCAAAACATGGTTGTGCCCACCCAGGTGGGTGTAATGGTTAACGCCAACCACATCACCATGGTTGGCTCACCACACCATCACATCCATACCATCACGCCGTTCTTATTGTACATATTATGAGATGTTACTATTTTAGGGGCAACTAATTTATTATGGCCTTGTGGATCATGTAAGTAAACTTATTTAATTAATTTTTGGTAAAACATCCGTACTCGTTAAGTCGTTATAGTTATGATAAATGATGGTATTATGAGCGTAAATGTATAATCAATCATGATAATGTGGCATCAATGATGCAAAATGATTGGGACCATGATATAAACAATATGGCCCATATATATATATATACCTTCAAGCAAAATACACCAAAAGTAATTACATTTGGGATAAAATGGTATAGGCCCAAGATGTTATCTGCTTTTAGTCCCTAGCTAGGTGAGGGGATATGAATTCTAGAATATTAACGCGAGGGTATGGCTCGGAACACGATGGGAAGGATAGGGTTGTCGAGGGCAAACACTGAAGAGATTACTCACTCGACTGATTGCTTCATGAATATATATATATATATATATATATATATATATGTGTGTGTGTGTGTGTGTGTGTAATAGACGTATATAAAAAATATACTGTTGAATTCATCCAAATTAGGTGTATGTAAATCATTATTTGCCTCGTATAATATAGGGACTAAAAACGAGAACACCAAGTTGATTGCTTTTTTCCTTGGAGTTCATTGTATTGTAGTAAGTAAAGTATAAAAGAAGGGGAAATCATCGGAACTATTGTTGTTCTGATCTTTCGAACTGCAGCCTCACATTCAGGGGGTGATTATTTATTCCATCACGTGAAGAAGATGGAGAAGATGGATGTGAGAGGAGCAGTATAGTACTGTTGTTCGGATGATTTTCCCATAAAAGAAATATCAAAGACGGAGTATTAATTTTTTAGCAAGAAACACGACTCAAAGTTTCAACCAACCAGTCCTGACAAATGAAGCAAGAGATTAGGTTACAACAAGGAGTCTGCAACATAGATGCAAATAATTACCAACCAACCACACCCACAACTACATTTCAAAGCCTTCAAGTTATGACCCAAAAACAAAATTAAAGCAGATTTCAAACAAATTTAAAATTTGCTACAACATGAATATGAATAAAACTCAGTGACTTTTAAGAGAATTCATATTAGATCTTACCCTTTAATTAAAATAATGAAAAAATTAACGAAATCCCAAATCCTGATAAAAAGACCACAATCTTAAAATAAATGATGAGAGTTTTTAATACACCTCCTGCTTGACCTATCTTATGAATGGTTTAGTGCTTGTTGGTGGAACCTTGCACTTCTAGCTTGTTCCTAAATCCTAGGTTCACATCTTCAAAGCCACAAGTTATCATGATGAGAAAACAATCAATCCATGTACAATTGTATATACATGGGTTTCTTCGATTACTTGGTAATTTGGTGGACGTTCCGCCTGTTTCTATAAGGCTGATAAATATGTTGGTCTTTACGATTCACAAGCTTAGATTAAATGGTTATTCGCATTAAAGCTTCCTTCGATGGATACATTTGTTCGTGTAATTCAGGCTTAGGGGAGAAAGTGGGGTGCTCTTCTATGTTTGGACTGTAACACCCCGCCAAGGCGGAATACACGGGGCGTACAGTTAATGTTAACACGTGGCACAAGTATAATAGATCACAACACAGTTGCCATAGAATACAAAGTGTAATTACATCGTATGGGGTATTCAACCCAAAAGTTAAGTATAATTACAACCAGAAGTAGTCAGTCACGCAGGACTGAAAGCAAAAGATGTTGCACTGAAATTACAATCCATAGATAATAATTTAACCGCAACATGATGACCCAAAACGCTGAAGACTTCACGAGACTCCAGAAGTTAGACAACAGTGTCATGATATGTGTGGCCTAAATGCCAGGACCTGAAAAGCATGAAAATCAAGTGTCAGCTATAAAAATAGCTGGTGAGTTCACAGTTAGTTTACCAAAGTTTGTCGTTCCTGTCAACACA
>JAOXNX010000026.1:20293115-20304571 GCA_028566075.1 Solidago caesia | reverse complement strand
ATTTACGATGAATTAGCTAGAAAACTTGTATGAACTCTTAGCTAGAAAACAAATTAGTCCGTGCAACGCACGGGTTTTCACCTAGTTGGTACTATATATTTGTCTACATATATTTTCCTAGAAAGCGAGTGGTGTGGTGTGTGGACACTTGGAAACTAACGGACAAGTCGTCGTCGTCATCTCTAGTCCATAAATATTGGCTATAAACAGGTCAGGATTCAACCCAAAATCAGTTGTATATCAATTCTCTGAATCATTAATTTCCACAAGTTTGATAATGCAAGAACGTGCTTATAGATTCATTGGCTTCCTTAGAAGATCTGCTCTTTTTGATCAATACATCAAACACATATCTGGGAGTGACCCAACTAGACTATATTACTTCAAAGTCTATGCTTTAGATGTCTTTGGAGACGATAATGTACATTGAAATATTCATAGTTATGGTGGTGGTAACAAGGCTCGACAAGTGCCCGTCGGCAATTTCACTAATAAAGGTAGCGATGGTGAATTGGTAGACCGAAAATTGGACCGTGAAATGGTTACGTTGGGTGACAATGCTTCTCAACCATTGATTGGTGGTAAGGAAGGAGAAGGAGGACTACCATGGTGGAGGAGATGTTGGCCGAGGTTTACACGTAAGCAGGTGTAAGACTTGCTTATAAAAAGGATTTTTATTCTATACGTTTGATTTACTATTTGATAATTGTTTCATCTCAAAATAATTGTTTGTTCTTTGATATGTATATTCTTCTTTTCACTTAACTTTTCTTTCACCATTTATTTAAGGAATAAGTGTCTGAAAATATATTCAATTATAACCCGAAGTAATTAATACGTATAACACCCTAACTCGACAAAATCATGGGATGTCACAAATTGCACAGCATGACATGAAATTACATAGAAATGTCTAAATGATCCAGTACTCGTATTAGCACGAGCACAACAAACAACAAATGAACATGCTCAATTCTAGTTAAGTACTAAATGTTTTACAGTATTCACCCCTAAACAGGTATCATACAACGCGTGTAGCCTGAAAGTCCAAGTCAACCATGCTCCTGCTCTAACTATCTTAGCCAAAATTTCCCTGACTACCTGAAAAGTATACTAAAATATGTCTACACGAGATTGGTGAGTTCGTAGGTTTTTGTACAAAAGAACTAGTATGAACATGAAAACCTTTGTCAATCAGTATGAACATGAAAACATTTGTCAATCAGTATGAACATGAAAACATTTGTCGATTCTTTATGAACATAAATTTTTGCACAATATATAAGAGCATAGAGTTACATACCAGATGTCTCGAGCACACAAATACGCACACAATCACATAAGATGAACCTAATGCACATAACGGTCGGGACTAGTACCAGGAACGCATTCCAAGGGCACTAATGAACGGGTCCCATGAACGCAGGACGACTTGGTACCAAGTAATGAACATGTACGTACCACGTACACGGTTATGAACAAGTAACTCTGAAGTGAGCAGCTCAATGAACGGTATATATTGTACATAAGTAAACAGCAATTGACAAACTGTTATAAAACAAGTATACTTTTCACCCTAAAACACATAAAAAAAAGGGGGCTACGAACTCACCTGAAATGAAGAACATGCCTAAATGACCTAGAACAATGAGCTTGCACACAACAATCAATGTCCACCTATAGTATGCACTCGAACCATCTAAATGTTTCACACTATCACAAATCACACAGTAAGTACTAGAACTCAAATGTACATGTCCATGTCTTATACTAGTGTCTTAAAAAATGTCATTAGTTTTGCTTAATGTGTCACGTCCCTTAGCAACCGTTTTAGTTGGACTTATAAATCATTTAATGATTATGACTTGTCATTTGTCTATACAAAGCGCCCATTATTATTAAGTCACTTGGAAAACACCTTTAAAATGTATAAGTCATTTATTAAAAAAAATGAAAATGTCATTTAAGGTTTATGTCTTGTCATTTACTCTTACGAAATGTCCATTGTAAAACACTTTAAATCTGCAAAGTCGTTATTATTATAAAAACGTTCAATTTAATTAACATTTATGAAACGTTTGTAAAGTTTATGTCTTGACCATTTATTCATGTAAAAACGTCTATTTTATCCAATTCTTCGAAATGTCTCATTTAATGTCTGGTATGCACGTCCCGTCATTTGAATTTGCCCGGATAGTCTAGCACGAAATGTACATCTTACCTCCCCCATACCCCGCTTATGCAGGGATTGGGTACCGTTGTTGTTGTTGTTGTTGTAGTCTAGCACGAAATGTCCAAATCATTTTTATAAGTCATATTTAATAAGTCATGTTCATCGCGTGTCTTAGACTCGTTATATATATACGTCTCGTTCATAAAAAAAATATTTTGGTGTAAACCATTGAAATCTCGAGGGTTTTAAAGAAATCAAGGGAAGGATTGACTCGAAGGAAACCTCAGAACTCTGAGCAAATCTTGGGTACGAGTACGACACCGGAAACAAAGAACATGTACATAGCAAAGTGCATCCTGACAGTGAATAAAATGAATGTCAACCTCGATGTGCTTCGTCAACTGATGTTGTATAGAGTTGCATTCAAGAATTGCAAAATGGTTCTGGGAAACAAACCTTTAACCTTCTTGGAGGTGCGAATTTGAATTATTCCAAACAACCTCATTATATTCCGCAATAACAAAATGTTCAAAACATAGTTGTCAAACTCATACAAGTCACGAGTCGAGTCAAAACAAAGTGAAAACGAGGCTACTCGGTGGATGACTCGACTTTGCTCCAGACTCGTCCGAGTTGATGCGAGTCACGTTCCGAGTCGATGCGAGTCACGTTCCGAGTCACGAGGCAAAAAAAAAATTATTTTTTATTTTTTAAACGTAATTCTTTTATATACTTTTAAATTTAATTTTATTTCAATAGTATTCTTTTATTTTTAGCTTAATATATAAATATTTATATTATATTATCTAATATCCTGACTCTTACGGTTCGAGTCACGTTTCGAGCCACGAGTCAAAAAATCAGGTTTTCGAGTCAAGTTAAAAACAACGAGTTAACAACTATGGTTCAAAACTTCTTAAACTCAATATTTTTTCCACAACTTTAAACACATACAAGATTCAGTAAGATGCTTAAGAAATGGAATACTAACATAGAAGTTTGTGTGTGCAAATCGATCGTTCACATCATGGATTAAAATTTTATGGATAGAAGACTAACTAACAAGTGTATTTTTGATGGGTATGTTGTTTTCTATCATGGCTGAAAGTCCTTATGGAAGCAGTCTCTGTACCTTTGGGTAGAGGTAAGACTGTTTACACCTCACTCATATCCCGTATATGCAGGGATTGGGTACGGTTGTTGTTGTTGTTGTTGTCTGTTGTTTTCTATCAACCCGTGCCATATTCACTTTTGGAGGCTGTCTTTCTATTTGGGTCTGTTGTTTTTACTGCTTGGTATTTTTTATAATCAACTTATACTTTATGCATCAAAAGTTGTACACTAGCCTTGATGATTGCATTGAATTAACAATACCACTTTTATGGGTTTGTTTACAGCTTGGTGTTTCTTATTATCAACTTGTACTTTATGCATCAAAAGTTGCACACTAGCCTTGATGATTGCATTGAATTAGCAATACAACTTTTATAGGTTTTGGTGGTTGTTTATGTACCGTGGTGGTCCGGTAGCCGGTAATAAATATAAATAAAAAGAAAAAGAAGAGAAGAAGGTTTGAGCTAAAAAAGACAAAAATACCTCTCATGTGATACTTTAAGGGAATATACTAACGGAAGTAGCGTAAGAGATGTTTTTTGGGGGGGAAAACAACAACGATAGGGATGTCTAGCGTAATAAAATTCTAGGAGTGACGGTTCGTGAAAAACCGAACTGTTCGTGTAATTTACCTTAGGAAAAATTATATGGCATATAAATAAGCCACACAAATACACAATCATGTGTGATTTTAAATACTTTGTGTAATCTATAGCAAGTATTGTTCATATAAACTTGGGACATTATGCTGTATGTCCAACCTACATCAGGGTTTGCATTCAGGATTGTTTATTACTGTCCTCCATTTTTTTATAAAGTATGATGACATGTAAAATCAAGCAAATAAATTCAACTAAAGCCACACAATTATGATCTTACGCTTGTGTTTTTGCTAGATTCGTTGTTTGGTTACACGTCGAACTGTTGCAACTTTTTGTACTTTAGAAAATAAACATAAGACTCTAAATTCTCTTTAATGGAAGTTACAAAGTTACAGAAATAGAGACATCTCAGGAGCTGGAATGAAGGACATGATCCCTTCCCCAAACAGTTCAAATAGTGAAATAACAAGTTGTCCTGAATTCAGATCGTCTTTCCAAACCTGCTTAAGATATGCTGGTGTTCTCGTTCCATGGCTATTACGGTTACCCCTACCTTTTCTTCCATTCATGTCTTTAACACCATCATCAGCCATTTGTTCACGAGCAGATGAAGTTTCCGCCTTAGCTGAACCAACATCAGCGGCAGTTTTGTCTTGGACATCTTGTGTGGTGTTGTGATTAGACATCTTGTCTTCGACATCCAGTGTCATGGTGTTGTGATTAGATGTTTTGTCTTGGACATCTACTGCCATGGAGTTGTTATTAGACGTTTTATCTTGGACATCTACTGCCATGGAGTTGTTATTAGACGTTCTGTCTTGGACATCTTCTGTCATGGTGGTGTTAGATGTTTTGTCTTTGACATCTTCTGTCATGGTGGTGTCAGACGTTTTGTCTTGGACATCTTCTGTCATGGTGGTGTTAGACGTTTTGTCTTGGACATCTTCTGTCATGCTGTTGTTAGACATTCTTTCTTGGACGTCTACTATCATCGTGATGTTAGTAGACGTTTTGTCTTGGACATCTTGTGTCATAGTGTTGTCATCGGTTTCACCAACATTAGCAGCATTTTTGTCTTGGTCATCTTGTGTCGTGGCGTTATTAGACGGTGAAACCAAAGGTCCATCAGTAATCCTTCTCTTTGGAGATGGCTGCTGTTCCAACTCTTCTGCATTAACCTTGCGTTTATCTTTACATAACAGATTATGGATACTTGTTAAGTTTATTGTATTTTCTTAACCATGTCTATGAAAATTCATTGGAAACTTACGTGTTTCTTGTGTACTAATAACCTTCAGATTGGTCCTCAAAACAGAACTTGCAGGTGGGGATGGTAAAACTGGGAAAAACTTGAGCAGATCATAAACAGATCTTCCTGCGGCACGCTGGGAAAGTTTTTATAATATAAATCAGAACATTGACCCGAACTTGAAAAGCAAAAATGTTTTTTTAATTACAAAATGGCCAGGCTCTGTAACTGGTCTCAATGGATTTGGGTCAAAATGTGTCATTTTGTACAGGTTTGCCTTTTTCCGAACAAAAAAAAAAGGTTCACATTTTTATTAACATTTAAGCTGTCAAATATGACTACAAAAATCGTATTATTTCAATAATAGTGTATTATTTTCAAACAATGATTTAAAAGGTTTTATGCATTAAAAAAAAAAACAATTTGAATGACTTTCAACCTGTTCAACACATTTGACCTGTTTCCTTTTCAGCTATCTTTTTAGTTTGCCCATTTAATTCTTTGGAAACATAACACAACTCAACTCAACTCATATTTAGCTAGCAGGATCAAAACTACCAACGCCGACCTCTAATTTCAGCCATAAATTACTGTGAACAGTGAATAAAGATGTTTTGTAAGAAAAACTGACCAACAGTGCACCATATACACGCCAAGCTTCATATCTAGTCGTTTCCTTTTTTGTGTTCTTGAAGATTTCTTCAAGAAAACCTAAATATGCCTCAAGATTTGGCAAAAGAAGAAGGCGAACCTGCAAAGAAGTTGAAAAATATTAGACCTGGAGAAAGAACCACTAATGATGATGGCATATAACATTTAAAGTAGGTAAGAATGTATATTGCACATTTGTTGAGGCAAAAAGGGATAACAGTTAGACATGGTTTACCACATGAGGTCCAAGAGCAGCTAGTCCTTGAACAGCACCATAATGTTGAGTCAATGCCCGTTTCCGATCCAAAAATGAATTAAGAAATGTTTTAGTCAAACGCGTCTGGAGACTACTATAGTTATGCCCAAATCTGTAAAATATATTGCCGTTTGTCATTTAAAATTTAAAAACACATATCTCAAAAACCAACATCAGCAAATAATAAAAGGAAGCTTAAAAGTTCACCTTTTACATATAGTAGCCACAAGTTTGGCAGTAAAGTCTCTTAGCTCCCAGTGATTATCAGCAATTCGATTTCCTAACCTTTTTGCAACAATACAGCTTACAACAGGTGGCATCAATTGGTGCAACTGCAGGATCATGTACCATGTAAGAAGACATCCACAACATAATTATATAACCAAAATTCAACCAGAATATAGACAACAATAATGTGCTACAAGATGTAACGATTGTCCATTTTTTGTGAAGATATCCACATTATCAAAATAATATAGCAAATAAATGGATAGCAAAAACCAGTAGGGACTCACATAACGTTCAATATGTAAGTGTGGATTCTGGAGAAGACTCCAAACAAGCCGCATTAAAGCAAAAAGAAGCCGGAAATTATTAAGGCCAAGAGAAACCTGAAAACCTTGCTCCGGATTATTATTTATAATAGAAAGTAACAAACTAACTTTTCAGTTTGATTCACGGACCTTTACCTCATCTTCAATAAAGCATGTAAAGTAAGGTACTAAAGGATGAAGTCCAGAGTCTGTAGCCAAACTCATTAGTGCTTCCTTAAAGAGAACAGAATCAGGCATGTTTAATGCAAGTTCGGTAATTTTTGTGAGATATAACTGCAGCAACAAATGGATTTCAATATTGTGAAAAAACAAATTACTTAAAGCTAGCAAAGATAAAAATAAAAATAACATGGTATACCTGAAGCTCTCTAGATAAGACATGTTTTACAGGGAATCTAATATCTATAGGCAGCTCATCACTCTTTCGCTCAGGCTTTTTAGTCTCTGGTAAAGCCGCAATAACTGCAGATGACCCATATAATCTCCAAATGTCAGCTCTGCCACAGTGAACGCATATATAAAATACAATTCAGAAAGAAAGGGGGCTAACTAGATAAAATTTAGAAGAATATAAGTCTCTATTAGATGAAAAATACTAGATGTAATAAGTACAATTCAATTGAAGTTATCAACATTCGGTTAATAAAAACCTTCAACAGAAGCATTTTCTGGAATGGCTGGTTGTACCCCTTCAATTGCCAGCCAATGACAGAAAAGGGAAGTATCCAGTGGTGCTTTTGGTAATGGAGCTTCTATCACCTTCACGATAAATGAAGAAATATAAAATTCTACATCGGAGGATTTTCTAAATTTATTAGAAAAAAAAAAATCACAGGGTTTATTTTTCTGACCTCTTTAAAATCCACATCCTTGTCATCAATATAAAATAAATCTTTGTGTCCAAGGGCTCTCTTGAAACGCAAAGGATCTCCAGATGCAAATCCATAGAGTGGCTGAACCGACAACGATGATCGTGAATTAGAGACTAATATATTTCATTACAACCAAATTTCTTGTATTTCAACATTGTTTCTTCAATATCTTTAATTGTCAAATTTAAAAACTGATGCTTAACCTTCAAAAAAATCTGCTAATATCATATAACATAAGCAAGCTATTGATTCACCTCAACATTTCGCATGCTAAGTGCACTATCTATATCATCTGAGGTCAATGTAGTCCTTCTTGAATGATGCATGCATTTAATCCCCTCCTGCAATTTTAACAAAAAAACAAATAATTACTACTAGTTTTACCAGAGAAAAAGAAGTATAGTGAATGTAGACAAAAAGCAACATATAGGCAACAATCACCTGCATTATTTCCCGCATACGATATTCTACATCAGGAGCAAGCGCCAATGCACCATCTAGAGATAAATTGTTTATGCCGATGCTCTGTGCTATAACCTCAACTGTCTCCTTTGGTACGATGCTCATTTTCTTCTTTTTACGAATGGTTTAACTAGCATGAAAGATCAGACTCTGTGAGTCTGTGGAACTCTGCAAAATTAAAAGAATCATTTTCTATAATTTCATGTTACTACTTACAATGTAAAGGAAAACTAGAAGACCCGGTTGGCCCTGGTTTTCAACCATTAAGAGGTTGTATTTTTATTTAGAGGTATAATAGATGTGCCTATAATGTGTACCCAAAAATATGCCTAACCACGAGATCTCAACACATGAAGAGATTAAAGGTGGAGATAGAAACGAGAAATAGTGGAATCCATGTGTCATATACTGTAAAAATAACGCATGGTATACATAGTTTTGCTGTGGTCCTATGCAACGATTCCCGGCATGGTCCATTACTTGTTCGGTGTGTTGGCTGGTGTGGTGGTGGTCACTGGTAAGTTTTTTCCATTTTTTCCTCCTTTTCTTATCTGGTATTAAGCAATCCGAAACACCTCCTAATTATCAGTTCAGCTTTAGGAGGGCGTTTCGGATTGCTTAAGTAAGTGTTTTTTTCCTGATTATAATAGCAGATAAGCAATCTGAAACACCCCCGAATTATATTTTCTTAAAATGAACAAAAAATTAAAAATGGGCCATACATATCTAGGGTTATAATAAGGATATAATTATGGAACAGCAAAACACACATTAAGAGACATACAATCAAATTTATATATGTGTGAGTTTAATTGTTTACCTTCTGATTGACCGGTACCGGAAAATTGAAATTGTTACGGTGACAAACGCCGCCGGTTTAACTGTGTGTTTCCGATGGTGTATTTGTATGAAGAAATTTTGTTTTCACTTTATTTCGTTATTTATATTTATAAGCCAAGTATTAGTTATATGCACTTTAGTATCACCAATTTAATGGTATGATAAATTAAGTCCTTTAATTTGGTGATTCCTATTTTATAATGCATCTTTCCATGTTGGTAAAACAATTTATCTATTATCTTTTTCTTTTTTTTTCTTTTTTTTTTTTAAAGGTGAATTTTGTCTGATTTTCGTGTTGTGATTCGACAGCATGAGGTCTAGCATACGTTGTCTTAACCGGGTCCGGGCTAGAGAGCTCCCTCGAAGCAGAAATGCCTATTTCAAATACCCGATGGGGGAAAACCCCCTACTAATCAGCCCGGAGGCATAACAATTAATAGGGGTAAACCCTACCCCCTCATACTTGAACATGGGTCTCCCTAGATCCAAGCCCTCATGGAGGGACTTCCTTTATCTCAAAGTTGGCCTAGGTGGGGATTGAACTTGAGATCTCTCAGTCACCAAGTGGATGCCAAACCACTAGACCAACTCATCATTGATATTTATCTATTATCTGTTATAAAGAGTTTACCCCTCTTCCCTATTTTTTCTACTAATAAGTTGATCTACTTAAATTATCTCTTTCTTTTATTCATTAATTTAAACAAACCCATCTAATATACCTATAATACTCTTAATGAAATAATTTACAATATAGCTTATTCAATTCCCAAAATAACTACACTACCCCATTTTACATCAATTATCTTTACATTAATAACCAACCTACCACCGTCGTCGTCACCACCACATCGTCGTCGCTACCACCATCGCCGTCACATCGCGCTGGCATATGCCTAGTTTGGTTAACTAGTCCTTAATTTTGCGTTGACACACGAGCTGACGATTTATGAATATTTAAATAACTTATAAATATAATTGAATATTTTGCTTATGTATAAAACACTTTATATCATATTTAAAACTTTAATTTCGTGAGACATAATATCTTTATATTCTTATTCGTTACATTTATAAATGTTGGATCTCTTATGTTAGTTTAAACATAACTATGTTATTTTCAATAAAATAGGTATATCTTAATTGTAAAATAATATATATATATATATATATATATATAGAGTAGTGAACCATCTGTTTAGTTGTCTCCTTGTAAATAGAAAGTTGCATACAAAATATATAGAGAGACATGTGAATAAAAAATGGGCCATTAAGGATTTATAAATCTTGTGCTGCTAAACAACTCACACATACCCATATCCGTCTATGAGTCTGGGGTTTAAAATAAAATATTGGTTAAAGATGTTTGCAAAAGTTTAAACATAATAAAAGTTTGAGGCAATTAATAAACAAAAATTTAGTTTCCAATGGCCATTTTACCCCTAATAAACAATACTCTCACCTAGGGATGAGTAAAAATTCTCAAATCTCGAACCCAGTACCGGGAAGTGGTATCGAATTCCAATGGGATCGGTACCCACTTTTGATAGTTTTCGGATCGGTACTAATCGGTTCCGGTACCAGAAAAATTCCGCAAATCTCAAATAGTCCCGACTCCCATACAATTCCTACAAGATTGGGCTTAACGACCTATTACAAACTGAGTTGGGCCAATATATGGACCAGTCGATGCTTATATATTTCTCCTTTTAAAGGAGTCGATCATCCATGATGTTTAACTTTCTATATGTATGTATGCATGTATGAAGCATAGTGGTGCAAATACCAGTTAACCGGTTTGGTTAATTTCTTTAGTAACCGAATTCGGTTATTTTTTTATAAAAAAAAAGGTTAAGGTTAACCGGTACCGGTTAATAATCGGTTTATATGTTTTAAAACTGGAACCGAACTACCCGGTTTTGGTTAATACAAACCGGTTAACCGATTGGTTAACCCAAAACAGTTTTTTTTTTAACCTGCACAGAGTCCATAACTCAATCCGGTTTCTTGTATTAATATAGTTAAAATACATAAAAGAACAGAAAGCAAGAAACAAACCATAAAAATACATAGATAGTTTCAACTTCTTCCTCTTTGTCTTCGCGTTCGTCTTCAAAGTGATTCGTTAAGAGCGAGTTCATCGTCGGAAAGTGGAGCCAAAAACGATCCACAACCCTTGCATCGAGCCTTTTTAGAACCGTTCGACATCTCGCATAAATCGAAATTCGCCCATGTCGTTTGGGTCCTTGAGCATGGTAGGATATTTACCGCACTTAATTCACTTGTAGAAGCACCAACTTCAGAAGAATCTTGAGCACTTGAGCTAGCCATTTGCAATTGTAAAGCTACTGTGAGTTCGAAGTAACAGAACAAGAAATATGTTTTGTTTTAAGATTGGTTTTGAAATTAAGAGTGAGATTGGCTTTGTTTTTTTAGTGGGATATGTAAGAAATATGTTTGGTTATATTATTGATACTCCTAACGGTCAAGAAAAATTTAAGAGAAACGCTCCTAACGGCTATATAATTAATACTCTGTTTTCTAATTTGAATGAAAATAAACCGGTGATAGGTTAACAGGTTAGTGTTAGTCCCAAAATGGGACTTAAGAATTTAACTAGTTAAGCACAACTGCTAAGCATACTTAGAAGCAGTTTTATTGTGTTATTAATGTAATCATCAGAA